>SJXQ01010609.1:93662-128906 GCA_006408695.1 Aepyceros melampus
CAACTGGGGCAACCAGGATCACAGGAGGCTTCCTAAGTCTGAGGAATGCAGAGCACCGCATCAGTGGGGTAGCGGTTTTCTCGTCTGTACAGAGGAGGGTTTATACTCTGGGCTCAGACACCCCTTCCTGCATTCCCTGGAGAGCAGCCTGCTCAGCACCACCTGGTTGGGGCACATCTTAGCTGAGCTGGAACACAGGACATGCAGCCAAGAACCATTGTTGAGAGTCCTCCTGGGAGGGTGCGGGCAGGGGTCTGGGCGACCGGACGTGTGAGTGACAAGGGTCTGGACCAAGGGTGGGTGCTCTGGGCAAGGCCTCGCACCTCACTCACACACTGCCTGCGGGAGCTCTGGACCCTCACCTGGGATGATCAGAACAGGTAGGTTGGGGCTCAGCCCTGCCCTGAGAGCAGGTAAGGGTCGCTGTCTGGAAAGACGGCCCCACAGCAGGTCCACAGGGCACTCAAGCCTGGGGACCTGCTCGCTGCCCACGGGGACATTCAGGGCAGTCTAACTGGGCACAGATAGGGCACTCTTGGGAGCACCTCCAGACTTTCACTTTATAGGCATGCTGGTGGGACCTGTGGGCCCACTCAGGTTTCTACTCATGGCCCCTTGTCCCCACCAAGCCTCTTTCTGTCAAAATGCACACACCCAGGATTCTCTCTCTTAGCAGGATCTCTCATGTTGCACGTGTTAAAACGTCTCTACAAGCTGATGGTGACTGCAGCCATGAAATTAAAAGGCGCTTACTCCTTGGAAGAAAAGTTATGACCAACCTAGATAGTATATTCAAAAGCAGAGACATTACTTTGCCAACTAAGGTCCGTCTAGTCAAGGCTATGGTTTTTCCTGTGGTCATGTATGGATGTGAGAGTTGGACTGTGAAGAAGGCTGAGCGCTGAAGAATTGATTCTTTTGAACTGTGGTGTTGGAGAAGACTCTTGAGAGTCCCTTGGTCTGCAAGGAGATCCAACCAGTCCACTCTGAAGGAGATCAGCCCTGGGATTTCTTTGGAAGGAATGATGCTGAAGCTGAAGCTCCAGTACTTTGGCCACCTCATGCGAAGAGTTGACTCATTGGAAAAGACTCTGATGCTGGGAGGGATTGGGGGCAGGAGGAGAAAGGGATGACAGAGGATGCGAGGGCTGGATGGCATCACTGACTGCATGGACGTGGGTCTGGGTGAACTCCAGGAGCTGGTGATGGACAGGGAGACCTGGCATGGTGCGATTCATGGGGTTGCAAAGAGTCAGACATGACTGAGCGACTGAACTGAATACACTTTGAATTCCTGAGACGTAACCAATTTTATCATAATCCTCCTTATCATGTGGCATTATGGCGGGCCACTAATCTAATGGTATCCTTGGGAAAGGATAAATTTAGAGACAGACGCACATGAACAGGGAGAATGCCAGGTACAGTGAAGGCAGAATCAGATGATGCATCAACAAGCCAAGAGCCAGCAAAGATTGCCAGCAACTACCAGAAGCGAGGGGAGAGACAGGGAATAAATTCTTCCTCCCAGCCCTCAGAAGAAGCCTTCTCCTCCCTCAGGTGGAAAATCAGCTGTCGCTCCAACCACAACTCATTTGAAGAGAATTTATATTTTTCCTCAGAGTGCTTTAGAAATTTTTCTTTTTTACTTTTCCTGTATGAAGTTTCACTATGAAATGGTTAGACTTGTATTTCTCCTCACATATTTGATTTAGGTTTCGTTGGACTTCTTAAATTTGTGACATAAGGCCTGTCATCAGTTATAGAAAATTTTCTACTTCTATCTCTTCAAATATTTTTTTTGGAACCATTAATCTCCTTCTTCTTCTGAAATTTCAATTAACTAGTCCTTTGTCCTATGCTTGTTTTGTCTAAAATATATCCTGCATTGTCCACTTTTCCCTCATGCTGAATTCTGGATTATTTATTTTAATTTATTTTCTAATTCAGTAATTCATTCATTTAACTATTTTTAACCTGCCTTTAAATCCACCAATTGAGTTTTTAATGTTTATTTTTATTTTTTTACTTTTAGAAGTTACATCTTATTCTTTACCACTTTTCCTGTGCTGCTTGCTTTAGTTGCTATTTCCTATTTTTATTTTAAAAGGTATTCTCTATTTCTTAAAACATATAAAATGAAGCTATTTTGTAGTGTATGCCTGATTTCAATATATGAAGTCTTTGCAGGTCTATTTATGTTGTTTTCTACTGAAAAGTGAATTCACTCAGCCATGTCTGACTCTTTGAACTATATAGTCCATGGAATTCTCCAGGCCAGAATACAGTGATGGAACTCAGGTCTCCTGCATTGCAGGCAGATTCTTTACCAGCTGAGCCACAAGGGAAGCTTAGTTTCTGCTGCTGCTGAAGTCGCTTCAGTCGTGTCCGACTCTGTGTGACCCTAGAGACGGCAGCCCACCAGGCTCCCCATCCCTGAGATTCTCCAGGCAAGAACACTGGAGTGGGTTGCCATTTCCTTCTCCAGTGCATGAAAGTGAAAAGTGACAGTGAAGTTGCTCAGTCGTGTCCGACTCTTAGCGACCCCATGGACTGCAGCCCACCGGGCTCCTCCATCCGTGGGATTTTCCAGGCAGGAGGACTGGAGCGAGGCGCCATTGCCTTCTCCGCAGCTTCTGCTAGTTATGTTATTATACTAGGTGTGTTATTATACTAGTTATGTCATTATATGTTTGCTGTGTTTGTGAATATTTTTACTAGATATTGACAGTTATGAATAGTTTTAGAATTAATTGATAGCTAGAGTGAAGATACTTTCCTCAAGAAACAATTTGTTACATTTTCCAGGAGAGCTTTAAGACATATACCCTGAAAGATGCCCAAGTTTCAAATCATGTGAAAACTTCTCCATTTCTTGTCTACTCTCAACCTCAGGGTATTTTTGGAAACACAACTTATTGTGGGAGCACTTCCTCTTTCACTCTTTACCTTTCATGAATAAATGGCTTTGATATTTTGACCCATTCACTGTTTTAAGGTTGTAAAAATAAAAGTTCAGAACTTTCAGTTCAGCCAGTATGTTATGGGAAGAGTACTTTTTTTTTTCTTTTTTTTCTGATTTGTATCTATCTCTGAATTCTCACTTCTACCTCGGGATAAGTTTGGTGATTTCTTACAAATATCTGACCATTTAGAGGCTCTTAAAGACTTTTTTCCTAAATGTCCTTTAAAACAAAAAAACTTTGGTAACTAATTTAATCTCTTCTCACAAGAAATGAAAATCCCCCATTAATCTTTTTAATGATGCAATTTAAAAGAAGGAGCAGCTAGACACATTTTTACAACTGGGATAACATTTTTTTGCACAAGTATCAAAGATTAATATATTTTGTAGTAGACATTAGAATAAGTAGATTTCCCCATTTAATGACTAATTTTATAGTGAAAAAGCCTTTTGTCTTATGTATTTTGTACTTACCTCTTTGAATAATATTTCTTCATCTCTAATGTAATTATTTGCTTGCATGTTGTACAAGGCATGTAGCCCTCTAGGGAGACCTATGTTTTATTCTTGTACAAACTATAGCAAAGTGGCCCTGTGCACTACCCTGGAGGTAGAACACTTGAAATCTAACACTTTCACTGGCCCCTCTGTGACCACTTTACCTCTCTAGGACTCAGTTTCTTGTTTATGAAATGAGAATGCAATTTATCATGTAAACAGTTGAGGATTAAGTTAATATAAGTGGAGCAATGACATCTCCCAATCATATAATAAATATCAATCATCATTATTTTAAGTGTGTTCTTTTATAGAACACTGTACTTTTGGCAAAATGTTCAATAAGTACTTGATTAATGATAGATCAGCTATAATTATTCTAACACTGCCAAGCAATTGCGTGGTGGAATGCCACATGCACTTTTTGAAGAGCAGAAATTTATTCCTGCAAGTTGAGACAGTCCTCAAGGAATGGTATTGAAAGCAATTAATCTATTTTTAAAGTTGGTAACCAAAAAAAAAAGTTACTTTCAATGAATGCTAAAGAACATATTAAAAACCCGTGACACTGATAGAAGTTTTCTTAAATTGCTTATGCATGTAATTAATGATATTCATTTTTGGATTGTAAAAAGAGCTCATTGAAATATATTGCAACCCTCTTCCATGTATTACAAGATTCACAGGATGCCAGGAAGTCTGTTATATTTAGGACTACATAGAAAGTCTGATTTCATGTAGCTAAAGTTCACATCTGATAAGCAGAATTAATTTTAGGCAATATCATGCAAAACTTTTAAATGCCATTTTATAATTTCCTTACCCTAGTACAGATATGTCTCAGGGAAAACAAAGAGAAAACCTTTCTCAGCACAAGTCACTCCTAGCTGTTGTCCCATATTAAGTACAAGCCGTTCTCTTATCTAGTCAAACTATTTTTGGCCAAATATGGAAGTTTAATTAAAAATATATAAAGAAAAATGACTATCATTTTTGAACAAAGCACCCAGCCAGAGGGAAATTTTATCATTTTGGCAGAGTTAAAGTAAAAGAAGACGAAGAGACAGATTTTGACCATATCCTTTCTCTTTTATAAAATAATCCAAACTGATACCATGTCATAACTCTGCTCCAATTTAATTTTATTTCAGGTTTTATCTAACTTAACACCAAATCCCCAAGAAAAGAATATCTAACCTGCATTTCCAAATCATACATTTTAACATGGAATTCTTTTGTTCCAATTGAATCTTGCTTAAACATGTGTTAAAAAACTCAAATGTAGAAATTCACTATTATTTGTTTGAAACAGATGTTCACTTTCATGGTGAGGTAACTTCCTCATTCTTATTTTTCTAAAGGTTTTGTCATGTAATATGATCATTATAAGTTTACTTTATTTAACCTGCTGCCGTGATATATTCTCTTATTAGACTGATGAATTCAAATCCCCATTGAGTTGAATTTTTTATTTTGGTCATGTTAGATTATTATCTTAATATTCAGTTTAATTGAATTTAATATATTTTCATTTGTAATACTCTTTGGATCTTGTAGTTGAGGGCTGTTTTACATATTTTGGTATCAAGATGCTACCAATATTGGAAAATGCATATGAATATTTGAGCATTTTTTCTGTCTTTTAGCTCTTATCTTGGACTTTTAGAAGTTTCTTACAAAAGTAGTTTTCAAACTACTGGGTCTGTTATATGAGCGAGACAATTTTTTTTTTTCTTTTCCAGTAACAGTTGAAAAATTCTGAAAACAGCTTCTTGGTAAACATTGAGGAAACTTTAACTAATTAGAGTATTTTAAGTAAAATAGGATTTGTTAAGAACTGTGAAATATCTTTTGAGATTTTACCATGCTTGTAAGCTAATTTAGTCTCCTAGAATTTCATGGATGCTGAAGGAAGACTCAAGACCCCAGGATCAAAGATATAGGACTTATTACTCAAGACATGGCAGGCAGAAGGAACTCCGTTTGTATTGCTCCCCTCTGCCTGTAAAATCCGGTAGGAACAATGTGGAGCAGCCTAGATCGGTGTGTACACTCAGTGGGTCATGCCACAGCTGAGCTTAGGGAAATTCTAATTTATGAGGAGTTGCTGACAAACGTGCCCCAACTTTGCCTCAGAGGGAGACATCTTTATTATTTTGGAAAGCAAACACGTCTGCCTTTTGCCCCGCTGGGAAATACTATCTCTGTCCCTCACATGCTGTGCTTAGCCACTCGCTCGTGTCTCTTTTTATGACCCCACGGACTGTAGCCCGCCAGTGTCTCTGCCGTGGTGGTTCTCCAGGAAAGAATACTGAACCAGATTGCCATGCCCTCCTCCCGGGGATCTTACCAACCCAGGGATCGAACCCAGGTCTTCCACATTGCAGGTGGATTCTTTACCAGCTGAGCTACCAGGGAAGCCCCATCTCTATCTCTCATACCCATTCACTATAAAACACATTCTCTAGAAAACTGCCTGTTCAGTGACTTAGAAGCAACTCAAAAGCTCAGAAGATGGGAAGAAATGCCTAGGGATAACTATCTTAGAACAGCTGCTTTATCACTGTGTTTCCAAATATATCTTAAGTTTTGTCTCCAGTATATAAACTACCCTTTGCTTTTGTCTTTTGTCATTCTTGCATTTAGTTTGTTGCTTTATGACTATTTCCTGATTAAATTCAATCTAATTTCTCTTGTTTATGCAGAGGACTTAATGCTCAATGAAAATTTTGCTCACCATTCTGCTGAGTGTCACCTTTGTGTTTATCTTGTCTGTGCATTATCTATTTCTTCGTATTTTAGAAAGTACATTTTTACTTCTGAAACACTGTTTTGCTTTTTATCTTAGGTATTTTAAATTAGACAGCTTATTAATTTCCTCTACATTAATAACCAATAAAAATCATAACAGTTTTCTGGCCCACCTACAAAGAGATGAGTGTCTTTCTGTAATGCTTTTAAATATTTACAAATAACTTCAATTTGCTCTTAACCTCTGGTCTTCTTTCCCGTTTTCCCCCTATGTGGTGAAATATAAGTAAGCTAATAAGTATTGATATCTGACTTTAGTGCAGTGTAACAAATAGTGCAGCATGCAAAAAATCCTCTAAGCACTGGTAGGAACCGGATAACAGAAAAGAAGTTCTTTTTCCTGCAAAGTTTGCAAAATGGTGTATATCCACCATAGAAGTTTTTAAAATTGCAATTTTGCAATATTTTCTGAGGTTAGTATTATTTTCATTGAAATGTTGATTTTCAATGTTGTGTTAGTTTCAGGTGTAAAGCAAAGTATGCCATTTATATATGTGAATATGTATATGAATATATATATTCAGATTATTTTCCATTATAAGCTATTATAATATATTGAATATAACTTTGTTATACAGTAAATTCTTATTGCCTATCTATTTTCTGTATAGGCATTTGTATCTATTTATTTTATTTATGCCTGCCCACTCTTTCCCTTTTGGTAATCATAAGTTTGTTTTCTATGTCTCAGAGTCTATTTCTATTTTCTATATAGATTCATTTGTATTACTTTTTAGAGTCCACATATAAGTGTTATTATTTTTACTATTTATTTTTTAATATATTCTTCACTGAACTGTAAGCTCCATAAGAACATTGACTATACTTCTACCCACACATTGCCAAAATGTAATTCTATAACCTTATAACACATAAAATTAGAACTTCTTCCTATTTTAAAATATTTAAGTTTTAGTTCTTCAAACAAAATGGACTTGTTGCCTCAGTTTCTTACAGCTTGGCTAATATATTTGGCAAGCTATTCCCAGTTTTCTTAAAAGAGAGTCAGAACTTCTCTGAGGTGGAAACATGCCAGAACAATTATTACACACATAAAATATTACCCCTCAACAGTCATTTAGTTTTGCAAGATTAATTTGAGTCTCTTTTCTTGCTCTTAAGTCATTATGACTACTCAACTCACTTGGATTATTTCTTGGGAATATTATTTAGTATTCATTGCTTGGTAACCATAATTCCATGTTTTTTAAATAAATAATACCATGTGATCGTTTTAAAGACTTTGGCATTCCTTGCCCATTACTGTATTTAATTCCAAGGACAAAGTTCAAGATTGTCTGCATTAAACTCCATACAATTTTCTTGAATCAAGGCACATCTTCACTTGGATTATTTCTTGGGAATATTATTTAGTATTCATTGCTTGGTAACCATAATTCCATGTTTTTTAAATAAATAATACCATGTGATCGTTTTAAAGACTTTGGCATTCCTTGCCCATTACTGTATTTAATTCCAAGGACAAAGTTCAAGATTGTCTGCATTAAACTCCATACAATTTTCTTGAATCAAGGCACATCGTCTGCAGCTATTCTACATGTACCTTGCACTCCAGCCACTGATGGTAATTTTTACTTTTTAAACTTTATATATTTTTTATGCTTTCATGTTTTTGTCCAGAAGAGATGACAAGGAAAGCAAGTTAACCAAAATAGTTTAATTAACAACTGTTACAGAGTTCAAGCTTTTACTGCTCGTCACAGAATAAGCCAGTAAATCAGGAGATGAGGTGTTGAGCCAGGAATAACACGTTTATTTGGAAAGCCAGCAGACCAAGAAGATGGGGGACTAGTGTCCCAAAGAACCATCTTAGCCAAACTTGAGTCCAGGCTTCGTTTTTACTAAAAGTGGAGAGGGCATGGCTGGTTGTCACAAATTTCTTGGTGTCAGAATCCTTTGTTCTTGCCACTGTTCACAGGGGTCTGGTCATATATTGTTCTCTGCTCTGAATGGAAAAGGTCAACCCTGGAAAGCACAGCATTAACAAAGTGCTATTATGAAAGAGAAAGTGAAGTTGCTCAGTCGTGTCCGACTCTTTGTGACCTTAGCGACTATACAGTACATGGAATTCTCCAGGCCAGAATACTGAAGTGGGTAGCCAGTTCCTTCTCCAGGGGATCTTTCCGTCCCAGGGATCCAACCCAGATCTCCAGCTTGGCTGCCAAATTCTATACCACTGGGCCACCAGGGAAGACCCACTATTATGTATATTTTGGGCTATAAACCACATTCTTTTATAAAAGGGTAGAGTGAGCATGATTAAGCAAGGAAACAGCACAAAAAAGCTAAAGGAATAGGTCTGATGTGGAGTCCTTTGCTCTTCTCTCTTACAGAACTATAGTAAACAGGCAAATTGAGTGATATAAAGTGAAAAAGTGAGGAGTGAAAGTGTAGTCATTCAGTCGTGCCCAACTCTTTGTGACCCCATGACTATAGCCCTCCAGGCTCCTCTGTCCGTGAAACGCTCTAGGCAAGAATAATGGGTTGCCATTTCTTCAATTAATGGAATACACATAGATAGCCTTTGTAAATAGGTTAAAGGAAGATAAATAATCTCTTACATGCACAGAAATAGGAGGATTCAAAGAATATTGAATTCCTTGAACTGTCTGGAAACCAAAGACTAAAGCAATAACCACAAAGAAGAGTGGAAACAATGTAAGTAACAATTATTAAAATGTTAAAAAAAATTATTCCCAAGAGCTATTATGAAAGCAGTAATTTGAAATTGGGCACATAGCCATGAGTGTGGAAGCAAGATTCCCTAGGTAATTACAGGAGTTCACCATCAAGTTCACCGGATTCCTGCTGTATGAAATATAAGCTGGAGAAAAATGCAGAAGGTTATTTTGTCTAAAACAGAGAAAGAAGTGTCAATGATGGCTGCCTTTCTATATTACTTTCAAGCAACCTAGTGCATCAAATGCTAAAGCAAATCAAAAGAACAGAGTTATACTGTGATCATCATTTATACTCAGGATTGCTTTCAGCCACAGTATATTCTTTGAAAAAGTAAAGCATTAAAAAGAGTTAAGAAATGGAGAATTAAACATTACTTTTGTTGATTTAATAAATATAGGATTGCATTATATTCAGTCAATTTATCTTGAAAAAATAGCCCAAATATGTTGTCACTATCAATAGTAGTGAAAATCTAAGCTATCTTTTCTAAAGATAAGGCATGTTGAATGGGATGCAAAATAGCATAATAGAGAAGAATAAATCTGACTCCATATTTGATCTCTTACTTTACCTTTGTGCCTTCTTGCCTTAGTCATGCTAGCTCTGTGCTTTTTCTAAAAGAATGTGGTCTGTCAGTTCAGTCACTAAGTCATGTCTGACTCTTTGTGACTCCATGGACTACAGCATGCCAGGCCTCCCTCCATCACGAACTCCAGGAGCTTACTCTAACTCATGTCCATTGAGTCGGTGATGCCATCCAACCATCTCATCCTCTGTTGTCCCCTTCTCCTCTCACTTTCCATCTTTCCCAGAATCAGAGTCTTTTCAAATGAATCAGTTCTTTGCATCAGGTAGCCAAAGTGTTGGAGTTTCAGCTTCCACATCAGTTTTTCCAATGAATATTCAGGACTGATTTCCTTTAGGATTGACTATTTGGATCTCCCTGCAGTCCAAGGGATGCTTGAGAGTCTTCTCCAACACCACAGTTCAAAGACATCAATTCTTTCATGCTCAGCTTTCTTTATGGTCCAACTCTCACATCCATTCATGACTGCTGGTAAAACCATAACTTTGACTAGATGGGCATTTGTTGGTAAAGTAATGTCTCACCTTTTTAATGTGCTATCCAGATTATAACATAGGAAATAAAGATCTTTTCTCTAGAGGTCTTCTGTGTATTCTTGCCATCTCTTTTCAATATCTTCTGCTTCTATTAGGCCCAAACCATTTCTGTCCTTTATTGAGCCCATCTTTGCATGAAATGTTCCCTTGGTATCTCTAATATTCTTGAAGATGTCTCTAGTCTTTCCCAATCTATTATTTTCCTCTATTTCTTTGCACTGATCACTGAGGAAGGCTTTCTTATCTCTCCTTGTTATTCTTTGGAACTCTGCATTCAAATGGGTATATCTTTCCTTTTCTCCTTTACCTTTCACTTCCCTTCTTTTCTCATCTATTTGTAAGGCCTCCTCAGACAACCATTTTGCCTTTTTATGTTTCTTTTTCTTGGAGATTGTCTTGATTCCTGTCTCCTGTACAATAGCACAAACCTCCATCCATAGTTCTTCAGGCACTCTGTCTATGAGATCTAATCCCTTGAATCTATTTCTCACTTCCGTTGTATTATTGTAAGAGATTTGATTTAGCTTATATCTGAATGGTCTGATGGTTTTCTCTACGTTCTTCAATTTAAGTCTGAATTTGGCAATAAAGGGTTCATGATCTGAGCCACAGTCAGCTCCCAGTCTTGTTTTTGCTGGCTGTATAGAGCTTCTCCATCTTTGGCTGCAAAGAATAAAATCAATCTGATTTTGGTATTGACCATCTGGTGATGTCCATGTGTAGAGTCTTCTCTTGTGTTGTTGGAGGAGGGTATTTGCTATGACCAGTGCATTTTCTGGGCAAAACTCTTTTAGTGTTTGCCTTGCTTTGTTTTGTATTCCAAGGCCATATTTGCCTGTTACATTCCATGTTCTTATGAAATATTGCTCTTTAGAGCATCAGACTTTACTTTCATCACCAGTCACATCCACTTCCATCACCAGTCACATCCACAACAGGGTGCTGTTTTTGCTTTGGCTCCATCTCTTCATTCTTTCTGGAGTTATGTGGTCTATAGCCTAAAGTGTATAGGATAGCCCATTTCTCAAGATTTTGATCTTTAGGAGTCCATTCACATAGAGTAAGTTGCCAAACAGAGAATAACATTTGTTGTGTTGTAGGTAAGCGTTCTTGAACCAAGATGTTTACCACAACTAATCATGTCCTGCGTTCACCATACCTTTAAAAATGCTTGGCTGGAACTCTTCTGGGAGTTCAGGGTTTTGGGTTTTGGAGCATTGAACCCACCCCCCCACCTTTTTTTGCACTACCCTATAATAGAACTTTCTCTGCTCCAATCTCTGACTGTAGGTTTATTTGGCCTCACTGAATATCAAACACATGAACTTGTGTTTGATAACAATAGTGCATTCTAAACAAGACAATAGGCTACCTAATTGACTCAAGTGTTAATTTTGATCATAATCTTCATGGGATATCCAGAGAAGAAAATAATAACTGATTGAAAGATACATGTGACACAAATATAGACCCTGTTTCAAGAAGGAGTCAAAGTGAATATTCAAGTAGAATCGCATTTAATTAAATTTTTTGTTCCTAGTCTCTAGAGCCTTAACACATACCTGTTGATTAATAAGTATTCAATAATACCTGCATAAATGTTGGCTGAAATGAAACTCAGATCCATACTCTTAAGAGTTATAATATATTTATTTGCGGTTTGCACATTGAGTGTGTTATTTTTGTGGAGTAAATGTGTTCATGACTAATAATAAGCACTATTAAATGTATGTGCATCCATTTCTTTTCTTTCTTCTCTCTCTCCCTTTGCCTTTTACTAGAAAGAGGATTTACAGCAATTTTCAGAGAAAGGAGTTTTGCACAATTGGATATTACAGACACTTCCAGTGTAAGCCTGATTTGCTCTACTCCTTAATATGATATCTTCATCCTATAATGTTATAATATATACAACTACATCAAGGCTGTATGTGACTAGCAAACCAAGAACAAAATTAGCATTCAGAATTCTAGCACCCTTTACTTTACTCAATGCACTACTACATATTTATACATATATATATGTCTTAAAATGATTTTATTATTCAGTTTCTAAAAGGTAATCTAATTTTGATTTATTTAAAAAGAAGAAAAAATGGAGCAATGTCATGTCTTCAAAATAAATTCTTCATCACAGGAACGTTAAATTAGGCGTTTTAAACAAAGTAGAATATGATAGAGCATACAACTATGAAAGAAATTTACATTTTACCAGAGTCCTATTCTTTGCATCCTCTCCTATAGTTCTGTTTAAACAGGTATATCACAGATGTGGAAACATCTGGCAGGTCAACACAATTCTGCCATGATCATATGCAAGTTAGGATTGTGCGGTTTTGATATCTGATTGTTAGTAAGGACCTTTCTTGGGACAAATTTTGGTACATTGCATCAAGTGATATATTTCCACTTGGTTTTCCTTTCTTTCCAGTAAGTGTTTTCACATGTGTTCACTGGAAATGTTTCAGTGTCCATGGTTACTTATTATTTGTTTTAGAAATATATGTATAATTCTCATTGATCTTTAAGTAATCACCTACTCAATTGTTAGGAATAGGCTGAATTATAATCAATAGATTTTAATTTTATTTTTTCTTCTCCAAAGACTTTTGTGGACCTTTTCAAATTATAAGAAAATTGCTTCAATTGTGTGTGATTAATTATACCAGTCCATCAAGTTCTTGAGTATTCCTTCTTCACTTAGACTGCATATGTTAAGGAAATGAATGAAACTTCTTTTAACCTTATAAATATCCAAATAAAAGCCTTCACTTTCTTTCATCAACATAATATAGAGTATTGCATATACATATAACGTATGTGGTTAATGTTTATACTGTCTGTTTGTAACTTTAGAATTTTTTTTGGTAGAGAAGGGGATGCAAATTAGAAGATTATAGATTTTGAAATTTTATTTTTGTAGTACACATTTGTAAGTCCCACAATAAAAAGTTGTAATGCTTGCTTTAAATTACCTGCTTGTTTTTATGAGCCAAGAAATATTTATGAAACTAAACAAAATATTTTACAAAGTTCAAGGCTTAAATATCTATAGCATTTACCCAAATCAGAGCAAACTAATAAGATTGACAACACTTTACAGAGAGTGTCTGTAAATCCTGAGGGGAAAAGCAGTTTGTACCATTTGGTCTAGTGCTGGCCATTTGGGGGATATATGGTGGTAATAAGAGACTTTTCCTTCCTGAAAGGACTGAGGCGGTGTGACCACAGGGAGAAGCAAGTACTGTGGGGTGCTCTAAACCCCATCTAATATTTATCAAGATGTTAAATATATTGCAAACAGCCCAAAATCATACACCACAGAAACAACTTCAGCTCGGGAATAGAAAAGAAAAACAAGGAAAATATCATGATAAACTAGGTTCTATGCTATATTTCTCAGCTCCATTTCTATCGGTTTATGAATTGTTTCTTTATTTTTCTAGTTACTGTAGAATTTCTTGTTGAAGAAGATTTATTTTCAAATGCATCATGAAGTATCAAAATTGCAAGGTCTTTATTTGTTTGATTGTTGGTCTTCAAAACATGTATTTTTCCTAAAAAGATGATTTTGTTTTTGTGTAAAATAACCACTCATCTACATTTTATTCAGGTTATTGTCATCTTAAATATGAACTCTGAATATTAACTCAGAAATTCATGACCACCCCACATTTTCTTGGAAGACCAACAAGCCTAGACCATGAGTTTACAGTGTCTCCATAGGACAAGAGCACCATGAGGGAAGGTGTGAAGTTCTGGATATTCTAGTCTCCTAAAAGCATCCATTATACATACTTGGAAGAAAAGTTATGACCAACCTAGATAGCATATTCAAAAGCAGAGACATTACTTTGCCAACAAATGTCCGCCTAGTCAGGCTATGGTTTTTCCAGTGGTCATGTATGGATGTGAGAGTTGGACTGTAAAGAAGGCTGAGCGCAGAAGAATTGATGCTTTTGAACTGTGGTGTTGGAGAAGACTCTTGAGAGTCCCTTGGACTGCAAGGAGATCCAACCAGTCCATCCTGAAGGAAATCAGCCCTGGGATTTCTTTGGAGGGAATGATGCTGAAGCTGAAACTCCGGTACTTTGGCCACCTCATACGAAGTGTTGACTCATTGGAAAAACTCTGATGCTGGGAGGGATTGAGGGCAGGAGGAGAAGGGGACGACAGAGGATGCGAGGGCTGGATGGCATCACTGACTTGATGGATACGAGTCTGAGTGAACTCCAGGAGTTGGTGATGGACAGGGAGGCCTGGCGTGCTGCGATTCATGGGGTTGCAGAGTCCGACATGACTGAGCGACTGAACTGAACTGATACATACTCATTGAAAACCTTTTTTTTTTTTTTCATGCAACCAGAAGATTGTTACAGAGTTGCACTAAAGAGGTCCAGAAATTCTCACAAAACTGTCTGCATGGCAACCAGCCTACAATGGGCTTCTGATTCCTTCACCAGCGAGGCCAAGCCTACTTCCAAGTTTCCAACCAGGGTGTTTGCAACGTGCCTCCTGCTTTGACAGCTGTTGAATGCCACAAGGGTTACAATAGCATATGCTGGGAGGACTCCAGATGTCTTCCCACAGTGGTGGGTCCATTTCTCATAAAAGACAATGCGAGAAAAAGACTGACATAATATTTATAGAAATTCCTTAATCTCTGGTGCATTGTAAATGTTTACAGCTCAAGGTGGGGAATCTGGCTGCTTACCAAATGTATTTTTTTCACCCCGGAGTTTAACATCAGGTTAGATTTAAATATTTCTAGTCCTTATCACTATCCGTATTTGTCTCTGTCTCAATTCTGAATCAGTCTCTTTTTCTTTCTCCCTCTCTTTCTCTTATTCTATAAATATTTACTGTGCCATTTTTTCCAAGCTTTATTTAAACTCATTTCGCCTATCTCGGGCAAATAAGAGAGTTTCCATTCTTTGCACCTGTCTCTATACCAAAAATACTCGACTGATTCAATCCAACATTGGCAAGGTTTCTAAATTATTAAACCATATGGAAAGAAGCTTTATTGAAGTACTGAAGCAATTTACTTCCTAAAGGGTACTTTCCATTGGATCTATTTGATTTTGAACACAACCCTTCTTTGTAGAGATGTTTCTTTGGTCTTGCCCTCCTCATACATTCTAAGAGGTGAATGAAGAGAGAATCGTTTTAGTCCAATTGTTTAATTTAAAAAAAAAAAAGAGGAAAGATAAAAAATTAGTAAATGATGCTGAAGAAAATATCACAAAATGTGATATTGGGCTAGTTGCAAGTTTATTTTGAGAGAGTGTGGAGTGGAGTTCTGTCTCTTTTGTAAAAGGAGAGAATTCAATGATTTTTTTTTTTTTTTGGTTTTCTTTCTTTTTTTTAACAGTTTCTTCCAGTTCTAATATTTACTAATCTATGGTCCAAATTTTTCCAAGCCCTCCTGCTTTTTACAGCTCTCATGTCACTCCCCCACCTTAATATCTGATGTCATCTTTCATTATTTCTTTCAAAATAATCTTGTTCTCATGAACTCCCTTCCCTTCAACCACACCAGAAAATGAAAGTAGAGAGAAAAAAAAAAAATAATAAAATTGAATAAATTTTGGTGCATCATGCTATTTTCTAGACTGAAGATACTAAACAAGGAGTATCCTTTGACGATTTTCTTTTGCAGTTTCAACATTTTCTTAATTACTCAGGATGGAGAAAGCTACTTCATGAAAAATAAGCAAATTGTGCTTTGATTTTAGCAGGGAAGTTTATTAAAACAGCTAAAGAAAAGTTTAAATAGACCAAAATTCAGATTTATTGCACATGCTAGTAATTTGTATTTATTTTGATTAACATTAACACAAACATGATGGCTTTCCTGGTGTCTCAGATGGTAAAGAAACTGCCTGCAATGCAGGAGACCTGGGTTTGATCCCTAAAATGGACAATCCCCTGCAGAAGAGAATGACTACCCAATCCAATATTCTTTCCTGGAGATTCCAGGGACAGAGGAGCCTGGTGGGCTATAGTCCATAAGGTCGCAAACAGCTGGACATGACTGAAGCCCTAACACACACAACATATAAATTAGTGAATGGTTAGAAAACCATTAACTAAACGTTTTTCTTTTGGTTAATGAAAGCTATTTTGTTTTAAATTTAAGTATAGTTGGAAGTACACATTCTTCTCTTGTTTTGCTCATTCGTAAGATTTTTCAACTCAGAACTGCTCCATAAGAATGATGACCCGGTCACCACTTACACATTAAGAATGCTTCGTGATTTGTATTTTAAGTAAGTAGGCAAGGTACTTTACTTTCTAAAAATCTTTCTCTAACACTTCTTTTGTTAAATGCTTTGGTTAGGAACAGTAGATCTGCCCATTGGTAAATTAGGTATCTAAATTTGAAAACTCACACTATGACATTTTAAGACAAATATACAATTAAAAGAAAATCTAGCATTATTAAATTTTTGAATGGGGAACAACTAAAGTCTGGTCTCTTAGCAACTTTGTAACTGGTAATAGAGTTGTCCTTCATTATTGGAGGGTGATTGCTTGCTAAACTCCCTTGGATGGCAAAATATTAAGAACTCTCAAGACCCTTTTTTAAAAAATGGTATAGTATTTGCTAGTAAAAGCTGAATTTAGAAAAGGCAGAGATCAAATTACCAGCACTCCTTGGATCATAGAGAAAGCAAGGGAATTTTGGAAAAATTGGCTTCATCGACTATGCCAAAGACTTTGTGTGGATCACAACAAACTGTGGAACATTCTTAAAGAGATGAGAATACCAGACTACCTTACCTGTCTCCTGAGAAACCTGTATGCGGGTCAAGAAACAAGAATTAGAACCAGCCATGGAACAATGGACTTGTTCAAAATTGGAAAGGAGTACAATAAGGTTGTATATTGTCCCTTGGTCTATTTAACTTATATGCAGAGTACGTCCTGTGAAATATGGGCTGGATGAATCACAAGCTAGAATTAAGACTGCTGGGAGTAATATCAAAAACCTTGGCAGAAAGTGAAGAGGAATTAAAGAGCCTCTTGATGAGGGTGAAAGAGGAGAGTGAAAAGCTGGCTTAAAACTCAATATTCAGAAAAAAACACTAAGATCATGGCATCTAGTCCCATCACTTCATGGCAAATAGATGGGAAAAAGTAGAAACAGTGACTGGTTTTATTTTCTTTGGCTCCAAAATTACTGCAGATGGTGACTGCAGCCATGAAATTAAAAGACGCTTGCTCCTTGGAAGGAGAGCCATGACAAACCCAGATAGCTTGTTAAAAAGAAGAGATATCACTTTGCTGACAAAGGTCTGAAAGGTTGCTGCTATGAGTCATGTGCTACTCTAGGATTTGTGACCTCTGGAGAAGAGGATTTTGATGTGGAGCCAGAGACAAGGCTTGATGACCAGAGCTTTTTGTGTAACAGAGTTTTATTAAAGAATAAGAGAGAGAGACAAAGCTTCTGACATAGACATCAGAAAAGGGCAGAAAGAATGTCAGTTTGCTGGTTTTTAGCAAGATGCTTTATGTCTGTTAGTGAGCTGCTAATCAGATAACAGAGACACCTCAAGGCCGAGGGAGTTTCACCAGGCCCCTCTCCCACAAGATACATTTTTGAGAGAGAATGGCACTCTCTGGCATGCCATCTCTGGCCATAAAACAATGGACATGAATAGTGGTTTGTTGAGCTGTTATCAACCCAAGGTTTGAGAAAAGAAAATAAGATTACTCTTAGGCAGAACCTATTTGAAGAAAGACAGATTCCAAAGCAAATCCATAGTTTCATTAACATAGCTTAAGAAAAACATTTCCATAAGGAAAATCATATTGATTAGTTCAAGGCAGAACCAGGTGCCATCAACACAGAATTAAAAGAGGTCTCTTTTAATTTTGTGTTGGGGAGAGGAAAAAAAAATAATATCTCCCACATGCAGTTTATTTCCTCCAAAGTTATGGTTCTTCCAGTAACCATGTAGGATGTGAGAGTTCATCAAGAGTACTTAGCACCAAAGAATTGATGCTTTTGCACTGTGGGGCTGGAGACGACTCTTGAGAGTCCCTTGGACTGCAAGTAAATCAACCAGTCAATCCTAAAGGAAAAATAATAATAATAATAAAACCCTGAATACTCATTGGAAGGACTGATGCTGAAGCTGAAGCTCTAACAGTTTGGCCACATGTGTGAAGAGCCGACTCACTAGAAAAGACCCTGATGCAGGGAAAGATTAAAGGCAGGAGAAGAGGGCTACAGAGGATGGGATGGTTAGACAATCTCAATGACTCAATGAACAAGAATTTGAGCAAATTCTGAAAATGGAGGGCAGAGGAGCCTGAATTCTGAAGTCCATGGGATCACAAAGAGTTGGACATGACTTAGTGACGGAACAGCAACAAACAAAATGGTATTTGCTTATAACCTACTCGCATTCTCCCGCATACTTTAAATTATCTATTAATTTTCTTATAATACTTAATACAGTGTAAACACCATGAAAATAGCTGTAAATACAATATAAATGCTATGCAAATAGTTGTAAGTTTGCAGGAAATTCATTTTTTTGCTGTTTTGAATCTTTCTAGATAATCATTTTCAATTAATGTTTATAATCTGCAGTTGGTCAAATCCTTGGATATGGAGCCTGCTAACATGAAGTTTCAAGCGTACAGTATTGTGGACTATGGTCACTATACTCTGCCGTAACCCTCCAGGATGCATTTATGAAGTAGCTCTAAGTTTGTCGCCTTAAACAGTGTATCTCAAATAGCATTGTAATTTGAAGAAATTTAAGACATGACAAGGCTATGGTTTTTCCAGTAGTCATGTATGGATGTGAGAGTTGGACTGTGAAGAAGGCTGAGCGCTGAAGAATTGATGCTTTTGAACTGTGGTGTTGAAGAAGACTCTTGAGAGTCCCTTGGACTGCAAGGAGACCCAACCAGTCCATTTTGAAGGAGCCCTGGGATTTCTTCGGAAGGAATGATGCTAAAGCTGAAACTTAGTACTTTGACCACCTCATGCGAAGAGGTGACTCATTGGAAAAGACTCTGATGCTGGGAGGGATTGGGGGCAGGAGGAGAAGGGACGACAGAGGATGAGATGGCTGGATGGTATCATGGACTCAATGGACGTGAGTCTGAGTGAACTCCGGCAGTTGGTGATGGACAGGGAGGCCTGGCGTGCTGCGATCCATGGGGTCGCAAAGAGTCAGACACGACTGAGTGACTGAACTGAACTGAACTGAAGACATGAGATGAATTAGTTTATCCAACATTGGAAGTATAAGAATAAACATAATTCTATACATCTGTGTCTCGCATGCTTGGAGCTGGTGCACTGGGATGACCCAGAGAGATGGTGTGGGTAGGGAGGTGGGAGGAGGGTTCAGGATTGGGAACACGTGTACACCCTTGGTGGATTCAGGTTGATGTATGGCAAAACCAATACAGTATAGTAAAGAAAAATAAAAAGAAATAATAAAGATTAAAAAAAAAGAATAAACATGATTACTGTTTTTAAAAAAAAATAAAAAAAAAAATAGAGCTTCCCTGTGGCTCAGTGGTAAAGAATCCTGCCAATGCAGGAGACACAGGTTCAGCTCCTGGTCCAGGACGATCCTATATAATTGGGGAGCAACTGAGTCCACATGCCACAAGTATTGCGCCTGTGCCCTAGAGCCCGGGAACTGCAGCTGCTGAGCCCAGAACTGCAAGTACTGAAGCCCATGTGCCCAGGAGAGCATACTCCCCAAGAGAAGCCAGCACAGCGCCGAGAACAGGAGCACTCTCCCTTCCCGCTCATCACAGCCAGAGAAAGCCCAAGTGCAGTGACAAAGGTCTCAGACAGCCAAAATTAAACACATACATGTTTTTAAATGGAATTTTCTGAAGAGTATCTTTTAAAAAATAAAAGTATCTGAGCTGACCTTTAGGGCTCCTATTTAGAACTTAATTTAAACAAGGAACTGAATTTAAGCCAGCTTCCCAACTGAAAATCACTTCACCATAGCCAGTAGCCAGGATCTAATATAATAAGAAGCTTAATATTTTGCTTGGGCTTCCCTGGTGGCTCAGATGGTAGAGTGTCTGCCTACAATGCGGGAGACCCGGCTTCAATCCCTGGGTCGGAAAGATCTCCTGGAGAAGGAAATGGCAACCCACTCCAGTATTCTTGCCAGGAAAATCCCATGGATGAAGGAGCCTGGTAGGCTACTGTCCATGGGGTCGCAAAGAGTCTGACACGACTGAGCGACTTCACTTGAATATCTTGCTTGTCTTCTGCCCATGCTCTCCTCCACTTTCCAGGAGTGGGAATTCTACCCTGGGGTAAGGACTGGATGAAGTACTGATGTCTAGAGGTAGATTATAGTACAAAAGTGCAGAATTAGTGGGAAGAAAAAATTATTTTTTTACACAACCCTTTTGAAATGGGGTTTATTCCCTACACTAATTTCTAATAATTTGTATATAATAACCCAAAGCAAATTGCTTTATTGTTTTGCATTGATTATTTATACCATCTCCAATAAAAATAGATTAGAGTTCAATAAAAGCTGGTCTTTAGTGTAGGAGGCAGCAGTAGGAATAACAGTTGCAGATTTCTCTTCACCATTAAAATCACTGTTCAAAAAAAAAAAATTAAAAAAAAATCACTGTTCAGACTGAAAGAACAGATATTTAACATGGATGCACAAGCTGAAAAGTGGAAATTGCTAGATCTTTAGACTACAAGTTTGAGAAACTGAAGATTACTAAGAGCTGAATTAGAAGTTATCTAATTCAACATACTTACATTATTGTAAAAATATTGTCAGGAAATGGGGGGTGATTTTCCTTAAACCTATATCAGATAATTAACTTCTGCAAAAACTTTTATTTAGTAGACTCCTGGAGTTCATTTAGCAGAATGACTGGCTTTGTCATCATCATTTCATCTATGATGTCAACAACTTCATTACCCTAAGTAATTCAGTTTCCTTATCTCTAATAAGGATAATGATAGCTCCTACTTTGTAGAACTGACATTAAGGTTAGACATGTAAAGATTTAAACAGTTCAGGTCAGTTCAGTTCATTCACTCAGTCATGTCTGACTCTTTGTGACCCCATGGACTGTTGCACGCCAGGCCTCCCTGTCCATCACCAATTCCTGGAGTTTACTCAAACTCAGGTCCAGTGAGTCAATGATGACATCCAACCATCTCATCCTCTGCTGTCCCCTTCTCCTCCCGCCTTCAATCTTTCCCAGCATCAGGGTCTTTTCAAATGAGCCAGCTCTTCACATCAGGTGGCCAAAGTATTGGAGTTTCAGCTTTAGCATCAGTCCTTCCAATGAACACCCAGGACTGATCTCCTTTATTTTTTTTTCTTTTTCATTTTTTTAAATTAATTTTTATTTTTTAGTTTGTTTTGCTTTACAATACTGAAAATTGAAAGAGACACATGTACCCCAATGTTCATTGCAGCACTATTTATAATAGCTAGGACATGGAAGCAACCTAGATGTCCCTCAGCAGATGTATGGATAAAAAAGCTGTGGTACATATACACAATGGAGTATTACTCAGCCATTAAAAAGAATACATTTGAATCAGTTCTAATGAGGTGGATGAAGCTGGAGCCAATTATACAGAGTGAAGTAACCCAGAAAGAAAAACACCAATACAGTATACTTACACATATATATGAAATTTAGAAAGATGGTAATGTTAAACCTGTACGCAAGACAGCAAAAGAGACACAGATGTATAGAACAGCCTTTTGGACTCTGTGGGAGAGGGAGAGGGTGGGATGATTTGGGAGAGTGGCAGTATAACATGTATGATATCATAAGTGAAATGAATTGCGGGTCTAGGTTCGATGCAGGATGCAGGATGCTTGGGACTGATGCACGGGGATAATCCAGAGAGATGGTGTGGGGGTGGGGAGGGGAGAGGTAGGGGTCGGGATTGGGAGTTCATGTACACTCGTGGCTGATCTCCTTTAGAATGGACTGGTTGGATCTCCTTGCAGTCCAAGGAGCTCTCAAGAGTCTTCTTAAACACCACAGTTCAAAAGCATCAATTCTCTGCACTCAGCCTTCTTCACAGTCCAACTCTCACATCCATATAGGACCACTGGAAAAACCATAGCCTTGACTAGACGGACCTTTGTTGGTAAAGTAATGTCTCTGCTTTTGAATATGCTATCTAGGTTGGTCATAACTTTTCTTCCAAGGAGTAAGTGTCTTTTAATTTCATGGCTGCAGTCACCATCTGCAGTGATTTTGGAGCCCAAAAAAATACAGTCTGACACTATTTCCATTGTTTCCCCATCTGTTTCCCATGAAGTGATGGGACCAGATGCCATGATCTTTGTTTTCTGAATGTTGATCTTTAAGCCAACTTTTCTACTCTCCACTGTCTAGGTTGGTCATAAAAGAGTAAAGCATAATAATTTATTGAGTAAAACAATAAGTGTTGGTTATAATTAATCCTATTAGAATGTATATTCAAAGTTTTGAAATTTAAAATAACTGGCTTTAATTTAAATTTGGTTAATTATGAATGGCAAATAATATAAAGTTCATAAATGCCAATGTTCTTATAGTTTAGGCAACAAAATCCTAGAGCTGTTTACACTGCCAGAAAATCCAAGATATACATATAAAGCAGTGACGATATGGGCAATTATTTTCATTCTGCCTACTAATATTTCAAGGAAAAAAAAAAGCCCTTTACTTTTTTAATGCCATATTTAAATATATTTACTTTAATTAGGAATTTTTCTTCCTATGCATCAAACTACATTGGTCATTTTTAAATACCGTTATCT
The DNA here is from genome assembly GCA_006408695.1 of Aepyceros melampus. NCBI lineage: Eukaryota > Metazoa > Chordata > Mammalia > Artiodactyla > Bovidae > Aepyceros > Aepyceros melampus. Next base: position 116,562 of record SJXQ01010609.1, read on the forward strand.
TTACATTGAATTTTTCATTTTTTTAAACTTTATGAAAACTTTGCAGCATCTTCAGTATATTTTCAAATTCTCATGTTTTTCTTAAGCAACTGGTAATACACTGATAATACACTGATCTGGAGAAGGCAGTGGCACCCACTCCAGCACTCTTGCCTTGAAAATCCCACGGGCGGAGGAGCCTGGTGGGCTGCAGTCCATGGGGTCGCTAAGAGTTGGACACAACTGAATGACTTCATTTTCAATTTTCACTTTCATGCATGGGAGAAGGAAATGGCACCCACTCCAGTGTTCTTGCCTGGAGAATCCCAGGGGCCGGGGAGCCTGGTGGGCTGCCGTCTATGGGGCCGCACAGAGTTGGACACGACTGAAGCGACTTAGCAGCAGCAGTAGCAATACACTGATAATTATATTCAACCCCTTTATTAAATTCAAAGCAAACCAAAAACTCACTGTTTTCTAAATGGGTGTTTTTGTTTCATTTTTATACTAAGTAAGAATAATAATAGCATTCTGAATTTAGTACTTCTTTTTAGTAACCTGTTTGTTTATGATGATCTAAAATTTTCTTTATTTTTAAAGTACGTTTACATTTTTAAGTCATTCTTTGTGTAGAAACAGATGAATTGTTTTGCTTTCTACCTTATTAAAATTGTTCTTGTAGTACACTTCTTGAAATACCAAACCTATCATCATCCTTTGGACTGATCTCTGTTTGCTTTGGCCTACAACAGCTTAAGACAGGAGTTCAGGTCCCTGCCAGAGACTTCAGTTAGGCCAACGCAGTGAGAATGCTGAATCCTAACCGTTAGCCCTCTAGGGACCAGCGTCCAGTGATGAGGCCCTGGCCTGTCAGCTCTGCAGAAATGAATTTTTACTTAGAGACAGGAAGCAGTGAAATGGCAAAGTGTTTATCAAGAGGAAAAGGACACATGTGGATAGCCATATGGGCGGGCTCAAGAGAGGGGTACGCCCCTGTGGTAGTTTGAGTCGCTCACATGGGCATTTCTGCCTGGTTTCCTTAAGCTGGTCATCTTGCTTCACCCATATTTGGTTTATCCAAGGGTCCTCCACGTGTGTATGTACATCACTTGGTCAAGATGGCTTCTAGTGAAGAGTGGGTAGGATAGGTTGGCATCACTTTAGGTAAGCTGCACTTCAATAAGCAGGTTGGCACCCCCTCCGTTTTTGACCTCCAAGGAGCCTTTTCAGGAAGTTCGCCTTGAAGTCAGGAATGAGGAAAATGTGGCCTCTATATCTTATCCGGAGTGACTTCCCTTTCACTTTTCCCTTTCATGCATGGAGAAGGAAATGGCAACCCACTCCAGAGTTCTTGCCTGGAGAATCCCAGGGACGGGGGAGCCTGGTGGGCTGCCGTCTGTGGGGTCACACAGAGTCGGACACGACTGAAGCCACTTAGCAGCAGCAGCAGCAGCAGATCTTATCTGGGCAGGGTTCCCCTCTTGCTTCTACTATCTTCATCTCAGAGTGCTGGTCTACAGGGAACGAACTCCTGATACTCACCCCAGGGGCCCATCCAACTCATGCCTCAGAATAATCTGTGTTGAAAATTTGAGGGGAGTATTCATACTACATCAATGAATTATTGAGAGACAAGATGTCAGATATCTGTTGTAATTTAAGATCCACTTTTTTGTCACATGTTTTTCTACAAAGTCGGAATAGAAGAATGATAAATCCTGGCCAAAATAAGTCTTCAAACAAATGCTTCTGGTAATACAGAAATATTTTTTGTTCTACTAAATGATTCTTCAATGGCAAAGTAGATTAAACTTAAGCTACAGTTTAGATTGTAATCAAACTTTAAAAAATTTTTAAAGTCTGGAGTATTCATACTACATCAATGAATTATTGAGAGACAAGATGTCAGATATCTGTTGTAATTTAAGATCCACTTTTTTGTCACATGTTTTTCTACAAAGTCGGAATAGAAGAATGATAAATCCTGGCCAAAATAAGTCTTCAAACAAATGCTTCTGGTAATACAGAAATATTTTTTGTTCTACTAAATGATTCTTCAATGGCAAAGTAGATTAAACTTAAGCTACAGTTTAGATTGTAATCAAACTTTAAAAAATTTTTAAAGTCAAAGCATATTTTGCAAGGATAGGTTAAGGGATTCATCAACTAAAGCTTGGAGATTAGAGGGTATTTTCAATAGCTCAGTCTGGTTCATGTCACTCTTTCAAAAACAGCCTTCTATGGCCAAAGAGACTTCCCTGATGGCTCAGACGGTAAAGCATCTACCTACAATGCGGGAGACCTGGGTTTGGGAAGATCTCTTGGAGAAGGGAATGGCAACCCACTCCAGTATTCTTCCCCCCCTCCCCTCAAAAAAAGGGAAGCAAAAAGCAAAAGAGAAAAGGAAAGATATAAGCATCTGAATGTAGAGTTCCAAAGAATAGCAAGGAGAAAAAGCATTGCCAAGAAACAGAGGAAAACAACAGAATGGGAAAGACTAGAGATCTCTTCAAGAAAATTAGAGGCACAAAGGGAACATTTCATGCAAAGATGGGCTTGATAAAGGACAGAAATGGTATGGACCTAACAGAAGCAGAAGATATTAAGAAGAGGTGGCAAGAATATACAGAAGAGCTATACCAAAAAATCATCACAACCCAGATAATCATGATGGTGTGATCACTCATCTAGAGCCAGACATCCTGGAATGTGAAGTCAAGTGGGCCTTAGAAAGCATCACTACCAACAAAGCCAGTGGAGGTGATGTAATTCCAGTTGAGCTGTTTCAAATCCTGGAAGATGATGCCGTGAAAGTGCTACACTCAATATGCCAGCAAGTTTGGAAAACTCAGCAGGGGACACAGGACTGGAGAAGGTCAGTTTTCATTCCAATCCCAAAGAAAGGCAATGCCAAAGAATGCTCAAACTACCCCACAATTGCACTCATCTCACGTGCTAGTAAAGTAATGCTCACAATTCTCCAAGTCAGGCTTCCATAATATGTGAACCATGAACTTCCAGGTGTTCAAGCTGGTTTTAGAAAAGGCAGAGGAACCAGAGATCAAATTGCCAACATCCGCTGGATCATCAAAAAAGCAAAAGAGTTCCAGAAAAATATCTATTTCTGCTTTATTGACTATGCCAAAGCCTTTGACCATGTGGATCACAATAAACTGTGGAAAATTCTGAAAGAGATGGGAATACCAGACCACCTGACCTGCCTCTTGAGAAATCTGTATGCAGGCCAGGAAGCAACAGTTAGAACTGGACATGGAACAACAGACTGGTTCCAAATAGGAAAAGGAGTAGGCCAAGGCTGTATATTGTCACCCTGCTTATTTAACTTCTATGCAGAGTACATCATGAGAAATACTGGGCTGGAAGAAGCACAAGCTGGAATCAAGATTGCTGGGAGAAATATCAATAACCTCAGATATGCTCTGAAGAGAAGCTAAAGAGCCTCTTAATGAAAGTGAAAGAGGAGAATGAAAAGGTTGGCTTAAAGCTCAACATTCAGAAAACAAAGATCATGGCATCTGGTCCCATCACTTCATGAGAAATAGATGGGGAAATAGTGGAAACAGTGTCAGACTTTATTTTGGGAGGCTCCAAAATCATTGCAGATGGTGATTGCAGCCATGAAATTAAAAGATGCTTACTCCTTGGAAGAAATGTTATGACCAACCTAGATAGCATATTCAAAAGCAGAGACATTACTTTACCAACAAAAGTCCGTCTAGTCAAAGCTATGGTTTTTCCAGTGGTCCTGTATGGATGTGAGAGTTGGACTGTGAAGAAAGCTGAGCACCAAGGAATTTCTGCTTTTGAACTATGCTTTTGGAGAAGACTCTTAGGAGTCCCTTGGACTGCAAGGAGATCCAACCAGTTCATTCTAAAGGAGATCAGTCCTGGGTGTTCATTGGAAAGACTTATGCTGAGGCCGAAACTCCAATATTTTGGCCACCTCATGTAAAGAGTTGACTCACTGGAAAAAGACTCTAATGCTGGGAGAGATTGGGGTCAGGAGAAGAAGGGGACAACAGAGGATGTCATGCCTGGATGGCATCACTGACTCGATGGACATAAGTTTGAGTAAACTCCTGGAGTTGGCGATGGACAGGGAGGCCTGACATGCTGCAATTCATGGGATCACAAAGAGTCGGACTGAGCAACTGAACTGAACTGAACTGAAGGCCAAAGAGGCAAAAGAAGCCTAAGAATACAGTGAGGGAAGGCACAATTTACTGAAGAGGGGTGGTTTTGTTGTTTTGGAAGATGAGATTGATAGAAAACAAAAAAGGACTCGTCTACTCTAGTCCAGTGCTTGACTTCCCAGCAAACACACACTTACATACAAACTGGTAGAAACTCTTCTACAATATTTCCAAAAACACTTTCACCCAGCATGATGCAGTGTGCATCACTGTTCCAAAGTGAGATATCCCAAACTCATTCCAAGCTTAAATCCTTGTGAATCACTGATTTGATATCCCAGATTTTCTGACATTCATTTCTTTAAGTTTATTCAGTAGTATGGATTAGGGACAGGGAAGCCTGGTGTTCTGCAGTCCGTGGGGTTGCAAAGAGTGGGACATGACTTGGCAACGGAACAACAAAGTGCTATTAATCTTGGGCAATTCCAGATCTTACTTCTAATAAGTTCTGCAACTAGTGAGCAATAATGCAACTAGAGAAATCCTGAACACACTTGACAATATAAAGAAAATGAAAAATATGCATTAAATATTTATATGCCACTTCATATCCTCTCAAGTAAGTCATACCAGAATTCCTCTGATTTATGAAGGAGTTTCTCTATGTCTCCTTTCCTTATCCAAGATCCTACTATTTCCTATTTTACTTATTAACTTTAGGATCTGATAAAGAATCTATCTTCTGCAGTTAAGTAAGGTGTATAGTCCTTAACAGCTGCAACTTCCTTGTTTCAGGCAAACATGTCCCTTAAAAATGTACATGCTTATTTTCCTCTTGTCTCTCTGCTTTTAAATACACCAGCTTAGACACGAGCTTGTTCCTTTCTTATATTCATACCAGAATTCCTCTGATTTATGAAGGAGTTTCTCTATGTCTCCTTTCCTTATCCAAGATCCTACTATTTCCTATTTTACTTATTAACTTTAGGATCTGATAAAGAATCTATCTTCTGCAGTTAAGTAAGGTGTATAGTCCTTAACAGCTGCAACTTCCTTGTTTCAGGCAAACATGTCCCTTAAAAATGTACATGCTTATTTTCCTCTTGTCTCTCTGCTTTTAAATACACCAGCTTAGACACGAGCTTGTTCCTTTCTTATAATATCTCAAGAAGTTACTAGAAATTTGTTGAGCACTACTCCCCAGTTTTCATGATGCGTGATGTTCCTTGCACACTTCTGCACCAGCTCCCAAAGAAGAGATGGAATAAGGAACCACCACGGATGCATTTTTTCATTTGGGTGAAATAATTTCCTAATGACTTAATGGCTTAAGCATTAGAAGATTGCTTTCCCTCGTTTCCTGTCCACATCAACTGATGGAAAATACAGACTAGGTTAAGCTGCTACAAATTCAAATTCCTTTTCTGGTCGGTAATTCCAGCATCAACAGTGGGACACAAAGCATTAGTAAACGTCGTCTCTAGTCATCACACTTAGCTGTGCTCTGTCATCCAGTCTTAATAAGAAGTAAAGAAAACATTTGTCTTTTTTATCTAATGACTATTTTGTATTGTCTCATATTTGATTCAGAACTTATGCAAGAAAGAGAAGTGGTATTTATGGGACTCTCAAATAGTAAAATTTGAAGGAAATTTATGGAAATATTTAAGCAACTTTACTGAGGGTTTGGGATATCAATTCCACTAGTTTACCTAACTAATAGGGGCTTTCCAGGTGGCATCAGTGATAAAGAAACTGCCTGTCAATGCAGGAGACAACAGACACAGGTTCAATCCCTGGATCGGGAAGATTTCTTGGAGGGGGAACATGGCCACCCAGTCCAGTATTCTTGCCTGGAGAATCCCATGGACAGAGGAGCCTGGCAAGCTTTAGTCCATAAGGTCACAAAGAGCAGACATGACTAAAGCAACTGAGCATAAGCTTAACTAATAGTACTGATCATTGTCTCTGCTAAGTCGCTTCAGTCGTGTCCGATTCTGTGTGACCCCATAGACGGCAACCCATCAGGCTCCACCGTCCCTGGGATTCTCCAGGCAAGAACACTGGAGTGGGGTGCCATTTCCTTCTCTACACAGCAATATATAGAGAAAATTTATTCAAATTATGGATACTACTGAAAATTAGGGAAATATTTTCTTTATTCTCAAATAAAACTCACATTTTCTGTTTGGGGTGAAGCAAGAGAAAACATTTTGCAATGCTGGAGACATTTTTTAATCCATCTCATTCTAAATGGTTTGGTTGTAAGCATTTTGCTTATATTTCCACCCAAAGGTCATTTCATTTATCCATTACACTTGGAAGCAGAAGTGTGGATGGAAAACACTAGAAGGTGGAAGACCAGATATAGAAGAAACATAACACTATTACAGTTCCCCTTTTCATGTAAAATTTGCCATTTTACTCTTTCTTTGTCCCTTTGAGTTCTATTTTGGTAATGTAAGACAATTTTATGCATGAGTATAGTTATTTTCCTTTCATTAAAATGGATCTAACACTTGATCCATGCATCGGTTTCATCTATAATCATGACTTCAAAGAAAATTGGAGAACAAAGTCAGTTATTCAAATAATCTAGAATCACATTTTTATACTCAGTGTCAAGATAATTGACGAAAGCATCACAGACTTCAATTACCTCAAAAAATGTACATTGATTCTCTTTGTCATTTGGAATGTTTTGATGTGGCTTTGCATTTAATCCATTTTATTTTTATTCTTTTATTGTTATTTTTAAAACATATTTTATCATTGCTTTTTATCCATTTGTGAATATGTAAGCATCTTTTGTGAATGTTTTGCCTGCTGTGCTTCTAAAGTCCAAAATCATAGAAACGATAGGTCTGTTATAAGAAATTTTGGATTTTTAGTGCACTTATTTTTTCTTTCTTAAGATTTTCTGCAATTACGATGAGTCACTATTCTCCTACTAGTCCCCAAGTGTCTATTTTTCTAGTGTCACATCTACCAAGATGAGGCAGAAAAGTAAAAAGGCAAAAGAAAATTATCCATAGAGGAGCTTTCAGGAAAGGAGCAAAGAGGAAACAGTGCTTCCATCAAGGTTCCATCAGCAGGAGGGAGAAATCTGAAAGAAAATATATATTGGTTTTGTTGCCATACTTAAAAATCTTATTTCAAGTACTCATTATTATCAGATGAATGAAAAGGAAATGACTGTGAAATATCTGCCTTCAACAGAAAAGAAGGATACAGAAGATATCATTCTTTGAGGGCAAAAGTACACAATTTTGCAGGGAAGTAATTACTTTCACTTCAGCCTCAGGGTCTGACCACCAGCTCTCCTCCAATGGCACTAAATAGCAATAGTGATTTCATCACGCAATGCTGAAAATAGCTCTGCCCCAAAATGCTCCTTCCGTTGAAAGCATGACACAGAGCAGTAACCAACATTCTGGTGGGGGTTGGTATCCCCCGCGTATCTTGCGCATCACTGCTGTGTTAGCACCAGTGACAGGACTACTGCAAATGCAGCAAGGGCACTCAAGGAGTCAGTCTCTGTACGGGCTGAACATGACGCATCCTGAGGCCGGTTGCTGAGACAGAGTCACATGTTTGCATATAAGGCATCATTTTCTCTCTAGCTCTTCACTTAGTATAAACAGTCAAGGCAACTGTTTGACAATAATGAACTGAATCTCACCTTAGCAACACTCTAGATTTTTTAAAAATAAACATCAGTATTCTACTTTTAATAATGACGTGAGTTTTTTTCTTCTGTTTTCCTTTTAGTCTGCCTATTCTGGAAAATCATGTTTCATTACTATAAATCATAAGAAACTGCTTTACATCTCTCCTGCATTAACATTTCAAGAGTAACAATAGGACTGTGTATAGAATTTCAAATGTTGCTGCCTGAGTAAACTGGGCATTGCTTTAAGGAAACATTACAGTTTGTATAATAGAAATCCCAGGACTCAAGCTAAATAAGAATATGCCACTATTCATACTAATGGTGTCTAATAAGTTACATTTTCTGCTTTTTATTTACCCCTTTTTTTGATTTGTTTGTGTTCTGAGGTCTTTTGAGGGAGCAGAACTCTTTCAATATATCCTGACTACCTTCACTTTAGCTGTGTGCGTTTCTCAAGGGCTCAGTTATCCCTTTATTGCCTTTGGTGGAAAACGATGAAAGTGGATAAATCGCAATGATGCAATCTTGAAATACACACGTATCACATGACATTATAAGATACATTTGATCATGAAGAAAGTAAGCTATCAAAAAAGTAAGCTATCAAACAAAGTACAAGCTATTATTTTGGAGATATTCAATTATCTTATTTTATAACAGATACAATCTTTTTAAAATAAAACATTATTAAAATTAATAACTCTGTACCTACTTTCCTGACATTTAAAAAAACAATCTTATGTTTAATTTTAATAATGAAACATCTTTGTTCAGTTAATATAATATTATCAGTCTTCTAGAGGAATATAGATTGAGGTGTTAGATAACACAGAGTAATAAAAGTAACTGAAGGGAGATGGAATTTAAGATTTAGATGGGGTCAAAGCAAATTCTTAAGACAAATGCAAAATTTTAACCAAATACTTGAAAGAAGACAAAATTTTACAATAACTGTAACTGTAGTCTTTTCAAATAGAGGTTCCTATTAGTTACAATTAAATTTTCCAAAGACTTAACTTATATATTACAAGATATAGAAGTAGAAATGACCTCAAAATAAGTCTAAGCAAATGAGTTAATCAAAGAAACTTTCTATTAAAAATGTCTTCTAGAGGAATATAGATTGAGGTGTTAGATAACACAGAGTAATAAAAGTAACTGAAGGGAGATGGAATTTAAGATTTAGATGGGGTCAAAGCAAATTCTTAAGACAAATGCAAAATTTTAACCAAATACTTGAAAGAAGACAAAATTTTACAATAACTGTAACTGTAGTCTTTTCAAATAGAGGTTCCTATTAGTTACAATTAAATTTTCCAAAGACTTAACTTATATATTACAAGATATAGAAGTAGAAATGACCTCAAAATAAGTCTAAGCAAATGAGTTAATCAAAGAAACTTTCTATTAAAAAGAATTGAAAGTGCCTATATCTTTTTATCAGTATCACATTTTGCCTACAAATAATTTTTTTATTTCAGCATCCTAACACCATCCATTCTTCATGGAGCTGTGGTTTCATGGGGACTGGCAGTTCCCAAAGCCAGAGAAGAGATCCTAATCCATCTAGACACTCATTCCAGCTCCATTTCCCTTTACCTGTGGATGGCTTAGAACTGGGCGCGGACTCTGTTTGTGGCCAGCGGTGTGAGAGGAGACTTTTTCTTGGGATCTTTGAAAGTATATTTCTTTATCTTCCAGAAAAGCTAAAAGAAAAACTCTCTTCTTCTTTGGAGATTGCTGTCCTGGGAAATGTTATCTAGAACTGTTGTAGCTATTTTGTAACTCTTAGAAGAAGGAATATGAAGGGCAAATACTTAACACAGTGACAGAGACAGGAGGAAAAGCAAGATTCTCAGTGTTATTAATAAACTTCAGATTAAACCAGGGCAAAAGCCTGCCTTAATTCTGGTCTTTTTCTTTAGTGAGAAGAATAATGATGATGACGATATTGTTCTAGACAATTTGAAGTGATATTTCTATCTCTTCTTGTAAAAATAATCTTAAAGTATACAATTTCTTACACATACCCACACATACACACTGTCTGGTGACTTGCAGGAAAATCACCAAACAGGGACTTTTAAATATAAACATAAAAGGACTAAGAATTCAAAAAGTAAAGGAAAAGAAACAATACTGAGACATTAATTCATGATTGTTTGGTTACACCACAAATAACCTAGTGCTCATATTCTCACCCACTCATATGCACAACCTGGAAAGAGAAAAGATCTAATTTCAGAATCTTTCCCCAAAGCACCTGGTAATGCCAAAATAATTAATTACTTTTCTGGCATTTATATAGGAGCAGTTATATAAATTAATATCATGCAGACCAATCAGTATATTGTTTTCATTCCAAGTGTTTTGGCATAATGAGGAATGATCTAGGATAATTTTGAAAGTTTGAGACAAGAATTCCATTCCTAGTTATCCAGTGAAAGATATTGATTGTATATATCATATCTCATATTCTCTTAGAAGTACTAAAATTAGAGAAGTGAATAAAACACAGACCCAACTGTTAAAATCCCAACACGTAGTTCAAGGTGTTAGCACCAATAATTTCTCAGGTCTCTCTCCAAGGTATAGATAAAAGAAGGTGAAGTAATTCTCATACACTTATTTCAGATATAATCTGTGTTTCCAAAGCAACAATCAAAATGGAAGATTTTTAACTAAATATGTTTACCATGTAGATTTTTGGAGAAAATAATTTGTACAGAAATCAGTTAACAGGACTATTGCAGGTGATCTAATTCATAACATGATTGTTTAATTTCACTTTCTAAGTCTTTTTTAATGTCTAATAGAATAGACATAAAAATCTAATTCAATCATTTGTTTTTATTAAAAACCCACTGCCTAAAAAGCCTTCTGTCTTCATGTTATCCCATAGCATCTGAAGATCCATTTTGGCTCACATAATTTTAGCACAAAGAGCTTGAAATGCATTTCAAATAAAGTGTCCATGGTATGTCAGCATTAAAAATGTTAGACTATTTATTGTTGTGAGGAGCTCAAATTTGAAAGGGACAGCTGATAAAGATGTAATTAAAATCTTGCCTGTTAAGGAATCTTATGAATTATTAAAATCAGATCCTATTCTTCCTTCTTAAATTATTCTTTTCAACTTCTTGTTGCCACGTGCACCACCCTCCCTCCAGTCTTAAGCAATTACCCTTTCTAAGGTCAAAGAAGCACCTATAGGGCCCGTCTGGAAAGCTGAGATAAGGGCCTGTGGTTCAGCTGAAATAGCTGTTGGAACTGAAACATTACAATCAGGTTGGGGAGGAAGCCATTACCTTGGGGCTCTCAGAACAGCTAAAAGAGATTTATTTGAGAACACTTTACATCAATTCTTGAATGTCTGTCTTTATATTTATACAGCTTCATTTTCATCTAGCTACAAAGTGTTGACTTTGTATTGATTTATGTGCAATGCTAGACTTAAAATTGGAGACAAATTTTTAGACTTAAAAATATACTTTATGAAAGATGGATTAACTGTCTGTTAATTTCATTAAAAATGTTCAATAAAAATGATCCTTATTCAAACTGTTCATACTTGAGGTTTATTTTAAAGCAAAATTTCTCTTATGTATTTATTTTTTCTTCTGAAGAAATTTTCTGTGCATTTCCAGAGGAAAGTTTTATTTAATCAATGCTTGAGTTTAAAAATACTCATAAACATTCCATCAAAGGAATTTGCTGGGTTAATGCTATGATTGGGTCTTTATGGAATCAGGGACACAAATATTTATATCATAAATCTGTTCTGTTCTTTTATCTATAACATTGAATGTTTGCAGGGACAAGTTAAACTTTGGTTTCTGGCCTGTTTAGACAGAGAGAGTCATGTCAGCACCTTCACCGATGCTGGGTTCTTAGATGCTGGAGATAGATCGTTAGCCAGGGTGGCGGGGGGACAAGCAGTGCCACTGCACAACCACAGCAGAAGTTTATGAAAGTAAACATTTTGCTCTGGACTCAACCCTCCATCAAAGTAATTATAAACACATCACTAACAAGCAGTTTTGATTTTCATCATACATGGGTAGCAGCAGAAACATTTCTAAGTATTCCAGAGCTAAAGCAGATGGGGCTGAAACACTTCATTATGCCTTCAGCTGGATCAAAGCCAAAAGAGAGCTGGTGTATAAAATCACTGGTGAAAACACGCAATGCGTTTACACAGTCAGCTGAGCATAGACCTTACAGACAAACGCTGAGATGATGGTGTGGATTGTCATTTTTTTTAGCCAAAGCCCCAAATCTGCAATGGCTGTTTAAACCATTGGGCTTCCCTGGTGGTTCAAGTGGTAAAGAACGGACCTGAAATGCGGGAGACCTGGTTTTGATTCCTGGGTCCGGACGATCCCCTGGAGAAAGGAATGGCTATCCACTCCAGTATTCTTGCCTGGAGAATTCCATGAACAGAGGAGCCTGGAGGGCTACAGTCTATGAGGTTGCAAAGAGTTAGGCACAACTGAGCAACTAAGCAGATTTAAACCATTATGCAAGAATTCTTTAGAC
>SJXQ01010609.1:129136-144375 GCA_006408695.1 Aepyceros melampus
ACACGACTGCGCGACTGAACTGAACTAACTAAATTTTCATCCATGCGTGTACTGTTTATTCTGTTATGAAAATATATGGCACTTAGAACAAGTCTTAGTGAGTTACCCAATGCAACAGGGAGCAAGATTAAATTTATATATACATAATTCTACATATATATAATTTCATATATTATTTTGATATATAATTTGTGGGTTATGTATATATACTTTTATTAATAATTTTCTCTATCATGCCAGGCACTGAACTAAGCATTTTCATGTGTTAGTTATCCCATTTAATATTTTTTTAAATGTCTATAAAATAAGTAATGTTATCATTACTGTTTTTCAGAGTAGAGTCTGGATAGTTTTAAGTAATGTTACATTACATGGCTAGTAAGCAGAGGGATTATGGTCCTTACTCTTGCAACAGAGAAAGTTGTAAATTTTCTGGAATAAGTGAGTTTTGTCTTCTAGTTACATGTGAGGTCAGTAATAAAAGAGGAACCATGTAATCGTGTGATATTCATTAATAAATTTAAATACATTCTAAAGCAAAATAGTCATGACTATATCATAATGATTGTTTCCTTCCTTCTTTTTTATTTTTTTAAAGAGTGTTGTCATAATTTCAAAATCTAGTGTGGCCTATTCTAGTTCCTCTAGCCCAAATTAGACACTAAAATATCTGCATTTACTTATTTTAGATTATTCTATGTATGAGCATAGAAAACTTGAGGAGTGGATTTCCTCTTTAATTTGGGGGATAAGGGAGGGCTGTTGAAAGTTCTTGTAAAACATAAATTCAGATCAATTCATTTATCAATTTCAACTCTTCATTTGTCATTCAAGGAGAAAGATAAGGAATCTTGTTTAGGAAAAGAAAAACTGGCTGAATTAGTTCAATTGTCTTTACAGAGTTGAAACCATGCCATAATCAAAATCTGAAATTGAACTTTCTCAGTGTCTTACTGATGATAAAAATGCCATTGCCATTCTGCCCAGAATCCTTGTTGTTTGAGAGAAAAGTAGGAAAGCTTTCTAAAAGTAAATAACAGTAATGTTTACTGAAATAATTACTTCATGAAAGGACAGAGCCATATTTTTGGGGTCCTGAAAGTTATAAAATACGGAAGCCTTTTTAAAGAAAACACATACAGCGTTCCACAAATAATATAATCATGGTCAATTCAACACCGCTGGATGTGAGAAGTCATATACAGAATGCCCTTTTTTGGGGGGATTGGGCACTTCTAAGTAAACCACCTAGATGCTTAAACTCCAAAGACTTCAGGTATATCTCTCTTTGACTGAAGGTTTAGACTCTGCATTGAGCTTATTTAGCCTCCATATCAAAAAAATGAGAGTGGAAACTGAGGCCTGGAAAGACTGAATAAGCTCCCCAAGAACCAAAGATGCCTACTTGTCTTTCAGATGCCAAAACACACGCATCTGACTCCTCTAGATTCTTTCTGTAGATCTTATCAGTATCTGCAAATAAGTTTTATAAACTCAGCATGGAGAGAAAAGGGACAGTTGGTTAACACTGGTACTTTCATGAAGGCTCTAAAAATTGTGTATTTTTATGTTATTTTTTTCTACCAAGATTTATTTACAGTGTTCCCCAAAGTAAACAGTCTGTTGGCATCAGATCCTGCATTATGGTAGTAATGTGTAACAACAGCAAAAGAAAAATCAAATGGAACCAAGAAATGTTTTATAGAACAATATGATAATTATCTGAGGAATGGAGACATTTTCACATTGAGAAGAAACTAAATCTTCAACAAATATTATTACGTTTATTATTCAATATGAAGAGATATGGAAGGTCATACAAACCTGATACTTTTTACATGGAAGATTTAATAAATAATTATTTATCCCACAGTATAGATAAATAGGACAAAAGGGAAACTAGTAATGCTATGAAGAGATGAAGCCAAAACAAGGAAAATAAAGTACCTCTTATTCTTTGAAGCAGTGGGAGGTAAAATAATACAATATGTTATCCTTAGAAAGGGATTTTCAAAATGTTTTCATTGGAGTTCTAGGAATTTCAAGACATTCCTGGACACTTTCTCTCTACCTCAGACACATCTCCACCAATATCATATATTCTAGACACAGATTTCTTAAAGAAGGTAAAGAAATGAAAGCAGGCTGTGTTTATGGAGGAGACCCAGGAATCGTGTCCTACAGGTACAAGTAAGGGAAAAGGATAACGTGCTGGTTTTAGAGGTTTATTGATACAAGTGGAACCAACTAAAACCAAATCAACACAAGTTTTGCTTATACAAATAAACCCCTACTGGGTATGTGTGTAATGGACCGGTGGTGCTCTTAGGAAATCTATATTCAGGTCAACCAGAATGAATAATAGTTCATGAGGAAGAAATCCTATGATGCTGATACATCTTTTGAGCTTAGAATTGAAACAATTGGAAAATTCTCAGACATTAAAATTTATTTTCTAATACCTTATCAAGTTTGAAAGTTTGTTCTTAAGTCTTGGTTTAAATGTGAAGAAAGAATACTAAATCATTGCCACTTACAATTTAAGAGTAGAAATGCTAGTCCAAAGCCTGGGGAATGGGACAAGCACAATAATGTTAACTGAATGAATAAATTAATGATTAATTAAATCAACTTACCTATAGGGAAAGTGTTATTTTTTTCCTTGAAATTCACTGAAAACTCCTAGTAACTGTGGTAAGCACAGATAGCTTCATAAACACTGACTTTTGAACTATGAACCTTCCAAGATGTCACAGAAATTTAAGAGTAGAAATGCTAGTCCAAAGCCTGGGGAATGGGACAAGCACAATAATGTTAACTGAATGAATAAATTAATGATTAATTAAATCAACTTACCTATAGGGAAAGTGTTATTTTTTTCCTTGAAATTCACTGAAAACTCCTAGTAACTGTGGTAAGCACAGATAGCTTCATAAACACTGACTTTTGAACTATGAACCTTCCAAGATGTCACAGAAATTACTTTTATATTACTTTGAAGAAGCCTGGGGGTCTAGGAGGTGGTTCGTTGGTTGGTGTTTTTTAATGCCGATTAAAGATTTAAACTTAATTTAAACTTTTCAAAGAATCCATTGTTTTTTAGTATTTCATGAATTTGCAACTCTAAGTAAAATTTCAACATAGAAATATTTATGTCTTAAAAGATGACAGTCACCATCCTAAGATCCTTGAGGACATGTGTGATAACTGGAGAATCTCATTAATGGGGTAAAGAGGGAGTTTGCAAGGGGACTGAGGGTACTATAATCTCAAGTAAAATCTTAACCAGCTTAACCAGCACACACGCTCTTTTATACAAAAAGCAGGTAAGGCCTGGGAATTTTAGATTGTGAGAAAGATGCGGTTCACCTACTCTTCCAGGTTTATGGATGTTGAAAGCCACATAGTGATATGTGGGGGTGGCACATATCACATACCTGAAGCCTGTGGCAGTAGTTAATTAGCCCTTAGGCTTGAGTACAACGTATTCAGTGAAACTAGAAGAATTACTTCTGAAACTAATTATAGCCACGACATGCTATTATTATTAAATTTTTAGCCATTTATCTGTAAACTCGTGAAGCTTGGTCCCACTCAACCACATGAGAACAAGGGATACCATACTCTACCTACTGTGACTTTGCTAGAACAACTGTGTGTCCACATGAATTGCCTTTTGAATTGTGGTGGGCCAGCTGAGAATTAGGTTGGGGAGTGAGAGGCATTTTGCCTCCTTACACACCACGGTTCTCACAATATTTAGCTTTTAATAAAGCAAGAAAAATTAAACCACAACATGAGTAAAACTTCTGTAGAATTTTTATTTAAAAAGTGATCATATTTTCATTTGCATGGAAAAATAAGCTATTTAATGCCTTATGAGTCTCACACAATAATAGGCAGAATCCTGCAGAGAACATTGTAACAAGTTGCAATTTGATATTTACTGAGCACAGAAGCATGTTGGACACTGCCTACTGGCTGAATTAGATGAACCTTTTGCTTAGAGAGGTTATAAAATAATTTAACACACATTTTAAGAGAAAAAACCTAAATGTCATGATTTAGTATATCCATTGTCCAAGCAGAAAATGGCTCTTATTTTTCCTATTGAGTTCTGTGTTTTATAACAAAATATCAAATTCAATTTATTTTGTATATTATATTAAGTATATTAAGATTAATGTCACATGTTAGATAACCATGAAATAAGATTTAGTCATGTTTTGTCACGGTATCCCAGATGAGTAGTTATGTATTCAGAAACTATGGGGTGAGTGCATGTTTAAATTAAGGAATAAAAATTTTTGACGCCTTCTTTTCATTTAGCATTATCCTCAAAAAGGTCTTACACGACCTTAGTAATTTAAAGATGCCAACACACATTACTGTGTAAATGTAGTCATATACATATGTCCCTCTTGTGTCTGAAAGACAAAATTTAATTATTTATTAAGATCTCCACAACTCAACCATTTAACTGAATTGATTATAAAACACATTATGCTGAAATACGCAAAAGTTTCCTAACCAATGTTTCCATATTCAGAATATACAGTGTACTTTAGGAATGTGCATAGAATGTGAACTTAGGAAAGTTGTGGGAAATTAATAAAAGAAAATGATTCTGTTTTAATTCCATCTCAAATATAAAAGTTACTAAAGAGATACTATATACTGAACATCATGTAATACACTAAGAATCTAAGCTGTGATGAAATTGTGAAGTGATGATATCAACAAAGTTATGACTGTCAAACAGTGAACAACTCAGTCACTCTGCAAAGAGGATACTAAAGGTCTCTAAGGATTGTGTTCCTGAGGTTAAATTCTTAAAAAGAGGTAGAGACACTTGCCTCCTTCAATGCTGATAGAAAGTTTGATTTTAAAAACTCTGTTTACTTAAAAACTGTGTATTCATCAAAGAAAAATGAAAATTGAAAAAATTTTATAAAAACCTATACTCACTACCTTGGTTCTGTTCCACTTGCTCTGCTTTTAAACTACCAAACCATTCTTTTTAATATTCACTTATTATATCAGTTTTTGAGTTCATTTAAATTAAAAACAATAGAACAATTCCCATAAACAATTTTAAGCACTGTGTCACTAAATAGATCTATATTTGTTCATGGTATTTTTTGATACAAAATCAAAATAGTGTAAAATGCTTGAGTATATATTCCTAGTAAAAAGTTTTGAAGATACCCAACACTAACATAACCTCCAAAAATTCCCCCCTTTACCACTAAGTTTCTGCCCTAATGCCCACAAATGGTTGTTATGATAATTTCCCAAGATAAATTTTGCCCATTTCAGGATATCATAAGCATGGAATTAGAGAGTGCAGCTTATTTAGAATAACATCTTCTCGATTCATCCATGTTTTTGCCTATATCAATATGTTATTTCTTTTCTTTTCTTTTCTTTTTTTTTTTGCTAAGAGAGAGTATAGATATTAAAAAGCTAGTTTTTGCACTGTTTTCCTGATGAATATCTGGGTTGATTTTTATTACAGCTATTAGAAATTAAACTGCCATGGAATTCTTTATACAAGTTTTTTTATCCATACATGCATTTCTAGTGTGACTATGTCATTCTGTGTTCATGGCACAATGCATGAGTGATCCAGTTTCTCCAGATTCTCAATACACTAAAAAATAAACTAGCTATTCTGGCTGTCTCTGAATGTCATTTCTAAACAATAGTCTGACTTTTGATATTGCTCAATTCTATTGGCATTCTATTGACCACCCTCAGTTCAGTTCAGTTCAGTCACTCAGTCATGTCCAACTCTTTGCGACCCCATGAATCACAGCACGCCAGGCCTCCCTGTCTATCACCAACTCCCGGAGTTTACTCAAACTCACGTCCATCGAGTTGGTGATGCCATCCAGCCATCTCATCCTCTGTCGCGCCTTCTCCTCCTGCCCCTAATCCCTCCCAGTATCAGAGTCTTTTCCAATGAGTCAACTCTTCGCATGAGGTGGCCAAAGTACTGGAGTTTCAGCTTCAGCATCATTCCTTCCAAAGAACACCCAGGGCTGATCTCTTTTAGAATGGACTGGTTGGATCTCCTTGCAGACCAAGGGACTCTCAAGAATCTTCTCCAACACTGGCTGAGCGCCAAAGAATTGATGCTTTTGAACTGTGGTGTTGGAGAAGACTCTTGAGAGTCCCTTGGACTGCAAGGAGATCCAACCAGTCCATTCTGAAGGAGATCAGCCCTGGGATTTCTTTGGAAGGAATGATGCTGAAGCTGAAGCTCCAGTACTTTAGCTACTTGATGTGAAGAACTGACTCATTTGAAAAGACCCTGATGCTGGGAAAGATTGAGTGCAAAAGGAGAAGGGGACGACCGAGGATGAGATGGTCGGATGGCATCACCCAATGGGCATGAGTCTGAGTGAGCTCCGGGAGTTGGTGATGGACAGGGAAGCCTATCATGCTGCCATCCTTTGGGTTCCAAAAGTCAGACACGACCGAGCGACTGAACTGGACTGAGCACTTCTCCACTTTGAAATTGCATATTTATTCTATGACTGTATGTTACATTATTTGCTTACTGTTACACCTACTACCAGCACTAGAGGGCAGGAATCTTGTCTATCTTCCCCACTGTACTGCTTCTGCCTACTGTGTAACATCTAATGAAATTAAAGTGAAAGTCGCTTAGCAGTGTCCAGCTCTTTGGGATCTCATGTACTGTATAGTCTGTGGAATTCTCCAGGCCAGATTACTGGAGTGGGTTGCCATGCCCTCCTCCAGGGGATTTTCCCAACCGAGGGATTGAACTGAGGTCTCCCATAATGCAGGTGGATTCTTTACCAGCTGACCCACCAGCGAAGCTCATAACACCTAACAGAAATGCATAATTATTTAATGCTAATATGCTTTCTAAATGTGTTGCTATCTTGAAAATGCAATTAATAAATATATGATTTATACTGGCAGTTACAAAAATGAGTGTTTAAAAATCGTGTCAGAGAGTATGCTATAATATTTTTGTGCATTGGCTAAGCTCATTTTTATCATGTATACAAGAGTTAGAAAGGCCTGAGTTAACTCCTGCTGGGTTTTTTAATATCAGAGAAAATTATATTCTTCCTCAAAAGAGAATCTGTTCTTCTTTAAAACATTTTCTAGGAAAAATCACTTTTTAAAGCTTTAAAAATCGAATCTTTACTACCAATAAAAATAACTCTTTTCTATAATTTCATGTTTTATCACTCTGGTAGAAAATTTTTAGAGTAATTCAATATCCTTCATTTCAGACACAGTACAGAAAAAGTTCCCCCAAGAAGGACTTAAATCATACTTTAAAAATTTCAATGAAAAAGATGGAATCTATGTATTACTCCCCATTCTTAATTTGTGATCCATTGTACATATTTGATTTTGTCAGTGCCTTGCCCCTATGTTTCTGCCCTACTCTACCACAAGGCAGGTTCCTCTTAGCACATGTGTTTTTGCCTGAGTGACTGCCCTTGCGGTAATGTCTCTATGCCATTTATATAACAGACTAGTGCTGCTAGAGAATGAACTCTGAATGTTGTGCTCTTACAGGGACTGATGGCAGTGGTGTAAGAACATTGGCTCTCGGAGCTCTCCCAGCAGGATTAAGCTCTAGGAACCAACGGTGCACAACTGCTTGGAAAAAAGCACTCTATTAGCTGTATTGCTTTCTCTCTCTTGCTTTCTAATCCTAACAACTGATGCTTTATGGAATCACCTCCAAAATAAATAACTTGGATTTTAATCCTTTTCTCAGGGTCTCCTTCTGGGGGACCCAAATGTAGAATAAAAATCCCTATTTGAGTTAGAAAAAAGGATAGCAGTTTTTGCTATCCAAGTATTCCTAATTCTCATGAATGTAGCACAGTGAAGTTAATTAGTGAGCTGGACTCTGCCAGGTACAAATAGAAAGCACTGTTGTTGTTCTTCTCTCTCACTACAACCCTATTGAATTTATTTTGCCAGTTCTTCCTCATCTCTACATAAAAGTTTGTGAAATTTTCATAACTCTTGTGTTCACTTTCAAGTTTAATAAATAGTGTCATATTTAATATTAAAGTCTGTGATTTTTGCAACACTAACTAGAAATTGATTAGGCTCAGAAATAAGCATTAGAGAAAGAGGCATTTTTTTTAACTGTTTATCTGCTATCTGGGAGCAAAATTTGCCACCCCAAAATACCATTACTAGTAGTTGCAGCTTACTCTGCTCACTGTACAACAGGCCAATGAATCTGAGAGACAAGGTGTTGATGCAAGGAAAACAACTTTATTCAGAAAGCTGGCAGACTGAGAAGATGGCAGACTAATGTCTCAGAATAAACATATTGTTGGGGACTGGTGCCAGGTTCTTTTATAGAACCAGAGAGAGAAGCAGTGAGGAGCTGAAGACAAAACAGAGAGGGAGAGGCAGTGAGGAAGTAAAGTAAAAAGGGTCATCAATCTTGTAAAACATCTCCAAGAATGGCCAGCATCAGGGAAGGCATGTATTAATCTCTTCTTCTTGCAGCTATTCACAGCTGGGCAGGGATTGATTATCTCTCTGTGAGCTGAATGAAGGTACTTTAGCAGTTAGGCAGAGGAGTGAGTTCCTCTGAGGCAGGTCATTATGTATGATTAAAATAACAACAGCAATGAAAAGCAAGTCAAATAAACAGCTCCAACATGGAGTCAGAATTGGTTCTTCTCTGAAACAATATGTCTCTTTGGCATGTTAAGTATTTTAAACTGGTTATTTCCTAAGAAACAATAGGCATGGAAAAAACTCTGAAGACTAAGTAGGGGTTGCTGCTGCTGCTGCTAAATCGCTTCAGTTGTGTCCGACTCTGTGTGACCCCATAGACAGCAGCCCACCAGGCTCCCCCATCCCTGGGATTCTCTAGGCAAGAATACTGGAGTGGGTTTCCATTTCCTTCTCCAAAGTAGGGGTTACCCTTTAGTAAATATATATATATATTTTATATATATATATATATATATATATAGAGAGAGAGAGAGAGAGAGAGAGAGAATGAGAGAGAGAGAGAGAGATCTACATTTTCAAGGGAAATTATTTTGTAAGGGTATTCCCACACTGTACCAGGAAGAGGTTGACCAAATCCCTAGGAACATATCAGTGTACAGCCTTTGACTTAAAGCTTCAGAAAAACCTTACCCTTGTTTACTGGGCTTTTCTTGTAACCTCCCATAACTGCCTCCTCCACCTTCAACATCCCCGTTTGTCTTTAGCTGGAGGATGGTACTTAAGGTGAGGACTTCGGCCATTTTGGAGAGTTACTGCGTTTTCCGGGGCCTCTTCCATGTATGAAGTGAAGGTGAAAGTGTCATTTGTTTAGTAGTTTCTGACTCTGCAGCTTCAGCTGACCAGGTTCCTCTGACAATGGATTCTCCCACAGGAATCCTGGAGTGGGTGGCCATTCCCTTCTCCAGGAGATCTTCCCGACCCAAGGATTAAACCCTAGTCTCCTGCACTGAAGCAGATTCTCTACCATCCAAGCCATTGGAGAAGGCTTCTTCCATACAACATACATACTATTCAACAGTTATTTGATATGTTTCTTGTTTATCTGTCTCATTCTGTTTACTTCTTAGACCAGCCAGAGGGATTTAGGAGAGTAAGGAAAAATTTCTTCCTCCCAGCCACCATATTTCTCATCCCCTCCTCACCTTCCTCCTCCTCCTCTTCCAGTCACTGTGCTGCCTCTGACCCCTCAGGGTTGGAGCAGAGAAAGAAGAGAGAGGCCACAGACAGAATGCTATAATCCAGCAGGGTGTGACTGATGCCATAATGCTAGCTCTTTCTCTTCTTGGCATTACGGAGGGTGGGAAATTGCCCCATCTTTGCTGCAGATCTTGCTTAGTACCAGGGCCTGAAGTTAAGAACGTAGTCCCCAGCTGGGACTTTCCACCTTTGCTGGCTGATTCTGCATTGGCCGCTACACCCCTGCCTCTTTCAGTCAGGATCATCTTTCTGCAGGAAAAGAGCCCTTGGGTTTTTCAAGGCTAGATAGCTTCTAGAGCTCCATGAAGTCTCATGCATCCTTGCCTATGGTCAGTGAAAATTGAATTTGCTCCCGCCAAAGCCCCCTCTGCAAGCCCACCAGTCAGGCAGCTATAGGCAGCCCAGTCCCTTGGAATCAGACTTCACCAAGAAAGGGTCAACAGCAAGCCTGTTCCTCCAACTGTAACAAATCAGGTCAAGGACTAAGGGTGTCGAGGGAGTGTGTAATTCCCTCCATTCTATCTCACTGCAACAAAAATTTGAAATGGCCCATCAGCATTACAGTTTACAGCTCTGTTACATTTCGTAGTTTTATTTGCCAAAGTACACCCTCGAGGCGTGAGGGTGGGCTGTCCCCAAAGGAGAAGCCCCAGCTGGTCTTGGCTTCCTCTTTTTATACATTTTGTCTCCTAAACTCTGAGCTTGCCCTATGCAAAATAAGGCCAGCCAGAAATGAGGTGTGTTTGTTGCACCTCAGGTTCTCACTCAGGTCCATGAATTTTTCCTTTGTTCCCTTTTTGCGGGCTTTTCCCTTTATCTTTAGAACTGTCATTTTGAATCCCCTTTTCCTATTCTAACGACCTAACAAGGGCCTCTCCATTCCATTGCCCAACCTACTGGTGATAAACATGGCCAAGCTCTGTGAAGGGATTTCTTAGTTTCCTTACTTGGCTTCAGATAAGAAGTAGAAAGGAGAAATGTACAACTCTTTCCATAGAGACTCATTTCTTATGATCTTTGCACTTCCCTTTATATTGCCTTGGGGAAGCTCCTGGAAAAGTGTTTATCCATCTGTCTTCTGGGTCACCCCTTAGCAAGTTTTGTACAGCTGGTCTGGTACCTCACTTTCAAATTAGTCAGTATTTAACACCCATTCTTCTAAATCTTCATGACAGCTGAAATTTTGAGAGAGCATAGGTCTCAAAATATAATATATTTCATATTTAATATGTAATGTCTCAAAATATAATCATGCCTCAGCTATAATTAAAAATCTAAGTAAAGGAACTGAAATTTTTAGGGCTCACATTAGTCCAAAATTTGTCTTACATCTTGATCATACATTCAGTTCAGTTCAGTTCAATCACTCAGTCCTGTCCGACTCTTTGTGACCCCATGGACTACAGCACGCCAGGTGACTTGTCCATCACCAATTCATGGAGTTTATTATCCTGTTATAATTGACTTATTTTATATGCCATTTGATCATTTTCACTAGTGACACCCAAGTTAAGAATTCAATTTACAAATATTTTCTACCAAATGATTTTTTAGGCATTGAGACTAATTTATAAGGATTTATATTGGGAGAGTATGTTTATTAAAACACCTGGGCATTTGCAGTTATTTTCAAGAATTGCTAAAAAATGTCTTACATGTAAAATATACTATGAATTCTAAAATGACAAAAGAAATATTGCATGTCATATTCTGTAAGCTCTCATTACCCAAATTAATTACAGATCCAACATCAAATATCATTTTAAAAGTCTCCCTTCCATACTTTTCTATATTTTCAATAATGAACATATATTCAGTGTTTGAAATTCATTTTCAGAAATAAAACAGCTAAATCAGAATGCAGCTGTGTTTTAAGAAATCTTCAAAGGGTTGATATTCTTAGAGCCAGCTTTGCATTAGGCAGATTAGTGAAGTGAAGTGAAAGTTGTTCAGTCCTGTCTGACTCTTGCAACCCCATGGACTATACAGTTGATGAAATTCTCCAGGCCAGCATACTGGAGTGGGTAGCCATTCCCTTTTACAGGGGATCTTCCCAACCTAGGCATCAAACCTAGGTCTTCTGCATTGCAGGTGGGTTCTTAACCAGCTGAGCCACCAGGGAAGCCTCAGGGAGAAGAGTTCAGTTCAGTCGCTCAGTCGTGTCTGCTTCTTTGTGACACCATGAACCACAGCACGCTAGGCCTCCCTGTCCATCACCAACTCCCAGAGTCCACCCAAACCCATGTCCATCGAGTCAGTGATGGCATCCAACCCTCTCATCCTCTGTCATCCCCTTCTCCTCCTGCCCTCAATCTTTCCCAGCATCAGGATCTTTTCAGATGAATCAGCTCTTTGCACTAGGTGGCCAAAGTATTGGAGTTTCAGCTTCAATATCAGTCCTTCCAATGAACACCCAGGATTGACCTCCTTTAGGATGGACTGGTTGGATCTCCTTGCAGTCCAAGGGACTCTCAAGAGTCTTCTCCAAAACTACACTTCAAAAGCATCAGTTCTTTGGCACTCAGCTTTCTTTATAGTCCAACTCTCACATCCATACATGATCAGTGGAAAAGCCATAGCCTTGACTAGACAGATTTTGTTGGCAAAGTAATGTCTCTGCTTTTGAATATGCTGTCTAGATTGGTCATCACTTTCCTTCTAAGGAGTAAACGTCTTTTAATTTCATGGCTGCAGGCACCATCTGCCGTGATTTTGGAGCCCCCAAAAGTAAAGTCTGACACTGTTTCCACTGTTTCCCCATTTATTTCCCATGAAGTGATGGGACCAGATGCCATGATCTTCCTTTTCTGAATGTTGAGCTTTAAGTCAACTTTTTCACTGTCCTCTTTCACTTTCATCAAGAGGCTTTTAGCTCCTCTTCACTTTCTGCCATAAGGGTGGTGTCATCTGCATATCTGAGGTTATTGATATTTCTCCAGGCAATCTTAATTCCAGCTTGTGCTTCTTCCAGCCCAGCATTTCTCATGATTGACTCTGCATAGAAGTTAAATAAGCAAGGTGACAATATACAGCCTTGATGTACTCCTTTTCTTATTTGGAACCAGTCTGTTGTTCCATGTCTAGTTCTAGCTGTTGCTTCCTGACCTGCATATAGGTTTCTCAAGAGGCAGGTCAGGTGGTCTGGTATTCCCATGTCTTTCAGAATTTTCCACAGTCTCTTGTGATCCACACAGTCAAAGGCTTTGGCATAGTCAATAAAGCAGATATAGATGTTTTTCTGGAACTCTCTTGCTTTTTCCATGATCCAGTGGATGTTGGCAATTTCATCTCTGGAGAAGAGTAGCATCAGTTAATTTATTTCATCATTATTTAACATTATAATTACTCTAATTACTGGGCAAAAACAGTTGGCTATTTTACTGTTAGAGTTCACTTCATGACTTTTCTAAACCAATGAAACATCTGTAAGATGTTCACATTTTATTTCAGGCTGAAATATTGATCTAAGATGTGGTTGCAAAGACACTGAATCCAGAGGCACAGTGTTTTTGTGCAGATATTAAGAATAATGATTTTCATAGAAACTCATAAACTAAGGATACATGCATCATCTTTTTCTCTTATCTCAAGTTTGGAAACAGCTTTTCTTCAACCAGAAGACTATTTAAGGCATTCATCTCACTGAAAGTCAAAATGATTATTTGCCCAAGGGGAATTCTGCTTTATAATGAATAAATATGGGCTTCAGAGATTTACAGAATTTGAGGTGGCACTTAGTAGTATAAATTTTCCCACTTTCTTTTAAACGAGAAATTTCTTGAGATACTTAAAAATCAATTAATTTTAGACTGTAGTTTGCAATAGTATCAGAATTTATGACATTTTTCTGCAGTGGAAACTTAAATTGTCCTCTTGGTTGTAGAAATTAATGATCCTTAAAAAACACTCTATGTAAAAGGTGTTATTGACTTATTACATACAAATGATTAGTATGTTTTTGTTGAAAAGCAGAATCATAGGCCTTTAACCAGTCAATAATATTTCTCTGTTTGCAAATAAAAAGTTTCCTTTTCTCATGGCAGGCAGTGAACTGAACCTGAATTCAAAAAGTCACTCTGCATTTTTTCTCATTCACATCACAGTAGCAGCAAGTTTCTGGAGTTAGAGCTCAGCTGACAATTTGGTTAATGAATGCAGCACAAAAAGACTTCTGATTGCTCTTAAACAACTACATCATTGGCTTTCTATAGTATAAGCAGCATTTAGCTTTTCTTCAGGAAATAACCTAAAAATAGAGGACGGAACTTAGATAATGATGGTCTCACATTTAAGATGTGTGCTAACATTCTCAGGGTGATACACAATGAGCAAGAAAAGAAAAGAAAAAAAAAGAAACCAGGAAGAATGGAAGGCAAGAGCTCCTCCGAGGCTATATGGGGAGGGGTGAGTAGTCATAGCCTGGATCTGAACAGCTTAATAAGGACAGACGGAAGAGAATGCACGTTGCAGGGAGAAAGCCAATTCTGATTCCATGTTAGAAATTTTTCTTTGACTTGCTTCTTATGGTTTTTTTATTATAATCATATTTACTAGCTTGGCTCAGAGGACCCTGCCCCTCTTCTTAACTGTAAATGAAAATGCCTTTGTTGAACTCATAGAGAGATAATTTGTCCCTGATTGATGCTTTTGAACCGTGGTGCTGGAGAAGACTCTTGAGAGTCCCTTGGACTGCAAGATTTTCCTAAAGGAAATCATCCCTGAATATTCATTGGAAGGACTGATGCTAAAGCTGAAACTCCAATATTTTGGCCATCTGATGTAAAGAGTTGACTCATTGGAAAAGACCCTGATGCTGGGAAAGATTGAAGGCAGGAGGAGAAGGGGATGACAGAGGATGAGATGGTTGGATGGCATCACCGACTCAATGGACTTCAGTTTGAGTAAACTCTGGGAATTGGTGACGGACAGAGAGGCCTGGTGTGCTGCAGTCCATGGGGTCACAAAGAGTCGGACATGATTGAGCGACTGAACTGAACTGATACTAGAGATTCAAAATAACCATGATTTATCTAAAAAGATAAAATAATACACAAATGGGATCTAATTACAATTAAAAGCTTCTGCACAACAAAGGAAACTATAAGCAAGGTGAAAAGACAGCCTTCTGAATGGGAGAAAATAATAGCAAATGAAGCAACTGACAAACAACTAATCTCAAAAATATATAAGCAGCTTATGCAGCTCAACTCCAGAAAAATAAATGACCCAATCAAAAAATGGGCCAAAAAACTAAATAGACATTTCTCCAAAGAAGACATATGGATGGCTAACAAACACATGAAAAGATGCTCAACATCACTCATTATCAGAGAAATGCAAATCAAGACCACAATGAGGTACCATTTTACACCAGTCAGAATGGCTGCAATCCAAAAGTCAACAAGCAATAAATGCTGGAGAGGATGTGGATAAAAGGGAACCCTCTTACACTGTTGGTGGGAATGCAAATTAGTACAGCCACTATGGAGAACAGTGTGGAGATT
>SJXQ01010609.1:145383-168612 GCA_006408695.1 Aepyceros melampus
CCCCCACCTCCCCCGTCCCGCCCCACACCTTCTCTCTGGACACAGATGTATAGAATGGCCTTTTGGACTCTGTGGGAGAGGGAGAGGGGGGGATGGGTTGGCAGAGTGGCAATGTAACATGTATGATATCATAAGTGAAACGAATCGCCAGTCCAGGTTTGATGCAGGATCAGGATGCTTGGGACTGATGCATGGGGATAATCCAGAGAGATGGTGTGGGGCAGGAGGGGGGAGGTGGGGGTCGGGATTGGGAGTTCATGTACACTCGTGGCTGATTCATGTCAATGTATAGCAAAACGAATACAGTATTGTAAAGCAAAATAAATAAATAAATAAATAAAATTTCAGACTGAAAAAAAAATAAAAAGATAAAATAGATAAAATAAAATTCATTTTTCTTTTACATAAGTGTACTAATGGAATAATTAGTATCATTATACTTTATGTTAAAACTAATTACTTCAATGAGCAACAGATGTTATTAAAAGAGGAGTTTGTTTCCATGTTAATACCATCATAAATTCCTAAAATAGTCTGGACTTCTCAGGTGGCTCATTGGTAACATATCCACCAGCCAATGCAGGAAACCTGGGTTTGATCCCTGGGTTGGGGAATGTTGGGGGAGTTTGTAATTTTATCAGTTCTGTCTCATCACAACAAAAATTTGAAGCAACAGATGGACCAGTGTCACAGCCCTCAGAGGGACCCATGTTACAGCTCAGTTTTATTTAGAAAGTAAAGGAAAATACATCCTCGAGGCATGAGGGCATGCCGACCCAGAAGACGTGAAAGGAAGAGAGGCCCCCCGCCTAATTTTGGTCCTCTTTTTATAGGTTTTTCCTCCTCCCCCTGGGCCTGCCCTATGTAAATTAGGCTAGCCAGGAGGGCTGTTTGTTTTACCTGAGGTCCTCACTCCAGTCCTCGGATCTTCCTTTGTTCTATTTTCACGGGCTTTTCCCTTCCTTGTCTTTTAGCCACCACTATTCTGGACTCCTTTTTCCTATACTAACTACCTAACAGGGAGATCCCCTGGAGAAGGAAAGGGCAACTCACTCCAATATTCTTGACTGAAAGATTCCATGGACAGAGGAGCCTGGAGGGCTACAGTCCAAGGGGTTGCAAAAAAGTCAGCCATGACTTAGTGACTAAAAACAACACGGATGTACTATTGTTACTGAGTCCAAGCTCACCTGCTCAGTGCACAACAGGCCAGTGAATCTGGGAGACGAGGTGTTGAGGCAAGGAAAAGACTTTAACTGGGGAGCTGGCAGACCGAGAAGATGGCAGACTAGCTCCTCAGAGTAACTATTTATCGGGGTCTGGACACCAGATTCTTTTATAGGTCAGAGGAAGTAGCAACGAGGAACTAAAGTCAAAAGGCAGAATAGAGAGGGAAAGGTAGTGGGGAGGAAATTAAAAGGATCTTCACTCTTGGCAAAGAATCTCCTAAGGAATGGCCTGCCTTTCAAAGAGGTGTGTTAATCTCTCCTGTTCACAGGTGGGCAGGGACAAACTATCTCTGCATGAGCTGAACAAAGGCACTTTAGTTTACAGTCAAGCAGAGGGGCAAGGGGCAAGGTCCTCCAGGCAAGCCATTCTTTATGATTATAATAACAAAGCAATGAAAACAAGTCAAGGAGACATTTTTTAACATGCAGTCAGAATTGGCTTCCTCTCTGCAACATTACGGAGAAGGCAATGGCACCCCACTCCAGGACTCTTGCCTGGAAAATCCCATGGACAGAGGAGCACTGGTGGGCTGCAGTCCATGGGGTTGCTAAGAGTCCAGCACGACTGAGCAACTTCACTTTCACTTTTCACTTTCCTGCATTGGAGAAGGAAATGGCAACCCAGTCCAGTGTTCTTGCCTGGAGAATCCCAGGGACAGGGGAGCCTGGTGGGCTGCCGTCTCTGGGGTCCCACAGAGTCGGACGCAACTGAAGCAACATAGCAGCAGCAGCTGCAACATTATGTCGTCACAACCAGTCATTTATATGTGCTGTGCTGTGTTTAGTCGCTCAGTCATGTCTGACTCTTTGTGACCCCATAGACTGTAGCCTGCCAGGCTCCTCTGTCCATGGGGATTCTCCAAGCAAGAATACTGGAATGGGTTGTCATGCCCTCTTCCAGGGGATCTTCCAAACCCAGGGATTAAACACAAGTCTCTTGCATTACAGGTGAATTCTTTATCAGCTGAGCTACCAGGGAAGCCCTATGTTGCCATAGTACTGAGAAAAATTATTTTCTGAAAAGAAACAAGGGAAGCAAAGCCTACTTTTCATCCATTTGTATTAGTATCACATAGGAACAAGCTGCACTGAGAATGGTACTTGCAATGAAATCAATCACAACAATTTTTTTTTTTTTGGAGGATGTTAAAAGGTAATATGAGTTCTTGGCTAAATGGGCATAGCAATGTATTTTTAAAGTTTTATGAGAAACTGAAGCTCCACAAACACCTTAATAGACAAAAATAATAAAGTAATTCTTAAAGGTTAAACTTTCATAAAAGTGATTTGAAATAATACAAAGAGACAAAATAAGAATAAACTATTTTGGGAGACATCTATTCAATTTTCTTTAGCTGGTAGTAGAGAAATAGCATGTTAATACTGTAATATCAAGATGCTAATTACATCTCAAAATGAATAAATCACATTGTATAGAGAATATTTTTTCTAAAGGTAGCTGGGGTTATGACATTCTGGATTATTCAGAACACACCTGAACATTAAGTATAATTTTGGACACAGTAGCAAAAAGGCATGTTTAAGCTGGAGCACTTCCAGAAGAAAATAAACCAGCAAGTGAAAATCTGAGACTGTGCCAATTCAGAAGCCAGAACTGTGGCCTCTTGGAGATAAACATGTAAGAAATGTGGCAGCTGTCTTAAAATACCTAAAGTGTATCAGGTTACAGGACATTAAACCTAGTTCATGTAGTCTCAAGAGACAGTACTCAGACCAGGCGAGGTTTTGGTTGAATATATATTCAATATCTTTCTAATAACTAGAGCTTTTTGGAAGTAGAATTGACTACTTCAGTAGGAAGTGAATGATCCACCACACAATTGTACGTTCACAAACCAAAGCTTCCCTGATAGCTCAGTTGGTAAAGAATCTGCCTGCAATGCAGAAGACCCTGGTTTTATTCCTGAGTCAGGAAGATCCCCTGGAGAAGGGATAGGCTACCCATTCCAGTATTCTTGGGCTTCCCTTGTGGCTCAGCTGGTAAAGTGAATACAGTATTGTAAAGCAAAACAAACTAAAAAATAAAAATTAATTAAAAAAAACCCTCAGCATTCAGAAAACTAAGATCATGACATCTGGTCCTATAACTTCATGGCAAATAGATGGGGAAACAGTGGCTGACTTTATTTTTTCGGCCTCCAAAATCACTGCAGATGGTGACTGCAGCCATTAAAGGATGCTTCTCCTTGACAGAAAAGCTGTGACCAACCAGACAGCCTATTAAAAAGCAAAGACATTACTTTGGAAACAAAGGTCCATGTAGTCAAAGCTGTGGTTTTCCAGTAGTCATGTACAGATGTGAGAGTTGCACTATGAAGAGAGCTGAGTGCTGAAAAATTGATGCTTTTGAACTGTTTTGTTGGAGAAGACTCTTGAAAGTCCCTTGGACTGCAAGGAGATCCACCCAGTCTATCCTAAAGGAAATCAGTCCTGAATATTCATTGGAAGGACTGATGCTGAAGCTGAAGCTTCAATACTTTAATCACCTGATGCAAAGAACTGACTCATTTGAAAAGACCCTGATGCTGGGAAAGATTGAGGTTAGGAGGAGAAGGGGATGACAGGATGAGATGGTTGGATAGCATCACCGACTCTATGGACATGAGTTTGAGCAAGCTCTGGTAGTTGGTGATGGACAGGGAATCCTGCTGTGCTGCAGTCCATGGGGTTGCAAAGAGTTAGACACGACTGAGTGACTGAACTGTACTGAAATTCCTTAACACTAATTGCTTATGGTGGCTCAGAAGGTAAACAGTCTCTCCACAATGCAGGAGACCTGGGTTCAGTCCCTGGGTCGGGAAGATTCCCTGGGGAAAGAATGGCTAGGCACTCCAGTATTCTTGCCTAGAAATTTACATGGACAGGGGAGCCTGATGGGCTACAGTCCATGGGGTTGCAAAGAGTTGGACATAACTGAGTGTCTAACATTTTCTACTTTGTCTCATGTCTCATAATTTTGATAAAAAATAATAAAGGAAATGTTAGTCCCAATAAGTGATGATTATTAATGGTTTGTGCATGTCATTTCAGATTTAAAGTGCATCTACCAATGTATTAATACAGGTCTATGTAGGTTTTTTCCCCTATAAATATTACCATATATATACATTTTGTTCTATGACTTGCTGTTTTTGATTTAATGACATGTTTTAGATAACTGTCCTTCCTTCTTATTTATAGCTCTAGTATAGAAAACTTTCTGGTGTTTCACTGTATTGCATTCTCCTGGCTTAACTCTGAGATATGTATTCATTATCGTATGAAGGAAATATTTTGACATACTGATAGTGTTGATTTTTTGATACTGAAATTACTTAGATTTTCTATTATTGAGAGATTAGCTTTCTTGAAATGAACTGCTCTGGTAATGGTGTATTACTCTTTCATGCTTAATGATTTTTATGAATTCTGTATGCCTATATTGAAATGGTGCTTCCCAGATTGCACATTGGAAAGAATCTGCCTCCTAACGCAGGAGATGCAAGAGGTGGGGCAGGTTCCATCCCTCGTCTGGAAGATCCCCTGGAGGAGGAAATGGCGACCCACTCCAAAATTCTTGGCAGGAAAATTCCATGGAAAGAGGAGCCTGGTGGGCTATATATAGCTCATGGGATTGCAAAGAGTTGGATGAGACTGAGCACACACACACAGATATTGAAATGGTCCTTTTTCCATTCATTTTTATAGAAAAGATTATTTTGAAGTTTTGTTTTATATGTTGTGAGATTTTGGTAGAGTTAACATCTTAAAAATTATTTGGAATTCTTAATGATTATCTGCTTTCTCATATACTGGAAGTAATCCTGGAATTAAATATCACCCTTGAAATTTTTGTATTAATTTTAGCTTTATATTCTTATATATTTTGACATTTTAAACTTTTCTTTTAAGAATTGTTAGTTCTTGGTAAATACTGTTACCCAGATTTTCAAATATGCTCACATAGGCATGTATATCATGTATTCTTATAATTCTTTTAATTTCCTTTCATATTTGGGTGTTTGCCCTTATTAATTCTTTAATTTGTATTTTTATTCTCTTCTGTTGCTCCTTAATTTCCCACAGAACCAGCTCTTAGGTTTATTGGTTTTTTACCACCATTTTGCTATTTTTTCTTTTCTAATTTATAACTTCCTACTTTGGTGATAATTATATCTTTTCTCTGTCTTTGTGCTTTCATTATTTAACTTAAAAAGTTAAATATTTAGTTGGTTTAATCTCTATTCTTTGTGATGAAAAAGTTTGTATTTTAAACTAGTATTAGCTGTTTCACGTTTATTTTTCATATAGCAAACATTATTTTCCAGATTTGAGTTTTATTCTTATCTAATAGTAACCCAAAAGAAGAGTTTTGGGTGTTTTTTTTTTTTAGCTTGTTTTTGTCATTTTGAGTTTCCAAGTTATTTTTGGTATTCACTATTAATAATTTGTAGTTTCACTTTAACATATTCATATAATGTTTTCTGTAGCACTACTTTTAGAAAGTGATCGAGGTTTCATTTTGTGTAATGGTTACATTGACCATTCAGTAGAGTTCAGTTCAGATGTTTAGTCATGTCTGACTCTTTGCAATCCCATGAGCCACAGCATGCCAGGCCTCCCTGTCCATCACCAATTCCCATAGTCTACTCAAACCCATGTCCATTGAGTCAGTGATGCCATCCTTATCCTCTCATCCTCTGTCGTCCCCTTCTCCTCCTGCCCTCAGTCTTTCCCAGAATCAGGGTCTTTTCAAATGAGTCAGCTCTTCACATCAGGTGGCCAAAGTTCGATCTCCTCAAAGTCCAAGGCACTCTCAAGAGTCTTCTCCAACACCACAGTTCAAACGCATCAATTCTTCGGTGCTCAGCTTTGTTTACAGTCCAACTCTCACATCCATAAATGACCACTGGAAAAACCATAGCCTTGACTAGATGGATCTTTTAATATGCTGTCTAGGTTGGTCATAACTTTCCTTCCAAGGAGTAAGCGTCTTTTAATTTCATGGCTGCAGTCACCATTTGCAGTGATTTTGGAGCCCAGAAAAATAAAGTCTGACTCTGTTTTCACTGTTTCCCCATCTATTTGCCACAAAGTGATGGGACTAGATGCCATGATCTTAGTTTTCTGAATGTTGAGCTTTAGGCCAACTTTTCACTCTCCTTTTTCACTTTCATCCAGAGGCTCTTTAGTTCTTCTTCACTTTCTGCCATAATGGTGGTGTCATCTGCATATCTGAGGTTATTGATATTTCTCCTGGCAATCTTGATTCCAGCTTGTGCTTCCTCCAGCCCAGATTTCTCATGATGTACTCTGCATATAAGTTAAATAAGCAGGGTGACAATATACAGCCTTGACATACTCCTTTTCCTATTTGGAACCAGTCTGTTGTTCCATGTCCAGTTCTAACTGTTGCTTCCTGACCTGCATACAGACTTCTCAGGAGGCAAATCAGGTGGTCTGGTATTCCCATCTCTTTCAGAATTTTCCACAATTTACTGTGATCCACACATTCAAAGGCTTTGGCATAGTCAGTAAAGGAGAAATAGATGTTTTTCTGGAACTCCCTTGCTTTTTTGATGATCCAGCGGATGTTGGCAATTTGATCTCTGGTTCCTTTGCCTTTTCTAAAACCAACTTGAACATCTGGATGTTCACGATTCATGTATTGCTGAAACCTGGCTTGGAGAATTTTGAGCATTACTTTGCTAGCATGTGAGATGAGTGCAATTGTGTGGTAGTTTGAGCATTCTTTGCATTGCCTTTCTTTTATGAGAATGTAAATATTCCTTGGCCTCTGAAAAGCATCTTTTTTGTTTGTAGGGTTTAGACATAGTTTTATAGAATATATTTTATTAATTACATTCTTTTATAGCTTTTCTGTATATCATGTGTCAAAACATTTTCTTATACACTTGACCCTTGAACTACGTAGAGGTTTTGGTGTACCAGCCCGTCATGCAGTCAGAAATCTGCATATAATTTTATAGTTGGCCCTCCATATCCAGTTTTGTATTCACAGTTTCAAGCAACCACAGATTGTGTAATACTGTAGTATTCCTGAAAAAAAAAAACAATTTTCATTTAAGTGGACCCACACAGTTTAAACCTGTGTTGTTTTGGGATCAGTTGTATACATATATTTCAATTCCATGTTTTCTGGTGTCTAAAGAAGTCTTATGTATCTCCACTGTGGTTTATACCACTTTATCAGTACAGCATATCCCTGTTTTCCCATTAAATGTTTTTATGTTGAATTCTATTTTACCTGGTTGTGACGCTGTGAACCCCTGATTCATTTGAGCATCATTTGCCTTATTGTCTTACTCAACCTTTTATTTTATATCTGAGTTCCTTTTGTTAAAGTGTGACTTTTGTGTACATTATACAGTTTGTAGATGCTATACAAATAATTCTTCTAAGAGGTAATTTTATCCTGTTTCTCTCATTCTTTATTTCCGGAGGAAAATCCCATAGTAAATAGGTTTCACAGACCCAGCATCTTTTAGACTTGTTTCTGGCTCAGCTCTTCGTAAAGTAATTGTTTTTAATTTTTGCTAGTGTTTATTGTGTCAGATAATGTTTCTGTGGTACTGTGCATAGGTTCAGTGTTTCTTAATATTTCTATACACATGTAATATAAAGATACTTCTTTTAAAGTCTTGTATTTTATTACTTGTATTTTTCTTTGACTGTGACATTGGCAGAGTGATCCAATTATTTTCATAGAGTTTCTCAAAAATAATCTTAGTCTGTTGGTGTGGTATGATTGCCTGTATTAGGCTGTGTGTGTGTGTGTGCTCAGTCATGTCCTATTCTTTGTGACCCTGTGGACTGTAGCCTGCTAGGCTCCTCTGTCCGTGGAGTTTTCCAGGCAAGAATACTGGAATGGGTTGCCAGTTCCTCCTCCAGGGGATTTTCCCGACCCAGGTATCGAACCTGAGTCTCTTGCTTTTCCTGCTTCGGCAAGGCAGATTCCTTACTGCTGGCATCACCTGGGAAGCCCACAATTGCCTCATAATTGCCTAGTCTAATAATCACCTAATATAAGAGAATTATTAGATGTTGAAAACAATTTCTTTCGTAATTTTACAGATCCATAATTTTTTCCAAGCTTTGGAAATATTGATAACATAATGAGCTCATCTTAACTTATGGGGGTACATAAACAAAATTCCTATTTGCTGTTGGCTCTGGCTGTTTTATTTGCCCTTGTATGAAAAGATTATTTAAAGCTTCTGAAGAGTGTGAAGTTGTTCTTTAAAGAAGTTATTTTGGTACTAGTCTCAAAGGACAGATTGCTATTCCTTTCCCACCCTAATGAAACTAGGTCACTGGCTTTGGCAGGTCTCCGTGATGTCAGATTTATTTGATGTTCAAGTGCGCTGTCTAGAGATAGTGATGCAATGTCAGCAAGGCCACTTTTCATTTCATGAACATAATTTCCAGTGCCCCAGAATTAATTCATTTCTTGACCTGTTAATATTTACACTTGGTCATGAGCATTTCAGAGGCAGAGGAAGTCTCTGAGAATGGTCATAGTCACCCTGTTAGCTGATACACTATGAGATTTCTGTTCAGCTTGAAGATTTGGCTTGTTGGAGTAGTTGATACCTTATGGAAAAACAAGGAGCTATTTGTTAAGTAAACTTTAGCCTGGTTCATGGTAGGATTTGCTGGTTCAGTTCTAACATATATATTTTGAATTCTGTTTTACTTTGACGTTTGCCTGCAATGTGGGAGACCTGGGTTCGATCCCTGGGTCAGGAAGATGCCCTGGAGAAGGAAATGGCAACCCACTCCAGTGTTCTTGCCTGGAGAATCCCATGGACGGAGGAGCCTGGTGGGCTACAGTCCATGGGGTCGCAAAGAGTTGGACACGACTGAGCGACTTCACTTTCACACTTTCACTTACTTTGGCCAACTTTAAATGCAGTCGAGGAAGTTCCCTATTCCATCCTCTAACCAGAAGCAAGTACTTGGAAAATAAGGAGTAACGATAGGACTACTTTAAAATTAATTATCCGTAGGTCCTGAAATGCCTGATACTTAAAATGAGCTACTTTGAAAGCATTTGTGTATCAGTTCAGTGTCTCAAAAAGAGATTGAGTAAACCTCATTGAGTGTGGACTCTGGAGTGGGTTTATGGCTTGCCTTTCCGTGTTTTCCTAATATATAAAAAGTACAATCATTATGAGTAATTTATAATGGCATTGTGAGGATGAAAGGAATAAATGGACATGCATTAAAAGTTTTCTGGTAGATAATGAGCATGCAGTATGTTCATCATCCTCAGTATCCTTTTAATGTGTTTGTATTTTTAAGTGTCCTTTCTTCTCTTACTACTCCTGCCCCTTCCTTGCTAATATATTGTCATTCCATCTGGTTGCCAGTGCCAAGTCACTTCAGTCGTGTCTGACTCTGTGCAACCCCATAGACGGCAGCCCACCAGGCTCCCCCGTCCCTGGGATTCTCCAGGCAAGAACACTGGAGTGGGTTGCCACTTCCTTCTCCAACACATGAAAGTGAAAATTTTCAGTGAAAGTGAAGTCGCTCAGTCGTGTCTGACCCTCAGCGACCCCATGCACTGCAGCCTTCCAGGCTCCTCCATCCATGGGATTTTCCAGGCAAGAGTACTGGAGTGGGGTGCCACTTAAGGAGGGGTATATGCTTCACTTAATCCTGCCAAGAGAGCAAGTCTTGGAAATAGAATCATTTCACCTGCTCAGGAAATGTATTCCAGTAGAATTAGAGCTTTTCCAAACTGTAGAATTAAAGGACAAAGTTTGTAAGGAAGTTTGTGGACTTAGGATATTTTCTGTGTGTCAGTTTCATTATTTGTTTAGTAAATGTTTTTCTTCTTAGCATTATTTAAGGTCTACTTTCATCTTATTGTTAATTTACATAGATTTATTTAATAGAATTTAAATTCTTTACTTTTCAGAAACAAAGAGTTGCCATTTTGATATTTACTTAATTCTCTTTGTTTTCATACGTGTGACTTTGCACTTATAAAGGTGTTGTTAATTTTTCATGCATTAATTTGACAACTTTGAGAATTCAGTGAGAAATGTTATAAAATGTGAACGGATTTGAATGTTTTTATATAACCTATATTATGATCACATCATTAGGTATTGAAATAAGAACTTTATAATATCTTGTCCTCTTCTAGTTTGTAATTTTTAAAAGATAAACGGAGACATATTAAAATATTGAGTTTATTTGAGCAAAAATCAATTTGAATTGAATTGGGCAGCACCAAACTGGCATCACTTGATGGGCATGTGTTTGAGCAAGCTCTGGTAGTTGGTGATGGACAGGGAAGCCTGGCATGTGCTGCAGTTCCTGGGTTGCAAAGAGTCAGACACGACTGAGCAACTGACTGAAGCTGGAAGTGGTTAGGAGCACTCCACCAACAGGTGGTTTCGTAGAGACTTTTATGGAGAAAAAGGGGAAGCAAAGGAAAGAAATTATTGATTGGCTGTAGAAGAAAGTGTATATGTTTGTGATTAGTTGATCTTGGGCTTCCCTAGTTGCTCAGCTGATAAAGAATCCACCTGCAATGCAGGAGACCCCAGTTCGATTCCTGAGTCAGGAAGATCTGCTGGAGAATGGTTAGGCTACCCACTCCAGTATTCTCGGGCTTCCCTGGTGGCTCAGCTGGTAAAGAATCCTTCTGCAGTGTGGGAGACTTGGGTTCGATCCCTGGTTTGGGAAGATCCCCTGGAGAAGGGAACGGCTACCCACTCCAGTATTCTGGCCTGGAAAATTCCGTGGACTGTATAGTCACAAAATACACAACTGAGCAACTAAATTGAACCTGGAAGTGGTTAGGAGCACTCCACCAGCAAGTGGTTTGGGAGAGACTTATGGAGAAGGAAATGGCAACCCACTCCAGTATTCTTGCCTGGAGAATCCCAAGGACAGAGGAGCCTGGTGGGCTTCCGTCTATGGGGTCGCACAGAGTTGGACACGACTGATGTGACTTAGCAGCAGCAGCAGTACAGAGAAAAAGTGGAAGTAAAGGAAGGAAATTATTGATTGGCTATAGCAGAGTCTTGATGTTTGTGATTAGTTATTCTTAGTGTTTTGATTTTGTAACTTCGAGGCATTTACAGACTTAGATTTTGGTTTGCTTACATAGGCTGCCAAGACATTTAAAGTCCCTTAGTCTAATGGCCTCCTTGTTTTAATTAATAATTTTATCTCTTGCTGATTTCATTATGTTCTCCATGTGATCTCAGTGAGGCAGCACTGAGCCATGGCCTGAATCTATATCTTCATTACCTGTCCAGGAATTGAACCTGAGTAGCCTGGATGAAAACCAGGAATCCTAGCCACCAGACCAGCAAGGGCTAGAGACTCAAAGCTCTTTTTCCTTGGATCTTTGCCCCCAGTGAAAAAACATTTCTCACTGAGACAAAGAAACTGTAAATGCAGATACAAAGTTTATTAGAGATATAGCACTACAGCAAATGGGAGAATACACAGAGAAACGGTTAAGCCTGAAGCAAGGCAGAGGATGTGCTCCTAGGAGAAAGGGTGTGGGCGTTCCCCCTAGGAAGGAGGAGCCCAGTAAAGAGGTGGGTAAATCATTTATATAGGGCAGTTCTTTTTGTCTGGTTTCTTTTTCCACACCTGACCTGCCCTAGGATCCTCCCTGACGTGCGTGCACAGCTTTTTCCAAGGTGGATTCCAGCCCAGAGGCCTATGGGGTGCTCTTAACATCACATATTATGGAGTGGTGCTCCCTCCTTTTGACCCCCAAGAAGCCTTTCTGCACATGTGAAATGTCTCCCTTGCACCAAGGATAGGAAATATATGACCTCCTGACCCTTTGCCCAAACAAGATTTATCCCCTGAATTTAGTATTTTATAACCAGCAAACAGGAGGTTGTTTATAAATATCTAATTTGGAGCCCACCTATCCCGTTTCAGGAATGGAAACAAGAGGCTAGTTTTAAGGTTAGGCCCATCTTTTGTTCGCCCCAAGAAATGTAAACAGGAGGCCAGTTGTAAATCTGTTCTTGCCTCAGCATGCATCCTCAGCACTGAGTGCTACAGGGAAGGAACTGGTCGATTTTCTTGACTTGTGTCAGCAACATCTATCTCGTGTAGTGTTTTGAAATGATAGGTGCTTAGTAAATATTCCTTGAATGAAAGAAGTTGGCTTTTTTAAAATGTTTTATTTCTAGGATTTTTAGGCAATATACCTAGAAATTATGTTTGTAAGTATTTTCGATGAGTGCTTTTGTTTAATGGTGTGTTCAGTACATTTGTTTTCTGCTTTTGTTACTGTCTTTATTGTAGTTTGTTGTTAACTAGGCATGTTTCAGTGCCCTTTGGGGACAAATTCTTCGGATTCCAGGGAGCTTGTAAAAACCGTTTCTCTGCTGTAAATAGCAGATCTTGACAGAGGCTTCTAAGCCCATCATTTGAGCTAGAGGAGGCTGAAGAAGAAAGAGATAGATTGTCTTTCTGAAACTCAAGTTTACCTGAGTAACCCTTTCACACCTCTGAGAAGAGAAAAAAGAAAGTAGATTAAAATTCATGTGGTTTTTGTGTGTGTGTGTGTGGCTACACAAAATAAAGCTGCAAAACAAACAAACAAACCCTACTGTTCGTCAAAGAGCTCAGGCCCTTTTAAAAATGCAAACAACTGAATTTTCATGAGTCAGTGGTTGCTCTGTAACTGGAGCAGTCAGCCCCTCCCAAACCCTATTATTTGGGTCACTCTGCAATTATTTCTTGCTGATTTGCTTCATAAATGTACACACATGCTTGTTATTTTAGATGCCTTAAAAACATTTCAAAGAAGTAGAGGATTTAAAATACTTCATTTTGATGCCTTTATTTTGTGCAACTTTAAATAAGTATAACATTTCTAATACTAGGTGATATTGCAGAAATCTGAGTTTTTCAAATACGTGAAGTTTTATCTGTTGTCACGGTGTTAACGAACAATAATTATTTCACTCTAGTCAAGTATAGTAGAATTCTTTGTAATGCAGGTATTAGGAGTTACATGCATTCCAGGGAAGAACATTCTCCTTTGTTATTTATATTAATACCAAGTGAACTTTGTTTTACACCACTATTGTAATGTGCCTTTTTATCTGTTTATTTTTATTTTTTTCTGGCCTTCCCAGCCTATGAACCTCTCTTTCTAAGTCTGTGGATACCTGCTAGCAAAAGTTTTTGCCTAGGTTTTTGAATTTGAAGCTTGACCTTTACAGGTAGAGACAGTGAAGGGTCCTTTTGACAGTGGTGAGAGCTTTGTCCAAAGCCTGGGAGATAGTGTCCTTACTGTCCCAACCTCTCTGGAGTGGACAGGAGCTGACGTCCTGGCTCATGGTGACTCTTGATTCTGTCTATTAAACATAGCTCTTTAGCATTTATGGCAGTTCTTGGAGTGGTTCAGAAAACTTTCAGTAAATTCTGTTGTGTGATATCAGCCGAAGTTAATTTACATTGCCAACAGCTAAGAAGTCTGGAGAAGGCAATGGCAACCTACTGCACTACTCTTGCCTGGAAAATCCCATGTTCGGAGGAGCCTGGTAGGCTGCAGTCCAAGGGGTCACGACGAGTTGGACATGACTGAGCGACTTCATTTTCACTTTTCACTTTCACGCATTGGAGAAGGAAATGGCAACCCACTCCAGTGTTCTTGCCTGGAGAATCTCAGGGACGGGGGAGCCTGGTGGGCTGCCATCTATGGGGTTGCACAGAGTCGGACACGACTGAAGTGACTTAGCAGCAGCAGCAGCAGCAAGAAGTCTGACTAATACAGATTATTCTATCCATCCTCTTCCGTATCAGTGAGATATAGTTGATGGTCAGGTGCAAATGTTGTATACTCAGAATTTTGTTTTCTTTCTTTTTAGAATATATTCTGTGCCTAGTATGTCTGACCTGATTTTCCCAGTAAAGCATTAGTTTTGGTTTATAGATCTGTGAGATCTGTTCATTTATCTGTTTGGTATTTTGTTGAGTGCTTATTATGTACCAAGTGTTTGTAGTGACTGAAAAAATGCTGAAATGAATTTAGGCTGATCTTTAAAAATTCTGCCTATCAGCTACCTGTGCATCTGCCATCATGGTCCTGGAACAGTCAGCACATCTTGAGAATCAAAGTGGTCCAGAAGCTATGCTAACTTACATAAAAGAGACCAAACCTCTCATTCATGAAGTTTACATTTTAGGAGGCAGATTTTTGAAAAAATAAAATATAGCCTTCTTAACAGTGCAAAGAGAGGAAAACAGTAGCATGGGAAAGACTAGAGAGTTCTTCAAGAAAATTGGAGATACCAAGGGAACATTTCATGCAAAGATAATAAAGGACAGAAATGGCAAGGACCTAACAAAAGCAGAAGAGATTAAGAACAGGTGGCAAGAATACACAGAAGAATTGTACAAAAAAGGTCTTAATGACCCAGATAACCACGACAATGTGGTCATTCACCTAGAACCGACATCCTGGAGTGGGAAGTCAGGTGGGCCTTAGGAAGCATCACTATAAACAAAGCTAGTGGAGGTGATGAAAATCCTGCTGAGCTATTTCAAATCCTAAAGGACGATGCTGTTAAAGTGCTGCGCTCAATATGTCAACAAATTTAGAAAATTGAGCAGTGGCCGCAGGACTGGAAAAGGTCAGTATTAATTCCAATCCCAAAGAAAGGCAGTGTGAACGAATGTCCAAACTACCTTACAGTTGCGCTCATTTCACATGCTAGCAAGGTAATGCTCAAAATCCTTCAAGCTAGGTTTCAGCAGTACATGAACCAAGAACTTCCAGATTTACAAGGATTTAGAAAAGGCAGAGGAATCAGAGATCAAATTGCCAGCATCTGTTAGATCATAGGAAAAAAGCAAGAGAATTCCTAAAAAGAGATCTACTTCTAAAGACTCTGACTGTGTGGATCACAACAAACTGTAAAATTCTTGAAGAGATGAGAATACCAGATCACCTTACCTGTCTCTTGAGAAACCTGTATACAGGTCAAGAAGCAATAGTTAGAACCAAACATGAAACAACAGACTGGTTCAAAATTGGGAAAGGAGTTTGTCAAGGCTTATTGTCACCCTGCTTATTTAACTTATGTAGAGTACATTATGTGGAATGCCAGGCTGGATGAAACACAAGCTGGAATCAAGATTGCTAAGAGAAATATCAACAACCTTAGATATGCAGATGATACCACTGTAATGGCAGAAAGTCAAGAGGAACTAAAAAACCTCTTGATGAGGATGAAAGAGGAAAGTGAAAAACCTGGCTTAAAACTCAACATTCTAAAAGCTTAAGATCACAGCATCCAGTGTCATCACTTCATGGCAGATAAGGAAAAAGTGGAAACAGTGATAGATTTTATTTTCTTGAGCTCCAGACATCACTGCAAATGATGATTGGGACCATAAAATTTAAAACGCTTGCTCCTTGGAAAAAAAGCTATGCCAGACCTATAGCCAGTATATACAGTTGTGAGAGTTGGACCTAAAGAAGGCTGAGTCATGAAGAATTGATGTTTTCAAATTATGGTGCTGGAGAAGACTCTTGAGAGTCCCTTGGACAGCAAGGAGATCAAACCATTCAATGTTAAAGGAAATCAACCCTGAATATTCATTGGAAGGACTGATGCTGAAGCTGAAGCTCCAATACTTTGGCCACCTAATGCAAAGAGATGAATCATTAAAAAAGACCCTGATGCTGGGAAAGATTAAGGGCAGGAGGAAAAGGAGGCAGCAGAGGATGAGATGATTGGATTGCATCACCAACTCAATGGTCATGAGTTCAAGCAGTCTCCGGGAGATAGCGAAGAACAGGAAAGCCTGGCATGCTGTTGTCCATGGGGTCGCAAAGAGTTGAACACGACTGAGCGACTGAACAATAAACAACATAGTTTTGTTAGATAGTGATAAATGTGGTAATGATAAAAATTAAGAGAGAAGAAAAGGAGTCTTAACCAAAAGGCTTAGAATGAGATGTACTGCTCATCTTACCAACAGCAGTAGGAGACTGCTGGTACACAAAGGCGATTTCTAGTGAAGCAGTTTGGAAGCCCAGAAGGGAGCAAGGCTCACCCAGAGCACGCATAGCTTTTGGACCACTTTGATTCTCAAGATGTGCTGATTGGTCCAGGAGAGTGATGGCAGATACATAGATAGCTGATAGGCAGACTTTTTAAAGATCAGCCTAAATTCATTTCAGCAAGTATACATGTAATGAGGTGTTACATATGTTTGTGTGTATATATATATGTATATGTGCAATTTTTGTAGAATATAGTTTAAAAAGTACATTCACATGTGAGTTAGCATTTGAAATACTTTACATAGAGGTGAAAGCACCTGCTTTATTAAATCTAGACCATATGCTCATCATCCTTTTTAGTTGTCCTACCACACACAAAGAACATGTAAAAAGCACAGAGTTTCAGAACAGCATAACCTCTTGGGGAGTTGCTGTAGTTTTTTCTTAGTGAGCATGCAAAAGCATTTCACACTGATGCTTGTTTGTAGTACAATATATTTAGAGAAGTATGGGCATTGTAGAAAATGAGAAGCATAGTGAAGATATTGTATTTCTTTATGAAAAGGCTAAATTCTTTTATTATGTAGAAAGTCTATAAATGTATCATTTGTTGAAATAATTGTCATAGGAAAAATTCTACTGAACGTCAGGTCTTTTTCCCCCACCTATACTTTACACTAAATGCCTTATGATTGAATATTTATTTTTGTCAGTGTGAAGATTAAAGAAAAGCTAAGCAGAAGCAATCTTAATATCTTGTTGATTACATTCCAGAAAGAAAAAGAAATGGCAGAACATTAAGCCTAAATGCCATTTGCTATAATTACCCTGTGTGTGAAGTATAACTGGTGGCTGTCAAGCTTTGATTGAAACTTACTGAAGGTTAGCACCAGCTGCATGCATTAATTGTCTCTGAGCAAATGCACATACCGCAGCCACCATTTGGAAGCATGCTTTTTTGTATTTAATTTGTTGTAAACTATTTTATGATTGGGATTGGATGAATGCTGTTATAACTTCCGATTTATTTTTTGCAT
This sequence comes from Aepyceros melampus, assembly GCA_006408695.1. Lineage (NCBI taxonomy): Eukaryota > Metazoa > Chordata > Mammalia > Artiodactyla > Bovidae > Aepyceros > Aepyceros melampus. Next base: position 162,681 of record SJXQ01010609.1, read on the forward strand.
AATTTCCATCAAACAAACAGTCCTTTCAGTTAAATTCTAAGTACGCTGTGTAAGTGATATTTCCAAATATATTACTGAGTATTTTGAGGAGAACTTATAAATATTATTTATTGTTATTGTTTTATGAATATTATTTTTAAAGTGTTTTGAAACATTTTTCTAATAAAGGTTTGGGTATCTACCCTTTTTGAACTATTAATATTTAATTTTTTCTAGATATATGAAATCTAACATACACCTTAATATTTTTTGTTAAGGTAGTTTTGTAAGGTAGATCTTATTATGGTGTTTACTTTTACTCTATATTTTATCCCTTTTACTTGAAAGATAGCAACCTTCAGTGGAATTTTCTATAAATACTAATATTTAATCTTTATAAAGTTTAGGTCTTTTGAAAAGTGTTGAGGCAAACTTATTATCTGTTTAAAGAATACTACTTTGCAAATTTATTTGGAAATTAAAGCGTATTGTCTGGCTGAATAATTACAGTGTTTGATTTGACAGGTACCACATACGGCAGCACGAGAGCCTGTCACATATTGATTCTTTGTTTATGTTGATCACGATCTGAATTGAACAAAAATTCTTTGTGGAGCCCAAAGAGAAGGTGTTTATTCTTTTATTGCCCTGTATCAGTTCAGTTCAGTTGCGTCCGACTCTTTGCGACCCCATGAATCCCAGCACACCAGGCCTCCCTGTCCAAAACCAACTCTCGGAGTTTACTCAAACTCACGTCCATCGAGTTGGCGATGCCATCCAGCCATCTCATCCTCTGTCGGCCCCTTCTCTTCCTGCCCCCAATCCCTCCCAGCATCAGAGTCTTTTCCAATGAGTCAACTCTTCACATGAGGTGGCCAAAGTACTGAAGTTTCAGCTTTAACGTCAGTCCTTCCAATGAACACCCAGGATTGATCTCCTTTAGAATGGGCTAGTTGGATCTTCTTGCAGTCCAAGGGACTCTCAAGAGTCTTCTCCAACTCCACAGTTCAAAAGCAACAATTCTTTGGTACTCAGCTTTCTTCACAGTCCAACTATCACATCCATACATGACCACTGGAAAAATCATAGCCTTGACTAGATGGACCTTAGTTGGCAAAGTAATGTCTCTGCTTTTGAATATGCTATCTAGGTTAGTCATAACTTTTCTTCCAAGGAGTAAGCATCTTGTCATTTCATGGCTGCAGTCACCATCTGCAATGATTTTGGAGCCCCCCAAAATAAAGTCTGACACTGTTTCCACTGTCTCCCCATCTATTTGCCATGAAGTGATGAGACCAGATGCCATGGTCTTAGTTTTCTGAATGTTGAGCTTTGAGCCAACTTTTTCACTCTCCTCTTTCACTTTCAACAAGAGGCTTTTTAGTTCCTCTTCACTTTCTGCCATAAGGGTGGATTCATTTGCAATTCTGAAGTTATTGATATTCCTCCCGGCAATCTTGATTCCAGCTTGTGTTTCTTCCAGTCCAGCGTTTCTCATGATGTACTCTGCATATAGTGAAATAAGCAGGGTGACAGTATACAGCCTTGACGTACTCCTTTTCCTATGTGAAACCAGTCTGTTGTTCCATGTCCAGTTCTAACTGTTGCTTCTTGACCTGCATATAGGTTTCTCAAGAGGCAGGTCATGTGGTCTGGGATTCCCATCTCTTTCAGAATTGTCCACAGTTTATTGTGATCCACACAGTCAAAGGCTTTGGCATAGTCAATAAAGCAGAAATAGATGTTTTTCTGGAACTCTTTTGCTTTTTCGATGATCCAGCAGATGTTGGCAGTTTGATCCCTGGTTCCTCTGCCTTTTCTAAACCCAGCCTGAACATCTGGAAGTTCGCTGTTCATGTATTGCTGAAGCCTGGCTTGGAGCAGTTTGTGCATTACTTCACTAGCATGTGAGATGAGTGCAATTGTGCGGTAGTTTGAGCATTTTTCGGCATTGCCTTTCTTTGGGATTGAAATGAAAACTGACCTTTTCCAGTCCTGTGGCTCTGCTGAGTTTTCCAAATTTGCTGACATATTGAGTGCAACAGTTTCACAGCATCATCTTTCAGGATTTGAAATAGCTCCACTGGAATTCCATCACCTCCACTAGCTTTGTTCGTAGTGATGCTTTCTGAGGCCCACTTGACTTCACATTCCAGGATGTCTGGCTCTAGGTGAGTGATCACAGCATCGTGATTATCTTGGTTGTGATTATATTGCCCTATATAGGGATGTTTAAATAATTAGAGTCCTCTGAGAGCCATAACCATGTAAATATGACTTGACTTCATCAAATTACACTGAGAAATCTTATTATTGGCAGACTGTTGATGGTCTGCCATAGGCATTTGTTGGTTTTTGGTTTCCTAGTGTCCATTCTCCTTTCTGAAAACACTCCATGAGGAGATCACCGAGCCTGTTCCCACTAAGGAGGGAGCCAGAGTCCCCCCTCCTGTCCCTTGGACATGCAACCTTGAGCTGCCCCAGGGTGGGTGCTCTCCCAGGGGACCCTACAGGGGGTGGTGGAGCTCCCACAGCAGACCCTGACTGTGGCAGTTTTAGTGGGACTTGAGGTGTGTGTCTGTTATCTTTCAGAGCCTCCCTTGAGATCCTTCCAGAAATCCCATTTTCCTTACACTAAGCAGAATCAATTTTAGTTGCTTATCACCTTCACCAGAATTTTAATTGGCTAAAAAAAGCATATACTTTTCAAGTCTAAAAGCTTCCCAGGTGGCGCTAGCAGTAAAGAAACCGCCTGCCAATGCAGGAGACCTGAAACATGGGTTCGATCCCTGAGAGAGGAAGATCCCCTGGAGGAGGAATGGCAACCCACTCCAGTATTCTTGCCTGGAAAATTCCATGGACAGAGGAGCCTACAGTCCAAAGAGTCACAGAGATACCAAGTCTAAAGTGGTATTTTAATTTTAGTAAACATGTCATGCCAGCTCATGTTATACAGTTGGTGGCAGTTTCCAACTCCATGACTCAGAGACAATCTGCAGACTTGGCTTGTAGACCTTGACTTTTGGTCTCTTTTTGGTTAGTGTTTGTAGACAGAGTTTGTACCCATCTGGATAGCAGGCTTTATAAAGTTATTTGGCAGTGTTTTTCTTTTTGCTGAATTATATTTAAAAATGCTACCCAGGTGCCCTAGTGTTTAAAGCCAATTAATTAGTTACTGGATATTGTGTGAAAGGCAGCTGAAATAAAATATTTCCTCATTGAATTTTTATATAGTGTAGGTTTTTTAAAAAGATAAGTGAAGTAAATAAGTACTTCACTTTCTGTCTTCTAATTTCAAAGTGACAGTTTTAGAGTTAGAAGATGACTAAACTTGAAGCATTTAAAAATTCATATAGAATAAAATATATTTTTATCATTGAAGACATTTCTTTTTATAAAAATTAAAATATTACTAGAATTATAGACTGAAAAGAAATTAAAATTTTCAGTCATTTTTGAAATGAAATGAAATTTCAGAAATTTTTCTGAAAAATTTTTTATTTTTCTGAAATTTTTCATTTCAGAAGTAGTGAAATGAAAAATTGAGCATTTATATTTGATCTGTCGTTACGTGGTTTTTGTGTTAGATCTCTCTCTGACTCTGTCACATCCTTTTGCATTTGGCCTTCTGGACAGTTAAGCATTTCTATAGCTAATCCATCTCTTAGGAGGGAACTTTTTCAGCATTTAGGAAGGGTTAATTATCTGAATCATGTCGCCTTGGTGTAGGATAAACCTGGTGAAAGGGTAGTCAGACCAGCATCTTATATTGCTGTTTATTAAGTATATGCTGTTATTCTCTGTGCGTAGATGTATTAGGTACAATGGCTTTGAATATAGACTCATCACAACTGAGGATATATGGCTTTACCTCAGAAGACCCAGACGTAGCAGTGCATATGCTGGAAAGGTATTCAGCTTTCAGAAGAAGACTGTGCAATAGTTGCAACTGGTATATCAGCATAAAAATTAGAAGCTTGGGGATTTAAAAAATGTGTACAGGGAGTGTCATATTTTTCTCAGTGTAAGTGTACATGTGTGTTCTTTTCATATTCATAGGTTTTGCAAGCACTTTAAATTTTCTGCCCTTCCTGACACAGGAGTGAGTTATGTTATAATGAGTTTAACCCAGAGGATGTTCTTGTCATAGAAATGTTACCTAGGATGAGGAGGCCCACGGGATAGTACTCAAGCCTAATTTAATATAGAGTTTGGATGAAATACTTTGTACATTTGAGTGTAAAAGAAAACAGTATTCTGTGACTAAAAGTGGTAATGTTGTCCAGAGGAGACTTGACTCCGTGGGTTTACAGTCTTCATTTCACCTTCCTGAAGGGCATCCTCAGAGTGCTCTGGAGTTGATGTTTGGTGACCAGAGCTTTCATGGGTAAAGCTTAGAGTTAGTGGGACAGACTTGTCAGTCCAGGGATAGGAGTTCTGGGCAGGAATGTGGTATTTATGGATGGAGGTGCTAGAACCAGCCAAACTGCACTGTTATCTGTCTTCTAAAAACTAGTATGGAAAAGGTGGTAGTAGCCTTAGGGAAGGAAAGCCTTCACAGAGTAGGGGAAAAGGAACTAGAAGGGGGAGGTGATTTCTTTTATCACTTATCTAACCTGCCTGCCTGGATTACCCGCTACAGCAGAGAAGAGGTGACCAAATATTACCCATGTGAGATTCAGGCTCCCTTGAACCACAGGGAGCAGGAAAGGGACATGGCAGTTGAAGCCAGTAATCAACTCAGTTGAAGACACAACCAAGGAAGGAGGGTGCATGCTCCCAGCAGTAGCTTCACATCTGCTTTACACTTGTAGGGCAAGTAGATGAGGGCCAAAGGAATAAAAAATGCAGGCCACTGAAAACATACATCTGAAAACCTTGGGTTTTTCTATTTGGCTATTACAACCATTAAACAAGAACCAGAAAGAACAAAAAGGGAGCAGGTGAACAGTTAAGGGACACACAGGTTTTGTTCTACAATGTGAAGGTTTGGAGTTAAAGAGACTGAGTTTAAGTCATTTACTAATTATGCCACAGGTTACTAATTTTGGCAGGTTAGGTCTCTGAGCTTTTCTTTCCTTGTAATGATAATCTCTACTACAAAGCTGTTGTAAGATTTATTAGATTTGTTGCCTTCTTAAAAACTACTTTGAACACTGCAAAGTGCCATGTAAATGCTAGTTGTTCCATGGAGTTTTACATTGGGAAGTTGGGGTACCTTTCTAGTACATGCATTCCTAGCTCTGGCTCTTAGAGATACAGCAGCAGGTTAGGGGGCACTTCTTTTTCTGCTCTCTGAACTGATACTAAAGAGATCTGCATCATGGTGCTGGAGAGCTGGTTTTGCTCTTAACTAGCTTTGTGCTTCTAAAATTTCCCACTAAAGCAGACCTGAAGGGAACACGTGCTCTCAGGGCTCCCAAGCAGCTTGTGATGTGCTCATAGTTTCTCAAAAATCTCAGTTTATTTTACAGTTTTATGTAAAGTTTCCAGTTTAGCCTATAAAGTATTTATATTAAACAAGCCTTAGAAAGCATCACTACGAACAAAGCTACTGGAGGTGATGGAATTCCAGTTGAGCTATTTCAAATCCTGAAAGATGATGCTGTGACAGTGCTCCATTCAATATGCCAGCAAATTTGGAAAACTCAGCAGTGGCCACAGGACTGGAAAAGATCTGTTTTCATTCCAATCCCGAAGAAAGGCAATGCCAAAGAATGGTCAAACTACCGCACAATTGCACTCATCTCACACACTAGTAAAGTAGTGCTCAAAATTCTCCAAGCCAGGCTTCAGCAATATGTGAACAGCAAACTTCCAGATGTTCAAGCTGGTTTTAGAAAAGGCAGAGGAACCAGAGATTAAATTGCCAACATCCTCTGGATCATGGAAAAAGCAAGAGAGTTCCAGAAAAACATCTATTTCTGCTTTATTGACTATGCCAAAGCCTTTG
>SJXQ01010609.1:169352-197625 GCA_006408695.1 Aepyceros melampus
TCTTTGGAAGGACTGATGCTGAAGCTGAAACTCCAGTACTTTGGCCACCTCATGCAAAGAGTTGACTCACTGGAAGAGACTCTGATGCTGGGAGGGATTGGAGGCAGGAGGAGAAGGGGATGACCGAAGATGAGATGGCTGGATGGCATCACTGACTCAATGGACGTGAGTCTGAGTGAACTCCAGGAGTTGGTGATGAACAGGGAGGCCTGACATTCTGGGTTTCCTGGGGTCCCAAAGAGTCAGACACGACTGAGCAAATGAACTGAACTGAACTGAACTGAACCTAGATATACTGCCTGGGGGCCTCAGAAGAAATGGAAGGCAGTCTTTCTAAGGGAATCTTGGAGGGGCTCAGAGTCAGCAGCTGTTTCAGAGGTTGTAACTTAGATCTGAGGTTTGGAAAAGAGGGTATAATTGAAGGGTTTGTTAAATTGTACAGATCAGTCTCCCTGCCCCACTCTCCCAATACATAGTGCACATGCTCACATGTTCACACATGTGCACACATACTTAAAACTGAGGCAGCTGGTATGTACTATTAGGCAAAATAGGCAAAAACTAATTCTGCTTTAGTTATGTATTAATAACTAAATTTAGAAAATTAAGACTTCTGATAAGGATTTTGGTATCACAGTAAAACCCTCCTTATTTTGGGGGAGGTTTCCTGCTCAGCAGTCAGGTTGATTCCTGTTCACATCAAGTAAAGCCTGCCTATCCTGATTAAACATAGAGTTATAATTTCCAATTAAAGAAGAAGCCTTTCTGGGAAAAAAAAAAAAAAAAGACCAACTAACAGAGAAAAGGAGAGCAGTTCTATCTTCCTGTATTTCCATCTTAAATGAACAAACAGCCAGAGGGGGTCATTGAGTTTATAAGAAGAATTGACAGCATGAAAGGAAGACAAAAAATGGGGCCTTAAGAAAACTGCTACTGCAGAAGCAATGGTATTACAAGAAATGCTATTAGATTTATGTGTTTATTTTTTAAAGGATTGCTGATATGAAAATCTAAGAAAGTTGAAGTTATCTTTCAAAATGTAGACAAAGACCCCAAAAGGAAAAATGCAAGAAGAGGTGCTTAGGAAATGAATCTATGAGGTTTGGTGTTTGACTTATTAGAAGTGAGAGAAAAAAAAAAAAAGAGGGGTGGAAAGTATCAAAAAAGAAAGGCAAGGTAGTGCCCAGAGGCAGAAAAGACGCATGTCCTTACACTAAGATGACCCATTGAGAGCCAGCACGGTTAATGAAAACAAGCTGCCCATGGGTGTATATTTGTGAAATTTCAGTGTTTCAAGGATTAATAAAGGATTATAAAAATTTTCAGAGAGGAAGAAAAATTATCCAGGTATGAAGAAGTTTCCATCTCACAGCAGTGTTTTATTAGTCTTAACACTGGATGCTATAAGTATTGCCAACTAAGTCCAAAGGCAAACACACTTAACCCAAAACTCTATACCTGACAAACTGACATTCAGTTATAACAGCAGAATGAAGACATTTTCCCTGTCCTAATAAAGACATTTCGTTTCCTTATACTTTATTCTCTATTCAGTATAAAGGCTAGAAAAATTTGTTTCCCAAGTATTCTTATAAGAAATAACTTGGCCTTTGGGAAATAGATGAATCAACCTAATTGGGCCTCAATATAAATCCAGGAATAATAGCAATAAAATAGGTCCTGATAGTAAGCATTCCAAATTGGAGGGAGGAGTATAAAACTCATGGGGAAAGCAAGGAGTGACAGCTTGGAGATAGCCTTTGTCACACCCCCTCCCAAACTTCCCAGAAAGAAAAAAGTTAGAAACCCAAGGGAAAACTCCTCTTGTGGCCTATGTGGTGGACAGGCCATACTTTTCAGTGAGAAAAATGGGTCTATTTAATTTTAGAACTAGATTTTTTTTTTTTTAATTCTTGGAGTGATCAGACTTACAAAGAATGAAATGTAATTTTAGCTCACTTCTTGGTCTGGCATAATGTAGATTCTGGTTGTTGATTTTCAACTTTTAGCACTAATCTGTGTTAAAGAAGTTTTGATTGCTATTGACTTTGAGATATGAATGATTACAGTCGATATCATTAAAGCATAGCATAGCTGACCCAGAGTGAGTTGTGGAGAGATAGAGAAGAGTGTATTGACATAGTTAATTAACTTCTGTCTTTTTCATCCAAGAGTCGTGTACTGTCACTGGGACAGTTAAAAACACTTACTCATGTCACTTCCTCTTAGCTTTGTTCTCTCCCAGAACCCTACTTGAGAAAGGCTACCACTCATTAAAAAAAAAAATGTTAATAAACTAGTATTGAAGATAGACTAGAATATTAAAAATGCTAAAATCTTGAAGATAATAAAAGATAGGTGGTATTAGTCACTTAGTCCCGTCCGACTCTGCAACCATATGGACTGTAGCCCGCCAGGCTCCTTCATCCATGGGATTTTCCAGGCAAGAATACTGGAGTGGGTTGCCATTTCCTTCTCCAGGGGTCTTCCTGACCCAGGGATGGAACCCAGGTCTCATGCATTGCAGGTAGACTCTTTACCTTCTGAGCCTCCAGGGAAGTCCAAAGAATAGGTAATAAAGGCCAGATGAGAAAAATAGTAAATCTCAAGATGGAAATTTAAACCTAACCATATTGATAATCATATTAAATGTAAAATTAAATTTTCTTTATAGTGTCATTAAAAACAGATGGTTAAAAAAATGATTCAATTATATGCTGTTTATAAGAGTTATGCTTTAACTATAAAGATACAGATAGGTTAAAACTAAAAGAATTGAAGAAGATATGCATGCTAACAATATATAAGAAAGCTGGAATAGCTATATTAATATCAGAAAACTAGATTGCAGAATAAGAAATCTTGCTAGTAACAATGAGGGATATTTTAAAGTACAGAACTTCAAAATAATGGAAGCAGATACAGTGAAAATGAAAAGGAGAGGAAAAGTGAAAGTTGCTCTGTCATGTCCAACTCTTTGCTACCCCATGAACTATACAGTCCATGGAATTTTCCAGGCCAGAACATTGGAGTGGGTAGTCTTTCCCTTCTCAGGGGATCTTCCCAACCCATGGATCAAACCCAAGTCTCCCACATTGCAGCTGGACTCTACCAGCTAAATCACAAGAAATCCACTAGTTCTGCTGGAGTTTTCATAATTACTAGAGCAAATGGAAAGAAAATCAGTGAGTTTATAGAAAACTTAAATTGTACATGGAATATTTATTAAAATAGAAAGATGAACCCCATAAAATAAATTAATAAACTTTAAAGGGTTGAAATAATGCAGACTGTATTTTCTGACCTCAGCAGAGTTAAATTAAAAATCAGTCACTGAAAATAAATAAAACTCTCTAGATATATAGAAATTAATTGAATATTAAGTAAATCCATGGGTCAAAGAAGAAATCACAAGAGAAAATTAGAAAATATTCTGATCTTAAAATGAAAACAAATTTTGTGAGATGTAGCTAAAGCAGTGGTCTTTAGAGAGAAATTAGTTTCAAAAGTTGATATTAGAAAGCAAAAGGAAAGATCTAGAATCAGTGAACTGAACCACTACTTGTAATAAAGTTAGTGGAAACACTTTGTACAAACAGAAAATCAGAGAAAAAAATCAGTAAAACCAAAAGCCATAACACTGTCAGCTAACTTGATAATGAAGAAACAAAAAACAAAAAAAGACACAAATTACCAATATCAGGACTGAAAGATTAGTTGTCACTACAAATCCTACAGCTATTAAAGAATTATAAGAGAATATCATAACTAAGTTTACACCAGGATATCACCAAAATTAAGGCTATAAGAGGTAGAATCTGAATACCTTGACTTTTTTTAAAAAAAGAAATTGTAATTAAAATTTTTTTCCAGATGGAAAACTCTGAGCATGATGGCTTCACTGGTAAAATTTATTGGCCATTTATGGAAGAATTGTGACCAGTCCTACCTAAGTTCTTTCAGAAAACAGAGAAGGAGAGAACAAGTATCAACTCATTTTATGAGGCCCTCCCTCATTACTTTCCTACTGAACCAAACAAAGGAAAAGAAAGAAATTTACAGACCAGTATCTCTCATGAAAACAGACATAAAAATTCTTTCTGAAATCAATTTTTATTTGAATATAGTTGCTTTATATCACTGTGTTAATTTCTGCTGTACAACAGTGAATCAGTTATATGTATACATTATTCCCCGGTTTTGGATTTCCTTCTCATTTAGGTTGCCACAGAGCATTGAGTATAGTTCCCTGTGCTATACAGTAGGTGCTCATTAGTTATATATTTCATATATAGTAGTATAGGTATGTCAATCCCAGTCTACCAGTTCATCCCACACTACTTTCACTGCTTAATATCCATGTTTGTTCTCTATGTTTGTATCACTATTTCTGTTTTGCAGATAATTTTATCTGTATCATTTGTCTAGATTGTACATACAAGCATTATACAATATTTGTTTTTCTCTTTCTGACTTCATTCTGTATGACAGTCTCTAGGTCCATCCACATCTCTGTAAATGGCACAGTTTTGTCCCTTTTTATGGCTAAGTGACGGAAAAGGCAATGGCAACCCACTCCAGTACTCTTGCCTGGAAAATCCCATGGACGGAGGAGCCTGGAAGCCTGTAGTCCATGGGGTCGCAAAGAGTCAGACTCAACTGAGCAACTTCACTTTCACTTCACAGTCTCTAGGTCCATCCACATCTCTGTAAATGGCACAGTTTTGTCCCTTTTTATGGCTAAGTGACGGAAAAGGCAATGGCAACCCACTCCAGTACTCTTGCCTGGAAAATCCCATGGACGGAGGAGCCTGGAAGCCTGTAGTCCATGGGGTCGCAAAGAGTCAGACTCAACTGAGCAACTTCATTTCACTTCTCACTTTCATGTATTGGAGAAGGAAATGGCAACCCACTCCAGTGTTCTTGCCTGGAGAATCCCAGGGACGGGAGAGCCTGGTGGGCTGCTGTCTAAGGGGTGGCACAGAGTTGGACACGACTGAAGCGACTTGGCAGCAGCATGGCTAAGTGATAGTCCATTGTATATATGTACTACGTCTCCTTTATCCCTCTCTTGATAGACACTTAGGTTCCTTCCATGTCCTGGCTACTGTAAATAGTGCTGCAGTGAACATTGAGATGAATGTATCTTTTTGAATTATGATTTTCTCCAGGTGTATGCCCAGGAGTAGAATTGTTGGGTCATATAAGTTATGACCAACCTAGATAGCATATTGAAAAGCAGAGACATTACTTTGCCAACTAAGGTCCGTCTAGTCAAGGCTATGGTTTTTCCTGTGGTCATGTATGGATGTGAGAGTTGAACTGTGAAGAAAGCTGAGCGCCGAAGAATTGATGCTTTTGAACTGTGGTGTTGGAGAAGACTCTTGAGAGTCCTTTGGACTGCAAGGAGATCCAACCAGTCCATTCTGAAGGAGATCAGCCTTGGGATTTCTTTGGAAGGACTGATGCTAAAGCTGAAGCTCCAGTACTTTGGCCACCTCATGCAAAGAGTTGACTCATTGGAAAAGACTCTGATGCTGGGAGGGATTGTGGGCAGAAGGAGAAGGGGCCGACAGAGGATGAGATGGCTGGATGGCATCACTGACTCAATGGACATGAGTCTGAGTGAACTCCGGGAGTTGGTGATAGTAGGGAGGCCTGGCATGCTGCGATTCATGGGGTCGCAAAGAGTCGGACACAACTGAGCGACTGAACTGAACTGATGGTAATTCTATTTTTAGTGGTTTTAAGAATCTCCATACTGTTCTCCATAGTGGCTTTACCAATTTACATTCCCACTAACAGTGTAGGAGAGTTCCCATTTCTGCACACCCTCTCCAGCAGTTATTGGTTGTAGATTTTTTGATGATGGTCACTGACCAGTTGTAGTTTGATTTGCATTTCTGTAATAGTTAGTGATGTTGAGCATCTTTTCATGTGTTTGTTGACCATCTGTATGTCTTCTTTGGAGAAAAGTCTATTTAGGTCTTCTGTCCATATTTTTTATTGTGTTGTGTGTTTTGCTTATTGAGCTGCATAAGCTGTTTGTATATTTTGAAGATTAATCCTTTGTCAGTTACTTCATTTGCAAATATTTTCTCCTGTTCCATGAGTTGTCTTTTTGTTTTGTTTATGACTTCCTTTGCTGTACAAAAGCTTTTAAGTTTCATTAGGTCCCAATTGTTTTTTTTTTTGTTGTTGTTTTGTTTTGTTTTGTGTTTATTTTCATCACTCTAGGAGGTGAGTCAAAAAAGATCTTGTTATGTTTTGTGAAAGAGTGTTCTGCCTATGTTTTCCCCTAAGAATTTTATAGTGTCCAGCCTTACGTTTAGATCTTTAATTCATTTTGAGCTTATTTTTGTGTGTGGCATTAGGAAGTGTTCTTATCTCGTTGATTTACACGTTGCTGTTCAGTTTTCTGAGCACCACTTATTGAAGAGTCTGCCTTTTTTTCTCTCCCTTGTATTTTCTTTCCTCCTCTGTCATAGGGTAGGTGATCACAGATGTGTGGGTTTACCTCTTGGCTTTCTGTTCTGTTCCATTGATCTATATTTCTGCTTTCATGCCAGTACCATATTGTCTTTATTACTGTAGGTTTGTAGTATAGTCTCAAGTCAGGGAACCTGATTGCTTCACCTGTTTTTCTTTCTCAAGGTTGCTTTGGCTATTTGGGGTCTTTTATGTTTTCATACAAATTGTAAAAAAAATTTGTGCTAATCTTGTGACAAATTCCAATGGTAATTTGATAGGGGATTGCATTTAGTCTGTAGACTGCTTTGGTAGTATTGTCACTTTCACAATGCTGATTCTTCCAGTCCAAGAACATGGTATATCTTTGTACCTGTTTGTGTTGTCTTTAATTTCTTTCATCAGTGTCTTACAGTTTTCTAAGTACAAGTCTTTTGCCGCCTAGGTAGGTTTGCTCCTAGGTAAATATTTTATCATTTTTGTTGTAATGGTGATTCGGATTGTTTCCTTAGTTTCTCTTTCTGATTTTTCATTGTTAGTGTATAGGATGCAAGAGTTTTCTGTAAATTAATTTTATATCCTGAAGCCATACCAAATTCATTGATTAGGTCTCATAGTTTTCTTTTGGCATCTCTAAGATTTTCTATGTATAGTATCACAGATATAAAAATTCTTAACAAAATTTTAGCAATTTAGAAAACCAATCATATATGAAAAGGTAAGTTGGATATAGGAGGTAAACTACCTGTTACACAAGCTCCTGATGGATGTTTCATTCAGGAATCTTACTCTGACTGCTGGGAAGAGGGACTTTTGCTTCTCTGAGTCAGGAGTCTCTGGTTATATTTCTTCTGTTCTTTGCTTTTCTGGTCTGAAATGCCAAGAGGCTGGGGAACTGGTGGGGGAGTAGAGAATCGTGACTCTGACTTGAGCAACTCTGATGTAATAACTGTAATAAATTAAGAAGAGGTGGCAAAAATACACAGAAGAACTGTACAAAAAAGATCTTCACGACCCAGATAATCATGATGGTGTGATCACTCACCTAGAGCCAGACATCCTGGAATGTAAAGTCAAGTGGACCTTAGGAAGCATCACTACAAACAAAGCTAGTGGAGGTGATGGAATTCCAGTGGAGCTGTTTCAAATCCTGAAAGATGATGCTGTGAAAGTGCTAAATATGCCAGCAAATTTGGAAAAGTCAGCAGTGGCCACAGGACTGGAAAAGATCTGTTTTCATTCCAAAAAAAGGCAATGCCGAAGAATGCTCAAACTACCATACAATTGCACTCATCTCACATGCTAGTAAAGTGATACTCAAAATTCTCCAAGCCACGCTTCAGCAATACACACACCGTGAGCTTCCAGATGTTCAAGCTGGTTTTAGAAAAGGCAGAGGAACCAGAGATCAAATTGCCAACATCTGCTGGATCATGGAAAAAGTAAGAGAGTTTCAGAAAAAGCATCTATTTCTGTTTTATTGAGTACGCCAAAGTCTTTGACTGTGTGGATCACAATAAACTGTGGCCAATTCTTAAAGAGATGGGAATACCAGACTACCTGACTTGCTTCTTGAGAAACCTATATGCAGGTCAGGAAGCAACAGTTAGAACTGGACATGGAACAACAGACTGGTTCCAAATAGGAAAAGGAGTATGTCAAGGCTGTATATTGTCACCCTGCTTGTTTAACTTATATGCAGAGTACATCATGAGAAACGCTGGGCCAGAGGAAGCACAAGCTGGAATCAAGATTGCTGGGAGAAATAACAATAAACTCAGATATGCAGATGACACCACCATTACGGCAGAAAGTGAAGAAGAACTAAAAAGCCTCTTGATGAAAGTGAAAGAGGAGAGTGAAAAAGTTGACTTAAAGCTCAATATTCAAACAATGACGATCATGGCATCCAGTCCCATCACTTCATGGGAAATAGATGGGGAAACAGTGGAAACAGTAGCCGACTTTATTTTGTGGGGCTCCAAAATCACTGTAGATGGTGACTGCAGCCATGAAATTAAAAGATGCTTACTCCTTGGAAGAAAAGTTATAACCAACCTAGACAGCATATTAAAAAGCAGAGACATTACTTTGCCAACAAAGGTCCGTCTTGTCAAAGCTATGTTTTTCCAGTGATCAGTGTATGGATGTGAAATTTGGACTATAAAGAAAGCTGAGCGCCGAAGAATTGATGCTTTTGAACTGCGGAGTTGGAAAAGACTCTTGAGAGTCACTTGGACTGCAAGGAGATCCAAACGGTCCATTCTGAAGGAGATTAGCCCTGAGGTTTCTTTGGAAGGAATGATGCTAAAGCTGAAACTCCAGTACTTTGGCCACCTCATGCAAAGAGTTGACTCATTGGAAAAGACCCTGATGCTGGGAGGGATTGGGGGCAGGAGGAGAAGGGGACGAAGAGGATGAGATGGATGGCATCACTGACTCGATGGACATGGGTTTGGGTGGACTCCCGGAGTTGGTGATGGACAGGGAGGCCTGGAGTGCTGAGGTTCATGGGGTTGCAAAAAGTCAGACATGACTAAGTGACTGAACTGAACTGAACTGATGTAATAAATCCTAAAGAAGCTTGAATATCACCATCACTTATCTACCTTGATTAAATTGCATAACATTTTATTGAATTAAGAGACAGACTGTTCTACATCAGTCAGTAGTCAACAAACATTAAAATTTTTTCATTTAAAAAGGTAACGTAACTAAGTGGGGTTTAATCTGTTTTATAGAAGAATATAATTCATATTAACAGAATAAAAGAAAAATTCTGTGGTTATCTCAATGCAGAAAAAGCATTTGATAGATTTCAGTATTGATTCATGGTTTAAAAACTCTTAGCAAATTAGAATAACAGAGGGCTTCCTCAATCTGGCAAAAGGCCTTTCTAAAATGCTTATAGGTTTTCAGTGATGAAAACTTGAACTCCTTCCCACAAATAATGGAAACAAGGCAAGAATGTCCAGTCTCACCACTTCTCTTCAACATTCTACTTGTAGAGTCTAGCCAGTACAGTAAGGCAAGAAGAAGAAGAAATGATTGTGAAGAACTCTTTATTCACAAGTGCCATATGATCATGTTTAGAGAGAAACCTAAGAAGTTTATCAAAAACATTATTAGAGTTAGTGATTTAATTCATCGGAGTCTCTGAAAACAAGGTCAACGTATAAACATCAATTGTACTATGATGCTACAATGAACAATTGAAAAGTGAAATTAAAAAAAAAACAACTCCCATTTTTAGTAGCATCAAAGAACATGAAATATTTAGGAATACATTTAACAAAATATGTGTAAAATGTGTACATTCGAAACCATCAAACATGGTAGAGAGAAATGAGAGAAGACTGAAGTAAATGAAAAGACATAAGACATTCATGTGTCAGAAAATGCAATATTGCTATTATATCATTCTCCCCAAAGCTTCTATAGATTATAGATCTTAGCTATAATCCTAGCAGCTTTTTTTTTTTTTTATAAAATGGCAAGGTGATTTAAAAATATTTATGGAGAGACAAAGAGCAAAGTTAACTGAATCATACTTCCTGATTTCAAGACATACTATAAAAAAATCAAGACAGCATGATACATGTGGGAGAACAGACATACAGAATAGAAAATTCCATAAATAGACTTAAACGTACATAGTTAGGGAACAGAAGTGGGGAGGGGCAGCAGTAAGAGTCCCATTTGTCATCTCATAAGAAGTATAGAATTTCAGAATAATCTTGGTCAGTTTTATTAGCAAATGTTATTTTAGGACAAATTTTATGAAGTGTTATTTTATGCCACTAAATAAACCATAAGCTTAATTGCTGCAATCTGGGTAGATGTGTATTTGTTTTACAGTTTAAGCCTCACTAACTGATTTAATAGACTAGCCAAAAGCAATTTCAAATACTTCCATATATTACCAATGATCAATCCTTATTGTTTCTAAAATAAGATGAAAGTGAAGCAAAATGTTTGACATTACTTAAATTTAATTATATTTAGTTTCTATAAAATAGCAGATTAAATGCCAGAACCTAAAGCTTGTTTTTCATTTATTTTTTAAATAGAGCTGCATAAGTTACAGTGCTTTAATTCATGAGCAGTTAGATTGTTTTTGGAAATTTTTAAAGAGCTATTTTCTAAGCTAATTCACATTATGCTTTTGATTTTAAATAATAAAGGTTATTTCTATAAATGATAGCTTCACTTTGTACCAAGTTAGCGTTTGATAGTTTAAAATAAGAAATTAAACTTTCATTCTTTTAAGGGAGTATTTTAAATAGCTTTTATTGTTTAAATGTGTACATATACATTCATAGGCACATTTAATCATTAAAATTGCTTGTCAGGATAGTCAAGGAAATGTCCTCTGTAACAGTTTTCCTCAGATCTATTTCAGACTTAGGCATATGTTACTATATTTATCTAATCAGCCCTTGCTGTTAGGTTTTGTATTTTATTATAAGCAGCTGTGCAAAGCTTTTTCTTTTAAAAATTACATTCTTTTGTAGTGCTGCCATCATTCACACATTACACATTTGGGCAGCAAATTAAAGGCAAGTAAACTGCAGAACTAGATGGAATACATAATGTCAATATAATTCATACCTTCGTGGAAAAGCTACCCTTTTGGGACAATTAAATTGAAGATATTAAGATTTTCAGAAGTCATACGAAAGATATACTCATGATTTTGTTTTATCACTGTTAGGTGTTTTCAGCCATGCAGCTTACACGGCTTTAACTGTATTTTCTAATTCTGAGGGTTAATAGCATGCCAACATTTAATTAGTTTGCTCTGAGGATTGCTTACATATTAGTGTATACATTTAGTGAATTTAAAAGACTGTCAGAAGTCTAAATTCCAAACCTGTGGCCCAAATAGGGACTTTTGGAATATAAAATCTCACTGCAACTTTTGTGTGACAGTTTGAAACATTGCAATTTGCAGGCTGTGAACATCAGATTTAGTTGACCTTTGAGTTTATACTAGATTCCAGGTTCATTTGTGGCATCCACAAGTGGGATAGGCATTATCCCATTGTCTCATATTGCACCATCAAGCTTAAGAGGTAAATTACTCCTGTATCATAGATGTGGAAACTGAATCTTAACGACCTTCTTCAGGGTTACATAACTAATTAAGGATATTAGATCTAGTAGATGTATTGGTGACCTCACTCCACCATTTAGGATTATTGTTAGTTAAGAGAAGTGCTCCACGTTCAGGAAATAATCTTCGCAGTGTAAACATATTGCTTTGTTTACCAATATAGACAGGTCTTTCCTTTTGTATTAACTGAAGAGATTCTTGAACAACTTGCTATTTTAGATTAGCTATCTTTTAATTCGTTTTTGTTCCTGCTGCCGCTCTGTTGATTCAGATTTCCAGGACCTGCCGCCTGAGCTGATTCAGTATTTTGTAATAAGTCTCTTTTGGTATGTTTATGTCCATACGATGTTTAACAGGTTAATTGATTCCAAAACTTTCAGTACCTACCTCATATTGCTTAATCAAAGGAAGCATGAACTCTTCCTGGCGTGGAACTTGAGTTTTGCTTCTCAGTTTCGCCCTTCCCATTTCATCTCTGTGACCCATGTAAACCTCACCTGTTGTTGAATAGACTTTGAGTTGAGCTACAGGTGGATGACCTCCCTGTTTGCTCGCCATCTCAGCACTGCCCCTTTGTCCCCTCCTCTTGAAAGATTTTCCCTGTTCCCTGACCTAGCACTTGATTTATACCTCTTAGTTTTAAAACCTAATAGTTTTATCCCCAAAGTTTTATTCTGATTGGCTGGTCAGAAGGAGGTTCTGAATGTTAATTCACATGCAGCCTGCATGGGGATAAGGAAATCACTTTAGTAAGCAGCTTCCAAAGCTGCCGGTTGCCTCAGTCTTCCTTGGCTCTCCAGCACCAAGATTTAGGATCACAGAAGAGCTACAAAGCCCTGAAAGCCAACTCCTCACCATACTTGACAAGAATCTGGTTCAGCTGAAGCAGAGAGAGGCCTGTTCTGGGTGAGGAGTCGTACAGGGCCACTTCCATCCTGTTAATAATCTCTCAGGTTTCTCTTGCATTTTGGCTCATACCCTCATAATTTATTTTCTGCTTTGACAGGTGTTCTGTGGAATGTCTTTATAAACTTAACAATACAGAGGAAGATATTTACAGACTTAGGTTTCAGGAGATGTAGGTCATGATTTATGTACAAGTATAAATATCCGACATCAGATTATCTGATAAATCTTGAAAGTTGCAGTTTTTTTACTTGACGTTATGCCTTGTGGACAGGCCTGACATGTGCATTCTATGGAATATGAGAATGGTGCCTGCCAATTCATTTTTCCAGATTTGCTTTGGAGAAGAAATCACTTGCATATAGTCTGAGGTTGAAATGTTCATTCAGTACAGGCTTGCTTTTCATTCTGTATTTTTGAACATCTGTTGTAGTCTTTGTAAACTTCATAATTTCAAACAATGAAAAGGAGTTTATATCTGAATTATTTTCTAAAGAGTAATATTCCCTAGTGTACTTTTTAAAATTATAAATCATACAGTAGATTTAAAGGGAAAGATTTTTTTTTTAAGCCACTAGTAATAACAACTTGTATTGAAACAAAGTTTGTTCTTATTATTCATCTGCACCGTATGTGATTAGAGTTTCGTCCTGTAGTACAAATGTGAAAATTGAAAGATTGTTTTGCTACCTCCATGTTAAAGTCCGGAGAAGGCAATGGCACCCCACTCCAGTACTCTTGCCTGGAAAATCCTATGGACAGAGGAGCCTGGAAGGCTGCAGTCCATGGGGTCGCTGAGGGTCGGACACGACTGAGCAACTTCACTTTCACTTTTCACTTTCATGCATTGGAGAAGGAAATGGCAACCCACTCCAGTGTTATTGCTTGGAGAATCCCAGGGACGGGGGAGCCTGGTAGGCTGCCGTCTATGCGGTCGCACAGAGTCGGACACGACTAAAGTGACTTAGCAGCAGCAGCAGCAGCATGTTAAAGTCCGTTTTACTGGCTTTATTTCTTTGCCTTTAAGGTTTTATGATACCTTTGTTCCAATTTAGTCAAAACATGTATTACATCCACATCCAGTGGTATCTTGCTCTTAATAGTGTTGACTTCAAGTGTTCTTTTGCTTTTTATTTCCAGTATGTGACCTCCTCGGTAACCCAGGTGTCCCCTGTCCTTTGTACTCTCCTACAGTCAGAGCTGGAATTCAGTGAGGACTGCTGCCCAGTCTTTGTGAGCCTCACAGAGACAGATGCCCCTGTCCCAGAGACACACTGCTCTGCTCATGATTGCCTCTGAGGCCTGAAGCAGGGGTTAAAGCCCCACTCTCCAAGAGTTGCTGTGGGAGTTGAATCAATTTATAAAGTACTTAGAAAGGACCTGGCACATAATAAGCACTAGATAAATGCTTGCTGTTTTGTGCCTTTTTCCCCAAGGCATTATTATTGCCATGTATGTAGCTGTTCCTTGATCATATGTAAAAAAAATTTTTTTAATGACCCTACCCCCACCCCCACCAAGTAGAGAAAGAGGAAAAAAAAAGATTAGTTGACTAATTGATTTCTTCAGCAGTGTTTGTGGCTCAGCTAGACTCAGAAAACTGTGTAAGAGTGGAGAGGACTTTGAAAGAACTAGAATAGTGACAATGTATATAACTCCTTACCAATTACAGTCACATAATCTTGCCACTTAGTGGGGCAGTATGAATTAATTCTTTGCTTGAGCAGTATAAGAATTTATCAGATTTGCTAAATGGAATGTACGTGGGCTGTAGGATTATCAGGGACTAAAGTAGGTGGTTGAGGACAAGCAGGAGCACAGGGAAAGCTGACTCTCTCCTGGCCTGCAGTCGACATTTGGCTCCCTTTTCGTTTTTCTTTTACAGGCTGATTGGGAGCTTATATCAGTGGAAACCACAGCTTCTGACTTTTATAGTGAATACACGATCAGCCAGTGACAGACTTGTATTTTCCATTCTCCAGTGACTCCTCTCAGAAACCCAGCTACTTTATAAGTAGTAAAGATCAACATGAGTAAATCTATGAGTATTTAATTACACTCCAAAGAGTATGACACCTTGGCAGCGTCTGCATCATAGAAAAACCTATGAGAGGAGGAGAAAGTTCTGTACTGGAGATGGAGTTAGGAGAGAAGAACTCATTTTCATGTCTCAGCTGAGAGTCCAGCACTTAGACATGTGTTGGTGCACTCCAGACTTTCTGAGACCCTTTCTGTTGCTGTGGGGCCGAACACCCTTACTACTGTACATAGTGGTAAGAGCCAGGAGCTGATATGTTTGATTTCTTACAAATACTTAGAGCAGCAAGCTCATTCATCTTCCTCCCCTAATAGATGAGGAAACTAGAATTCACTAAAGTAAAATGTCATCCCTCTTGGGACTCTGAAACCCCCGTTACCCAAACCCTGGGACAGTGCCTTTTCTCTTAGGTCAGAGCAGACATGTTGATGGACTCACTCACTTCTCCAGGTACTGAAAAAAATCAGTTTGTTTACTAGTGATTCTTCTTTTTGTTAGACACAGCATGCTTTTTACCCAGAGGGGCACATTACTATTAGAAGTCTTCCAGGACTGAAATCTGTGTCCCTTTTTGAGTTGTCAGAAGCCAAGAGCTCTTGGGTTGCACATCAGCACGTCTCAGTCCACAGTCAGTCCACATTCTGATAGGCTTAAGAGTAACTGTCACTCCACCTTTGAGGAGAAAATCAGTGATTCATTTGATATTGGAAACTTGAAACTCTATCCTATTTAATGAGATTTAAGTTCCAGAAACTGTTTTCTGGAGAGAAAAAAGTATAATATGCAACTTTTTTTTCTTTTAGATTTTTAGTTAGTGATTTAGAATCACATACTCCATAAGCATGGGTCAGGCATCCAGCAACTCAGGGGGTAAAGAGGCGAGGGGGGATGGTGGGGAGTTCTGTCTGGGGACACAACTGCCATCTGTGTGTGGAAATAGGGAGGAGAAAGTTCTGTTGTTTTTTATCCTTACAGCAGACCTGGCAGAAGATAAACTTTAAAACTTATGTTTGCTAAGGGATACAGTAGTCTTTATGTCTCTTTGTGGAATGGGTTAATATGATTGCGATATTGAAACGGTTTTACAGAGGAGTGGGAAAATCTGCACACCAGGACAGGCTGGGATAGACCAGTCCTGAGGAGGGTGGGGGCACAATGAGGAAGCTGACTTTTGAAGGCTACCCTGTATCACTACGTGGTGGGGTGACCATGTACTGCCAACCTTCTCAGGGAGACAGTAGTTTTATTCCCTCATTTTTTAAAAGATGTTAGTGGAGACTACAACTTTCAAGGAACCCAGGATTTTCTTAAATTTAAATAACTTTCTTACTTAAAATTAAGAAAAGCAGTGGTTGATAAGCATATTTTAAACATGGTCATTAAGTATATTTTATCTGTCACATTAATAGTCATGAGCAAAGATATATGATTTTTGAGCATTAAGTATATATTACATTGCTGATTTTATGTTACTGCTATGGGGAAAAAAAAATCTACTGAACAAACACTTTTGTGTAATCAGCTGAAAGAACAGCCGCAGGGGTGAGGTAACAGGAAAAGAGGGATTGACATGATGGTTTGTGAGATACTGTTTCCTTAGTTGTGTCACAGAGCCAGTGTGGCTTTAGTTTTCCCAGAGGCAGTAGAGTTCTTGCAGAACTCTAGGACTGTGTTCAGAAGCATTGCATTCTTTACTTATTTCTTTCTCTTTCATCATTTATATGGAGCTCTCCACTACAGACAGAGAGCTTTGTTACATTATTGACCACGAGCAAAAAAACCTGCCATGCTAGCCTACTAATTATGACATGTGTGTACAAGTGTATAGCTAATGTGATACATACTTAATGTGAAGCAGTGAAGACAATAGCTAGTGTTGTGTAAGTGTGAAGCAGTAAGAATGTAAGGCTTACCAGGCAGCTCTTAAAACTCCTGTGTCTTAACCCATAGTCATGACAGTGTGTTAGGCTATGTGTCCACTACCTCGGGAGCCATTCCCAGGTCCCACAGGTGTCCTTTGTATTACAGCTGTTCACTAGGGTGTCCTTTGTCAAAAGCCTAACATTGTTAAGAATTTATGCTTCTGGTTTTTCTTTCTTCTATTACTATAGAAGTATATCACTACACTTCACATTTTTAGAGAAGAGGTATATATTTTATTTTGAGGCATTCTCAGTAGATCCCTTAGAGACAAAAATAATAAACATATAAATTAAACCTTTAAAAATAAAGCTTGGCATAAAAGTAGTTCATGGAGTAAAGAATGGTTTTTGAACTATTGGTTGTTCATATTGGGGCTTCCCTGATAGCTCAGTTGGTAAAGAGTCTGCTTGCAATTCAGGAGACCCCGGTTTGATTCCTGGGTTGGGCACCCACTCCAGTCTCTGCTTTTTAATATGCTATCTAGGTTGGTCATAACTTTGCTTCCAAGGAGTGAGCGTCTTTTAATTTCATGGCTGCAATCACCATCTGCAGTGGTTTTGGAGCCCAAAAAAACAAAGTCTGACACTGTTTCTACTGTTTCCCTGTCTATTTCCCATGAAGTGATGGGACCGGATGTCATGATCTTCATTTTCTGAATGTTGAGCTTTAAGCCAACTTTTTCACTCTCCACTTTCACTTTCATCAAGAGGCTCTTTAGTTCTTCACTTTCTGCCATAAGGGTGGTGTCATCTGCATATCTGAGGTTATTGATATTTTTCCCGGCAATCTTAATTCCAGCTTGTGCCTCTTCCAGCCCAGCGTTTCTCATGATGTACTCTGCATATAAGTTAAATAAGCAGGGTGACAATACTCCTTGACGTACTCCTTTTCCTATTTGGAACCAGTCTGTTGTTCCATATCCAGTTCTAACTGTTGCTTCCTGACCTGCATATAGGTTTCTCAAGAGGCAGGTCAGGTGGGCTGGTATTCCCATCTCTTTAAGAATTTTCCACAGTTTATTGTGATCCACGCAGTCAGACTTTGGCATAGTTATGGATGTGAGAGNACCAGGCAGCTCTTAAAACTCCTGTGTCTTAACCCATAGTCATGACAGTGTGTTAGGCTATGTGTCCACTACCTCGGGAGCCATTCCCAGGTCCCACAGGTGTCCTTTGTATTACAGCTGTTCACTAGGGTGTCCTTTGTCAAAAGCCTAACATTGTTAAGAATTTATGCTTCTGGTTTTTCTTTCTTCTATTACTATAGAAGTATATCACTACACTTCACATTTTTAGAGAAGAGGTATATATTTTATTTTGAGGCATTCTCAGTAGATCCCTTAGAGACAAAAATAATAAACATATAAATTAAACCTTTAAAAATAAAGCTTGGCATAAAAGTAGTTCATGGAGTAAAGAATGGTTTTTGAACTATTGGTTGTTCATATTGGGGCTTCCCTGATAGCTCAGTTGGTAAAGAGTCTGCTTGCAATTCAGGAGACCCCGGTTTGATTCCTGGGTTGGGCACCCACTCCAGTCTCTGCTTTTTAATATGCTATCTAGGTTGGTCATAACTTTGCTTCCAAGGAGTGAGCGTCTTTTAATTTCATGGCTGCAATCACCATCTGCAGTGGTTTTGGAGCCCAAAAAAACAAAGTCTGACACTGTTTCTACGTTTCCCTGTCTATTTCCCATGAAGTGATGGGACCGGATGTCATGATCTTCATTTTCTGAATGTTGAGCTTTAAGCCAACTTTTTCACTCTCCACTTTCACTTTCATCAAGAGGCTCTTTAGTTCTTCACTTTCTGCCATAAGGGTGGTGTCATCTGCATATCTGAGGTTATTGATATTTTTCCCGGCAATCTTAATTCCAGCTTGTGCCTCTTCCAGCCCAGCGTTTCTCATGATGTACTCTGCATATAAGTTAAATAAGCAGGGTGACAATACTCCTTGACGTACTCCTTTTCCTATTTGGAACCAGTCTGTTGTTCCATATCCAGTTCTAACTGTTGCTTCCTGACCTGCATATAGGTTTCTCAAGAGGCAGGTCAGGTGGGCTGGTATTCCCATCTCTTTAAGAATTTTCCACAGTTTATTGTGATCCACGCAGTCAGACTTTGGCATAGTTATGGATGTGAGAGTTGGACTGTGGAGAAAGCTGAGTGCCAAAGAATTGATGCTTTTGAACTGTGGTGTTGGAGAAGACTCTTGAGTCCCTTGGACTGCAAGGAGATCCAACCAGTCCATTCTAAAGGATATCAGTCCTGGATGTTCCTTGGAAGGACTGATGCTAAAGCTGAAACTCCCAATACTTTGGCCACCTCATGCAAAGAGTTGACTCATTGGAAAAGACCCTGATACTGGGAGGGATTGGGGGCAGGAGGAGAAGGGGCTGACAGAGGATGAGATAGCTGGATGGCATCACCGACTTGATGGACATGAGTTTGGGTAAACTCCAGGAATTGGTGATGGACAGGGAGGCCTGGCGTGCTTCAATTCATGGTGTTGCAAAGAGTCAGACATGACTGAGCAACTGAACTGAACTGAACTGAACCCACTCCAGTATTCTTGGGCTTCCCTTGTGGCTCAGCTGGTAAAGAATCCTCCTGCAATTTGGGAGACCTGGGTTCAGTCCCTGGGTTGAGAAGATCCCCTGGAGAAGGGAAAGGCTACCCACTCCAGTATTCTGGCCTGGAGAATTCCATGGACCATTTAGTCCAAGGGGTCGCAAAAAGTCAGACACGACTGAGAGACTTTCACTTTCATGCAAACAATGAGCATCAATCCATACTTCTTGGCACATATAAAAATGAACTCAAAATGGATCATAGGCCACAATGTGAAAACTGAAAATATAAAACTTAAGGAGCAAACTTAGGAAAACAAGCCTTATGCTCTTAGGCTAGAAATTATGATTTCTTAAGTAAGATACCAAAAGCACAATCCACATGAGAAAAAAAAGGAAATACTAGACTTGATCAAAATGAAGAGTATCAATTGTCAAAAGACACTGTTGATAAAATAGATGGTTTAAGTCCCGGACTAGGAGAAAATACGTGTAAATCTTACGTCTCATAAAAGACCTGTATCTAAAATATGTAAAGAACTTTGAAAACTCAAGAGTGAGAAAACAAAACACTCTAATTAAAACATAGTCAAAAGTTATTTGAGAAAGCTCTTCACCAAAGATGTGTGAATGACAAATAAACACATAAAGGGGTGTTCAAAGTCATAAGGAAAGTGCAAATTAAACCCACAATGGGACACCATTAATGCCTAGTAGAATAGCTAAAAATTAAAAAAATCTGACTATACCAAGTGTTGACAAGGATGCAGAATATCTGGAACTTGGATACACCACACATAGGAATGTAAAATGGTACAACTGATTTAGAAAACGGGCATTTTCTTAAAAAACTAAGTTTACACACACATACACATGCTATCTAAGGCAGGTATTATTAAAAACAGATGTCTTCCTGTCCCCCCTCCCCCACTGTGTGCTACTGTAATCCATTCAGACTGTCTTATGATAAACGTTCGGCTTGTTTTTGTTCTTTTGTAAGTACCTATAATGTCACAGTGAAAAACTGCATGTGTATGTCATACATGCCATTTCACATTTTTACTAGACTGTCTTTGAGTAGAATCCTGGAAATGAGGTAGTAGCTGGGGCTAGGGGTAGCACTACTCACAGGTGGCAAACTTTCCTGTGATGGGGGTGTAACAGTTTGCAGGCCAGCAGCCTCCCTAACAGAATGTCAATCTTTGGGATATTTGCCAAGCAAGCAGATGAGGAAGGATATTTTGAAGCTATACAACTTGCATTTCTCTTTATAAGTAGAGTTGGTAGTTTTCAAATGTTTTAAGGGCCTGTGAGGAGGAAAAACACTTTTCTTCTACCCTCTAGGTTCTCTGGTTGGGGTGCTAGGAATTCACAAAAGCCAGATTAGTCAGAGAGGAACAGTTTGTTAACACGTGCAGCACACATATATGTAGCAGAACTCAGTTATGAGTAGCTCAGGAACGCAGTTAGAATTTGAGAACTGTCCTAGGCTAAAAAAAGGAAAAGAGGCTTGGGGTTCTGGGGGGAAGTAGAGTGGGTTATGGAACATGACTAGGAAATACACAGTAAACAGAGGTTGTTTAGTAAGATTTATAGCACAGATGTTTTTTTAAGTAGTTAGTTTTTGGCTGTACTGGGTTTCCATTGATGCACATGGACTTTCTCTGTTGCGGTGATGGGGGCTACTCTCTCGTTGTGGTATGCAAGCTTCTCATTGCAGTGGCTTCTCTTGTTGCAGAGCACAGGCTCTAGAGCTCCTGGGCTTTAGTAGTTGTTTCGCATGGGCTACAGAGCACACGCTCAGTAGTTGTGGTGCATGGGCTTAGTTGCCCCCTGGCATCTGCCCAGACCAGAGATGAAACCCACGTCCCCTGCATTGGCAGGCGGATTCTTAACCACTAGATCCTAAGGAAGTCCCATAATGCAGAGAAGTCTGTGCATTCTCCACCTATAGAAAAGAAAGAAAGTGAAGTCGCTCAGCCGTGTCCAACACTTTGCGACCCCATGGACTGTAGCCTACTAGCCTCCTCTCTCCGTGGAATTTTCCAGTCAAGAGTACTGGGGTGAGTTGCCACCTATAAGAGTTGTTAAAAGTTGTCTTCCTTTTCTTGGTACTGGAGTGGGAGACATCTTTACAAATGGAAATTTCCTTTATAAATATATGTTTCCTTTGTAAAAGAAAAACTTTACTTTTAGGTCTTTTCTTATGTCTGCTTTCCTCAGTCACCTTCAGCTCAAAGTAATCCTTATTTTAAAGAGATATTTTATTGTGGCATATTCTGGCCTCCTTCAGGTCAATTGAATTTTTAATTGTCTAACTCTTGCCTTTTTCTCTTATTAAATTATCAGTCTCAATTTTTAGTATTGTTACATATTAAGAATTCTTTAGCTGTGATATTTTTCCAATTGCAAATTTTTTTCCTATTTCATATATCTTTTAATTTTCCTTGGAATTTTTCTTTTTTTATGCAGTTCTTTTTTCAATGCCTTAATGTTTTTTCTTATTACCTATAGATTTTAAGACATAGCCCCTAAATTATTAATAATTCACTCTAGTTTTTTTTTTTTTTAAGCCCTTAGATGGCTTCATTTTTTACTTTTAGATCTCAGTATGTTTGGAATTTAACCTGACACATATTGAGAGAAATAAATACAACTTTCTCTTTTTTCTCATGTTTTTGCCTTCATTTTTGAAGAGCGTGTTCATGGGGTGTAGACTTCTAGGTTGGCATTTGTTTTCCTTCAGCCCTGTGAAGATATCCCACTCTGTTTTGGCTTTTGTCGTACCAAAGAACTTGGCTCTAGTCTAGCTTTTGTTCCTTTGAAGATAATCTGTCGTTTTTTTTTTTTTTGCCTGGTTGTTTTAACAATTTTTTTTTTTTTCTTGTCTGGCTTCCTGGAACTCCATTTTATTCATTAAGGTAAATTTTTCTTTTATTTGCCTTGTTCCTAATTCACTGGCGCTCTTTATATATGAATTCATATCCGCAGTGTTTTGGAAATACCCAGCCGTATCTCTTGAAATATTGTCTCCGCCTGTTCCTTCTTTCCTTTCTTCTTATATTCTGATCAGATTTATGTTAGACCTAATCACTGTTTTTTCCTTCTCTTTGTGTTGTATTTTGGATAATTCTTCAGATACATTTTCCAGTTTATTTATACTTTGTTTTTGCTACGTTCAGTCAGTCTGCTGCCAAATATATGTCAAGTTTTTCATTTTGGTTACTTAAGTTTTCCTTTCTAGAAATTCTGTTTGGTTCATTTTTAAATCTGCTATGTCACTTTATTTCTAGTTTTCTGTTCCCTGAGAATATATTCAAGTTTGTCATTTGTTTACACATGGTAAATGTAGTTGCTTTAAAATCTGTATCTGGTCATTCAGTTTCTGAAGTGTGCGTGGGTCTTTTTACTCCCTTGTCTCTGTTGGTTCTTGTTCTTATCTCTATGTGTGTGTGTGTGTCTGAATATTTTTGGCTGCTTGCTGGCCATTCCCCATGAAAAGTTACTCACAGGCCCTCTAGTGGGGGTTGACTGTGTGTCTCTCACCCCCTCCCCCCGCCCCAGAGATCTGTTCTGACGTTGGTCCCAGAGCAGTGACAGTTGGATCCTTCAGATCACATTCAGGGTCCACAAGTAACCCGGTTCTGTGATACAGAACTCCACGGTGGCAGGGAATTTTTCTCTCTTTTCCTTCTCCCTCTCTTGCTCTGTTCAACACCAAAGCAGCCTTTTATGCCTATGAGGATGGAGATCTGGTTTACCTTCCCCTTAAGAGCCCCCTCTGAAGTCTCCCACCTGCATATTGGGTGGGTCTCCTCCAGCCTCCTTGTTCATGCTCTGAGCCCTGACTTCTCTTCTGTATCCCTGTGGCCCTAGAACCTTGGAACAAGAACCTAAACTGTAGGGGTGCCTGTGTTCTACTCCTGTGATTTTAATTCCCATTGTTCATCCCTAAAATGGCCTGGAAGGTCATTGCTGTTCTTTGGGATGTTTAGTGCTATATATCTTGTCTTTTTTTTAACTTGAAACCCAATTTTCTGCATGTTTGTTTACAGAGTGAACAATCGTCTGATCCAAATAGCCTAGTTCTTAGAGCTGTAGTCAACCTGTTATATATTTTTAAAATTTTTTAATTTATAAATTTTGGAAGCATGTTCAGAGAAGGCAATGGCACCCCACTTCAGTACTCCTGCCTGGAAAATCCCATGGATGGAGGAGCCTGGTAGGCTGCAGTCCATGGGGTCGCTGAGGGTCGGACACGACTGAGCGACTTCACTTTCACTTTTCACTTTCATGCATTGGAGAAGGAAATGGCAACCTACTCCAGTGTTCTTGCCTGGAGAAAGAATCCCAGGGACGGGGGAGCCTGGTGGGCTTCCGTCTATGGGGTCGCACAGAGTCGGACACGACTGAAGCGACTTAGCAATAGCAGTAGAAGCATGTTACCATGCTTTCTTATGCATAAATCAGTTGTTCAGAAGTTTTATATAGTTTTTTTAACTATCTTGTTTGTTATGCTTACCTGTCATTTAGTATGTATATGTTTTTAATATACATTATTATATTATGTTTTTAATGTTGAAATGTAGATACTTTGGAGATTATTTTTGTTTGATATCTGGTCTTTGTTACTTTGTATGCAAAAAACACAGACTATCGAGTGTGAATTGCTTTGCAGTGTTAAGATTTACTCTGTGACCTAGCATATAGCTTGTTTTCATACATGTTGCTTATATGTTGGAAAGTAACAAATAGGGTGCAGAGTTCTTTAGGTAAAACTTGTTATTTGTATTTTATCCAATCATGTATCCTGGGGAGGTGGGGAGACTTTTTGTATAAAGGACCAGATGGTAAAGCCATCAGGCCTTGCAGGCCTTACGGGCTCTGTCCTGGCTGCTCATGGTGGCTGTGTCCCAATAAGACTCAGTGTTCAGAGCAGACGGCAGTGCAGATCAGGCCTCTGTCTGTGTCTAACCAGTGTTTTGTCTTCTTCATTATTGTGTTCCGATAGGATGAATCAAAACTTCCCTTGCTTACTGTGGATTCACTCTATTCTCAGTCCATGTTTCAGAGAAATTAAATACAGTTGTGCCTCTCTTTATGTTTAGCGATTTTCCCCCCAAGAGATTTTGTCTGTGTGCCAGCTGTCTTTGCCACAGTGATGCTGTGTAACAATCGGAAAGTAAGTGGCTCGAAACAATAACCATTTATTTAGGTCCTGTGCCCATGTGTGAGTAATTTAGACTAGGTGCCTTGGGCAGGTCTGCTCCTGCAGGGCCCTCCCACATGCCTGGTAGCTGGCCCACTTATTTGGTCCAGGAGAAGACCCCCTGGGTTAGCTAGGGTGACTAAGTCTTTCCCCTCCATCCTTCGTCTTCTGTCCTCCACAGGCTGACTGGTTCCAGCATGTTCTGAGCGTAGGTGGAGACCTGCAGGTGCTGGTGAACGAAGCCCCCTTGCTTTCTGCCCCATTGGCCAATTGTAGGTCACGGGACTGCCCCTGGCTGGGGTGGGTGGCCAACGGGGTAGGTGGGGAAGGTGTGGGTGGCATTTGAATTCAGGTCCTCAAGACAGCAGCCAAAGTTCTTTTACTTTACTTCTTTTTCTTGGACACCCCTTATCAAACATTTCTTTTACATCATTCTTTGTTTTTTGTTTGTTTGTTTTACCATTCTTGGTTTTAATCCAAAATGAGTTGTTGTACTTCTTTGTTTTGAAGGAGAACCTCTCAGAAAAACTTAATTTTTTAAAAAAGCAGCTTTTTTTTTAGCCAGCATTTTCCTTTGCCTGAAACAGATGCTTTTTTTTTAAACCTGAGGTGTCTCATATGTCTTGTTATCTTGACAATAGTTTATTAAAAATCAAAAAAATAAAACACATGAATTTAGTTTTTAGTAAGTTAGCTTACTTAAAGGAAAATCTATGATTACTATCATAATCATTATCGAAAAAAATCATTACTAGCGAGAATCATCCTTGGACGGAGGAGCCTGGTGAGCTGCAGTCCATGGGGACGCTGAGGTCGCTGAGAGTTGGACACGACTCAGTGACTTCACTTTCACTTTTCACTTTCATGCATTGGAGAAGGAAATGGCAGCCCACTCCAGTGTTCTTGCCTGGAGAATCCCAGGGATGGTGGAGCCTGGTGGGCTGCCATCTATGGGGTCACACAGAGGCGGACACGACTGAAGCGACTTAGCAGCAGCAGCAGCCATTGTTTTAAGTGTTTGTCAGGTTTCTTAAGGAGCCTGGTGAGCTGCAGTCCATGGGGACGCTGAGGTCGCTGAGAGTTGGACACGACTCAGTGACTTCACTTTCACTTTTCACTTTCATGCATTGGAGAAGGAAATGGCAGCCCACTCCAGTGTTCTTGCCTGGAGAATCCCAGGGATGGTGGAGCCTGGTGGGCTGCCATCTATGGGGTCACACAGAGGCGGACACGACTGAAGCGACTTAGCAGCAGCAGCAGCCATTGTTTTAAGTGTTTGTCAGGTTTCTTGTAACCGAAAGACTGTTTTAGTGAATGTTTTATCTTTGGGAACAAAGGGAGTGTGCTTACGGTCAGAGGAAGAAGACACGGTAGGCAGGAGGGGGTCAATAATACAGAGAGAATGATAACGGTATAGTGACCCGCAGTCTCTGATCTGAAGGAAATAGAGGGATTCTTTTAGACTGGAGAAGGAATACTTCTTCCTTCTAAGATCAGTGATGTCAGTGGATGAGGAAAGGGACAGGAAATGGAGAAGTTAGGGGGTGAGGTATTACATGCATGTGTGTGTGTGTGTGTGTGACCAAGAAGGAGAGGAGATCCTTCGGAGCGTGTGTGTGACCAGAGAGAAGATGAGAGACACTTTCCTGTGCTGAGGTGAGGTAAGGGAGTGCTCGCTTGTGGGCCCATCTGTATGGGAACAAGAGCTTTGGCTGCCTGCCAGGGCTTCTCGACCAGTTGTTCCCTGGCCAAGCTCCTTCCCCAGCAGTCACCCTCAGCACCTCCACATCAAGCTGCTAGAGCTTCGAACTGTGTCTGTGAGTATCTGTGCTTGATCTCGATTGATTTTATGTGTCTGTTAGCAAGATGTGTCCTAAGGTAACTGCTTCTTGGCTTTATGAAGCCATTTTGGCTACAGAAGTTCTTGAAGGAACACCCTGCTTCCAGAGAGCTGGTGAACCTGTGTTCGATAGCTCATATTTGGCTCACTGGTGTGCTTTTCCTGCTCGGTTATCCTGGTCTTTGTGATCTTCTTTCCTTTATTTTTACCTTTGCCTTTCTTTTTATTAAATCCTTATTGTTGAAGGTAATTAGTGGTGAGGTGAGCATGATAATTTCTGCCTTCTTTCTCCACTTTTCTTATCAGATAAAAACCAGAATGG
Source organism: Aepyceros melampus (assembly GCA_006408695.1). Classification (NCBI taxonomy): domain Eukaryota; kingdom Metazoa; phylum Chordata; class Mammalia; order Artiodactyla; family Bovidae; genus Aepyceros; species Aepyceros melampus. Next base: position 195,742 of record SJXQ01010609.1, read on the forward strand.
CAACCTTTCCATTTTGTAGGACAACCTAATGAAAAAAGGGGCCCTGTCTCTCAGGGTTTTAAATTTTTTTCTTGGGAGTGCCTTCACAGCGCTTTTTTTCCAAACAGGGAAGGGTGTGTGTAGTATCGACACAAGGTTTTGTCCATTTACCGTCTTTACTCCACATGGCTTCTCTGTTACTTGTTCAAAGTCCCACTGTGCTGTGGCCATACTTGAAATCTGTTGTGTGCATTACCTGGCCTCGGCTTTTCCATGACTGTGGCGCTTCTCTATCCTTGCTCTTTCCTTCCTCTCTTCCCATTCCCTCCTTCATTGAGTTTTCAACTAATTTTTATTGCTTTTTAAAGAGAGTAGAGGAATTAGCTCTATGCTAACCCTGGGATTTCTTTGGAAGGAATGATGCTAAAGCTGAAACGCTAGTACTTTGGCCACCTCATGCGAAGAGTTAATTCATTGGAAAAGACTTTGATGCTGGGAGGGATTGGGGGCAGAAGGAGAAGGGGACGACCAAGGATGAGATGGCTGGATGGCATCACTGACTCGATGGACGCAAGTCTGAGTGAACTCTGGGAGATGGTGATGGACAGGGAGGCCTGGCGTGCTGCGATTCATGGGGTCGCAAAGAGTCAGACACCACTCAGCGACTAAACTGAACTGAACTGAACTAGCCAAATATCTTCCCTAGGAAAATCTGCAGTGTACATTAATTTGTCCTCAGGGCCTATTATGTTTCCAGTGTGTATAGAGATTTTTCATTTAAAATACTGACAGTATGGCTTAATTTTAATATTTGTATCTCAAACTTAGTTTTTCATAGGAACACCATCGTCAGTCCATTGTTGAATAAGACATATTATCAGGTGTCGTGACAGAACTTGCATTGTTCTTGCTGAGAAGGCAGCAGTTAATCCCTATTTTGTGTGAAAATTCCTTCAAATGTGGGAGAGGGCAGGGGTTGCCTCTGGAACCTCCCATGTGTGGGTGTGTAATCCGGACATGGCAGGAGTAAAGGTCAGCGACCAGCCTGTCTCATCCTGGTCATTTGCTCGTATACTTAACCGTGCATGTTGGTTGTAAAATGTGGGTAAGAGGGAAGGAGAGTCAGCCTTTAGAAAAGTAAAATTCATATATATTTTACATCCAATAGTGCCTTAATGTAGTTTGAAATATGAAACTTAATATCTAAAAAGCATGTTTATTAAAACTACAGCTGAGGTTTCTGTTCATTTATGAAAAGGCTGAGTAACTACGAGCAGAATGAGTAACCAAGAAGTCTACAGGTGGCCATTGTATGTTGGGGGTAGTTTATCTCCCCATTTCAGCGAGAGATTTTAGTTGTTTTATAGCATATGATTGTTTTGTTTTGTTTAGGGTATAGGCAGAAGATTATTTTTGTACAGGCTTTCTGTTTTCCTTGTGACATGACTTTAGAGTTACGAAAAACTGACTAGATGTTGGATGTATTTTATAAAAGTAATTTGTTTCCAGTAAGTTAGAGTTGCTTCATCTTGCTTGGATATGCTCTGAATAATGAATGGTTTATCCTGCTTTCTTAATATGAAACAGTTGCTGACTAGTTCTCTAAATAATAAAATCTTCTGCTCTCATTACACAGAATGTTTTGTGGTTCTCCCTGTGAGAAATAATACTAATTAGCTCATCTTTATAATGTTGCCTACTTGAAATACCATTTTTTAAATTTATTTTGCTTATTATGGTGTTTTTCTGTTCACAGTTAAAAAAATTTAAAAAGTGGGCTATTCGACACAGTAGGTCTAGGTGAGGAGGCATGGCCCCATGGCCCAGACACCTTCATCTCAGGGTTTGTGCCTTGAGGTTAGTTCCACATATTTTATGCTTCTGACCTTTTCCTTTAACCACCGC
>SJXQ01010609.1:208233-410186 GCA_006408695.1 Aepyceros melampus
GGGCTGGGGGCGGGGGGCAGAGGCTGGGGGGTATTCTCCAACAGCAAGACCAGATTTTAATGGGAACAGTGGATGTTGGGCGGCCAAAACATGACAGACGTTGAAAGCATTTGGGAAGTTGTTCTGAAATTTCTCTCTGAGCCTGTTGGAGCCGTGCCACAAGTCATATGAACATTTACCTACTTCCTCCATCTTCTTGACTCATAATGACCATAGCTTGTCCTCAGACCCAAGTCTTCACTAGTGGTTAATGTTCCTACACCACTATTTTCAGAAGATGCTCTCAGATGTTCTTTGGCTTTCTGTCACCCACACAGTAAGCTGTAGTTGCTTGCAGGTCCGAGGGACCCATGGGACCTGGGCCTGCTCCCCTTGCACTGTGCTCCAGCCATTCTGGTCTCCCTGTGCTGCTCTGAGAGTCAGATGCAGTCCCTGTGGGATCCGTGTGCTCTGCACCCCTTGATCCCCTTGATTCCTTCTGGTTTTGCCCTGGTGTAACCTCCTTGGCCGTTCCATCTAAACTGTGTGCACCCCAGGGATTTGTTCAGTTCACAGCTGTATCTGCCTGCCTAGAATAGGAAGTTGCAGTAAGTACTTCAATGAGTGAACAAATGTGTAATTTTGGAAATGAGCTCCAGAAGAGAAATTCCAAAATGGTCCCAAGTAACAAGCATACAGCATTTGAGGTGCCTGTTGTAAAGTGGTGCGTACTCCTTTGGTTATGTAAACTATGTCGCCTATTAAAAATGAATCATCTCCTGCCTCTTGCTTTACAGCACTGGATCAACAGATCCCACTGAATCAAAGTCTTCTTGTTGACAGAGACGAAACAAAAAAGCCTCAGAAAACAACTGGCATTTTCTGAGCATGCCTACAATAGAAAAGGGAGGGTCACTGTCCACAATGCTCCCTCTTCTTCATGACATAGCAGTGTGGCTTTGGTATGCTATTTCTGCTTATTACTCTGATGGCCCTTCATGCAGATTCGTGGAACACAACGAAGCGCTTTTTCTGGTTGGTGATGAAGTGATTTAAGAATAGTTGTTTTTTGTGGAAGTAAAACATGCTCTAAATTTACTACCCTTGGGAAGGGTTAAATCACTTGTATTTTAGCAGGATTCTTGTGAGCTGTTGCATGGGTTCTCAGCTCATGTTCATATATCTCTTCCTATTTGGTAGTTCTGTGGGGTACTTGCAAGAAGTCACATGAATGGCAAACCTCTTACCATGCTTTCATAGTATTAACATTGCAACCCAGGAGACCTGAGGCTTCCCATTGCCTGGAGAGCTTCCCGGGAACACAGGCAGAAAGTGGCTTGGGAGGCTTTTACCTAGTGGCCAGCTCTTTGTCTCCCTGTACTGTGCTCTTGAAAAATGATGTAGCACTTTTATTCCTGTTACTTATATGTTGCAGAACATTTTTGAAATATAGGCAAGCAGAATGAATAAAAAAATGATCATTGTCTATGAGCTGGTCCCACAGAGACAGCTTTCTGGATACATTTTAAATATGTATGTGCCTACTTAATATTATGCAGCTACTTATATATACCCCTTGCATACCTTTTAATTTATAAAATAAAATCAAGCCATGAATTTATTTCATAAGTTGCTTTTTACTTTTTTACCACATATTAGGTAAGAATCAGGCAGAGGTAGGTTTGGATTCTGTTTCTGCAGTCTAACTCTGTGACTCTGGGCAAGTTACCAAAACTCTTGTGAGTCTCAGAGCAGGGCCCAAAGGAGTCAGGGGTCAATGCTGGAAGCTCTTGGGATGGATAGTCGTATAAGTCTGAATCAGTCTCAGACCTGTTTGATTTTGAATATGTTAGGGCATCAGAATGGAACTATTTTAATTCCACTGGGGATGACCCTATTTTTAGTTCTGATTAATTTCACCAGTCGTTAAGACTATCTAGAGATGGCACTTTGTCATCTTGAACTCAAATCCCTATTGGAACTCAGCAGGTTGTGTGATCTGCTGAAGTAAGCCCAATATAAGAAAATCAACTGGCAGAAAAATATAACACACTTATCTTTGCTTTACCTCTGAGCTAATATTGGAGTTTAATATTCAGAATTAATAAAAGGTGAGTTGAAATAATTCTGTCTGATAACTCCATTCTGTATTTGGAACTTAAGTCTGAAGCCTTCTCTTCCACACTGCCTCTCAGTGGCACAGTCTGTCTCTCTGGTTGCAGGATGCAATGATGCACTGAGCCTGCTTTTCTAATGAGTTAATTGCTTTATTTCATAATAGAAAATAGCCTAAACAGAAGTACTTCCAAATTGGACTAGAATGGTGGCATAAAAGATTTTCTATTTGGAGTAACTATTCCTGAGATATATGTAGAAATCTGAAATTCCACATCAATCGTGCTTAGTTTTCTGTGTGGTATTGCACTGCAGTTCAGTAACTTCTATTTGTACAGCTCTTTGCTCACACTATCAGTTGACTATCAGTTCACAACTATTAGTTGACAGAGACAAACAAACAGGTCATATCATCTTTATAAAGGTTGAAATCACAAATTTTATATACTTGAGGATAGTAAAGGGTCAGTTACCTTTAATTCCATAAAGTAAAAATATGGTTCAAACTATCAGTCTTTGATTTCTGCTAACTGGATTGCAGCATATGAAAGTGGACCAGATGATTTCTTACCAAACAGGTTTCCTGAAGATTAAGTTTTGGTAAGCATGAGGAAATCAAATCACATATTTGTGTAATTATTTAAGCATGCCCGTTTTGACAAATAGTGTTAGGGAAACTGGATTTCTACCTGCAAAAGAATGGAGTTGGACATTTATACCATATACAATAATTACCTCAAAATGAATCAGATACCTTAATGTAAGTATTGAAAGCACAGAACTCTTAGAAGAAAACAGTGGGAAAACTTTTGACATTGGATTTGGCAGTTACTTCTTGGCCATGACATCAGAAGCAAAGACAACAAAAGAAAAAAATAAATTGAATTTCCACAAATTAAAAATTTTGGCTGCCTCAAAGGATGCTATCAGCAGTGAAAAAGCAACCAATGAATTGGGAGAAAATATTTGCACATCATGTGTCTGATAAGGGATTAATATCCAGAGTTCATAAAGAACTCTTTGAACTCAACAATGACAGAACAACCCAGTTAAAAATGGGCAAAGGACCTAAATAGACTTTTCTCCAAGAAGATATACAAATGGTCAATAAGCACATAAAAAGATGCTCAAGTCACTAGTTGTTCAGTTCATTCAGTTGCTCAGTCGTGTCTGACTCTTTGCGACCCCATGAATTGCAGCACGCCAGGCCTCCCTGTCCATCACCAACTCCCGGAGTTCACTCAGACTCACGTCCATCGAGTCGATGCCATCCAGCCATCTCATCCTCTGTCGGCCCCTTCTCCTCCTGCCCCCAATCCCTCCCAGCATCAGAGTCTTTTCCAATGAGTCAACTCTTCGCATGAGGTGGCCAAAGTACTGGAGTTTCAGCTTTAGCATCAGTCCTTCCAAAGAAATCCCAGGCCTGATCTCCTTCAGAATGGACTGGTTGGATCTCCTTGCAGTCCAAGGGACTCTCAAGAGTCTTCTCCAACACCACAGTTCAAAAGCATCAATTCTTTGGCTCTCAGGGAAATGCAAATCAAAAGCGCATGCGATATCAGTTTATACCCATTAAGATGACTGCCATCAAAAAGCAAAATAACAAAGTGTTGGTAAGAAATGTGGAGAAATTGGAATACTTTTGCCAGGTTGGTGGGAATAGAAAATGGTGAAGTTGTTTTGAAAAAGTTTGGCTGTTCATCAAAAATTAAACACAGACTTATTGTATTTTCCAGCAGTTCCACTTATGGACGTCTACTCAAACAAATTGAAAGCGGGGTCTTGAAGAGATGCTTGTACACACATATTCTACCAATATTATTTCTAATAGCCCAAAGGTGGAAGCAAGCCATCTGTTCCTCAGCTAATGAATGAATAAACAAAACATGTTCAGCAGAATGAATTAACAAAACATATCTGGCGTTATAAAGGATGAAATTCTAACACATGCTACAGTATGAATGAACCTTGAAGACATTTGCTAAGTGAAATAAGCCAGCCACAAAAGGACAAATACTGTATGACTGCACTTACATAAGGTTCCTAACGTAGATATCTTATGATGTCAACCAAAAAAGCCACGTCTTGGATGCAGTGTTAGTTGATGAGCCAAGTTGATGACTTTTCCTTAGCTCCTATGATGCGCTGCTTTCAGAACAGAAAGGTCTCTTCACACCAGGTGTCTCAGCCTCACATCATTTCCTCCAGCAGACAGTTAAGTCTGCAAAAATTTCATCTAGCAAAGTTGAGAGTTTTAGAGTTCTGTGCCATTCAGCTGTTTCATGAGGTTAGTTTCATGCTGTTCCTTTTGTTAAATTATTACAAAATAATGTGATGAATGTGCTTAAGCTTTTTGGACTTGCAAAATACTGTTTCCATTGAATAAGAAGTGAACGCTAACAATGACCATTGAGGGTAACATGTTAATTTTGACCAGTCTACATTAAACTTTTCATAGAACACAACAAAGACTCATTCTCTAATGTTGTGCTTATTATGAGTACTATAGCTGTAAGTTCTTTAGTCTCTTGAAAATCCTTCTCAGTTCCATGAGTAAATATAACTATCTGGGTTGTATTACCTGTATCTCTCTGTTCTGATCAGCTGCCATTAGAAATACCATAAACAACTTGTCTTTTTCCATGAAGTTTATTCAGTAAGTTCTCAGACCTGTCTTTACTACACTGAGCAACATGAGTGTTTACAGTTGGATTTAAATTTGTCAGTGCAATTTTTCACACACATTTTTTGCCATGTCACATAAAATACCTTTAAACTTACCATCTCTAACTGCTTGGGGAGTGTAAGCAGTAAGTAGCTGCAGTTTATAGAAGCACACTACTCTGTGCTATGCTGTACTTAGTCGCTCAGTCATGTCCGACTCTTTGCAACCCCATAGATTTTAGCCCACCAGGCTTCTCTGTCCATGGGGATTCTCCAGGAAAGAATACTGGAGTGGGTTGCTGTGCCCTCTTTCAGGGGATCTTCCCAACCTACGATCAAACCCAGGTCTCCCGCATTGCAGGCAGATTCTTTACCAACTAAGCCACCAGGGAAGCCTAAACTCGTTTATGTTCAAAAACAATCCCTACAGAAAATGTCAATCCTTTTGAGGTTTGTTTTTATTTCTTTTTTTTTTTTTTAAATAAATCACCTATGTTTTCAAAACATGGTCATGGTTCTCAACATAATTGTTATAATAGCAGCATCATAAGCTTCCAACTTTGTTTGCTAAACACATAGGAATATACTTAATTATTGAAGGAATTATATGTTTTCTTGAAACTTGCCTCTCATGCCCTCGCCAACTTTTGATTGAGATGTGGATAAGAAATGATTTTACCTTCCTTTTAAAATCACTTAAAGAAAATCAAAACCTCTCAGTCTATAGTATTGGAGTCGTAGGAAGTGGTGGAGGCTGTGGCAGCTTGAGTGCATTGCATCTAAAAGGAGCAGCTGCAGTTAACTTCCAGGTTAAAACTAATTTTTATATGAAATCACCCAGTCAGTTTATAAATGTTGGCATCTAATGCAGAATAAACTTCATGGGCAAAGAAACACACAGTGAGCTCATTCAGATGTGTGACCAACAGTTCTTTTTCTACCCTGAACCTTCACAGTCAGCCTTTCCTCCGCCTCCTGGTCAGCCCAGCTGCCACTTCGAGGATAAGACTTAGGGATAAGATTTAAAATTTGCAGCTATTTTTATCTTCCTATTGGTAAAAATTAAAGCTACCAATAAGAATATGACCTGCTTGTGTTTAGCTTTCTATTTAATGAAATCGCAGTCTCCTCAATTAAAGATAGATACTAGAGTGAGCATGGATCTAATAGAATACTGCAACGGGATGATTAGCACTTGCCTTAAAAAAATAAAACCGTGGGACAAAGCCTGTTTTCATGAGCAATTATCTGTTTTTATTTTCATTAAATTAAAATTAGTTTACAGTTCATTTACCGTAAGTCTTTAAAAGTACACAAGTTGAATTTCTCAGAATTTGATGTTTTATCTAAACTGAAGGAGAAATGCCAAGTTTGGTGGACCTGTCATTCCTCTTAGTGAATGAGCTAAGGGAAAGGAGGCTGCCCCCAGCCCCTTCCACTACTGTGCATCTTTTGGTTCCTGACATAGTAATGATTATGGATTGGATTCAGGAACACGCCAACTATGTTGCCAGTGATAGGCAGTGTCAGAATCACTTAATAGTTGATACAAGTTCTTAAGTGATTTTAGAGTTTTAATAATTTTATAAAGTAATGAAGAAATGAGATTAAGTTTTGAAGTCATTTTCCAGTTACTTAATTTTAACATACAAACTTCTGGCCCTGGTTTGTTTTTACAATAGAAGAAATGAAAAATTGAGATGTTAAAACGAAAGGGTGTCAAGTCATTGCACACATTTTCTGTCTCATCCACACTGTAGGGGGGACGCAGCGACTGCCGCGTGCCATTGGGATGTCCCTGGCAAAAGAGCTCATCTTCTCTGCGCGTGTGCTTGATGGCCAAGAAGCCAAGTCAGTGGGCTTGATCAGCCATGTTCTAGAACAGAACCAGGAGGGGGACGCTGCCTACAGAAAGGCCTTGGACCTAGCAAGAGAGTTTTTACCTCAGGTATTTAACTACGTTTCTTTTTTTTGCTCTTTGTTATAACCTTACAACAATTTGACAAAGCCAGTGATTGTCTTACCTACCTATAATGTCTTTTGTTTGCTTTCCAAGCAGAGAAGTGTACAGGTAGCTGTAAAACTGGAAATCATATACTAGATTAATATTAAGAGCCTTCAGAATTAAGATTTGAAGGTAATTCAAGGCCCTTACTGTAGCTATACATGGATAATATATTACATGGGTGTTTATCACATGCAACAGAGATTCCCAGCAACTTAAGTTGTTTGCCAGCTAGTCCTCCTGACCTGAACTGTACACATGGGCTTTCACACTGGATTGTCCCCAAACTGAAACACAAATAAATAAGGAGCCCACAGTCCATTATGTCAAGTTATGTCAAAGCTCTCAAGAGCTTTCATTGAGGTCACTGAACTTGAGATAACCTGCTTAAATAGCACCTGTTTGTTTATCTTACTGTGTGTGTTTTCATGGTGATGGAGGCCTTGTTTTAATTCCTTTGTGCAGAATCCACTTCTTCAGAAGTACACTTCAAATCTGGGAATCACTGCACATTTACTCACAGATCTTAATCCTTGTGAGCAGTAGTGTTAATAAACAGAGCGTCAAGGGCCTGTTTCAAGGGTCTCTTGGTTCTCTCACTCTTTCAGAAGTATTTTTCAAATAGTCCTTTGTTTGGAAATCATAGATTAAAGGATTTTTGCTAAGTAAACAATTAGTGATTTGTCTTTATTCCCAATAGATTGTAAAACTTTTGTTGTCCCCTAACCAAGCAGAGGAGAAGGCAATGGCACCCCACTCCAGTACTCTTGCCTGGAAAATCACATGGACAGAGGAGCCTGGTAGGCTGCAGTCCTTGGGGTGGTTAAGAGTGGGACACGGCTGAGCGACTTCACTTTCACTTTTTACTTTCATGCATTGGAGAAGGAAATGGCAACCCAGTCCAGTGTTCTTGCTTGGAGAATCCCAGGGATGGGGGAGCCTGGTAGGCTGCTGTCTATGGCGTCATGCAGAGTCGGACACGACTGAAGTGACTTAGCAGTAGCAGCAGCAACAACCAAGCAGAGACATTACTTTGCCAACAAAGGTCCGTCTAGTCAAGGCTATGGATTTTCCTGTGGTCATGTATGGATGTGAGAGTTGGACTGTGAAGAAAGCTGAGTGCCAAAGAATTGATGCTTTTGAACTGTGGTGTTGGATAAGACTCTTAAGAGTCCCTTGGACTGCAAGGAGATCCAACCAGTCGTCCATTCTAAAGGAGATCAGTCCTGGGTGTTCTTTGGAAGGAATGATGCTAAAGCTGAAACTCCAGTACTTTGGCCACCTCATGCGAAGAGTTGACTCATTGGAAAAGACTCTGATGCTGGGAGGGATTGGGGGCAGGAGGAGAAGGGGCCGACAGAGGATGAGATGGCTGGATGGCCTCACCAACTCAATGGACATGAATTTGAGTGAACTCTGGGAGTTGGTGATGGACAGGGGGGCCTGGCGTGCTGCAATTCATGGGGTCGCAAAGATTCAGACACGACTGAGTGACTGAACTGAACCATTTCTGGAGTCAAAATTACTTCCTCTCTAATGCAAACAGTATTTGTAACCTCTTTTGAGGCCATGAGTTCTTTTGGGAACTCTCACAATCCCTCTAGAAAAATGCATGCATCCTCCACATTTGTTCGGGGTTCTATATCCAGTTTCAGGAGGCATCCTTGGAGTTCTTTGTTGTGAGACAGAGCCCAGGTCTGCTGTGGCACACCTGTCCCCTGCAAGCAGTCAGATGGGGCCTCTCAATTGAGTTGGTTTCTAAAGCCACACTGCCTAGTGTTGGTGCTATTTCGGTCCTTCTCAATTAAGTTATGAGCTGTAAGCTCTTTCAGGGTGGGAGCCTTATATATGTTCATTCCCTGTATGAGGTAACGCAGAGCCTTATACTCTGAATCGATAGAGAGCTAATACAAGACTTTCACTACTTTAAGAAAAGCTCTCACTGTAACTTTAGTATTAATGTTTCTTCAAAATATTAAGGAAACATCTAACTAAAGAGAGATTAAAGGTGTACACATATCAGGAGAAGTGATGGTTTGACGCCATGCAGATTTAGCGACTTCCTCTAGCTTAAAACTTGATGACCAGTGCACGTCTCAAGTGAAGTAAAGCGGTGTTTTTAAGGAAGGTTTGGGCGTAATTCCAGTTCTGAGATTCACAGCCTCCCGTGGTCCTTGGATGTGAGTGTTCAGCTCCCTGGTACAGATCTCCGCTAGGGTGGTGGGTGGCTCATTAGCCTCTTGGGACCTCTGTGGTTCCATTCTTTATCTCACTCCTGAGAACTGGCTCTCTCGTACGCTCTTTCTCTTTCTGTCTCTCTCAGTGTCTGCAGCTCACCCCACCCTAGAGCCTCCCCACCTCCAAACTAATATCTGGCTGCACCCTGCCATGCGGTAAACCAGGCTGTCCTTATCTGAAGGACACCCCTCTGAGAACATTAATTGGTAACATTATTTTTCCCCCAGCTAAAGGGAGATGTCACATGACTTCGGAAAATGTGTAATTGTGAAACTATATGCACAAGTTACAAAACAGAATTTGAGATGGAATAATCTTTATTTTTAAAGATCTTGTTACTAAATGATTAGTCTCTAAGTAATTAGGAAACTTCTAACAATTAGGATTTCTTCGTGATTTCTGTATTTGTGTGTATCTACTTCTGTTTTTCTATCTGAGGGGAGAAATGGTTTGTATATATAGCAGAGACACTGGTTTCATATTTTAAAAGAGAAGCTAATTGAATAAGTGTTATATCTAATAGTGTTTTCATTTTCCTATTTCTCCAGTTTCCTAAACCTTGCTGCCCAAAGTGTGGTTCGTGTACTAGCAGTCTTGGCATCCCCTGGGAGCATGGCCCATCCCTGACCCCTGAATCAGTATCACCATTTTAACAAGGGACCTGGGAACTTGTGCACATATGGAAATCTGGCCAGCATTTGTCTGGATCAGCTGGTGATAAAAGTGAAAGGATAAAATTCTAATTGAGAGGAGTACTCTGTTTGGTTTTGTTTTATTTTGTTTTGTCATGAATTATTGATCTTAAAAAACTAGCACATACAAATTACATTTGAAAGAATTTTATCTAAGATACTTGCCTAAGTCTCAGAAAATTGCAAGGTCTTAAAATTTTTCAGCATATAATTTAGGAAGAGAATTTAGATAGGTTAAAACTGATAGCAAAAAAAAAAGGCATTTTTCATGCATTTATGATGCATTTATGCACTTATTGGAGTCCTTTGTTGTGCCTCTTATTTAGAGCCTCTTGCATTTTAATTCAAAAGGTGCTTTAAACTATACCATTGAATTCTAATTCATCGCTCATAACAATTTTCAGGAATTTAAAATGTGATCGAATAAATTCCATCTTGAGGATTGTGGTTTTTTAAGACAAAACCTTCTCACAGAGAACTCTCTGTTTTGACCCTCACACATCTTGAAGGACTCATTTGGACTTGAAGCTTTTGTGTAATGTGGGAGTACCACCTGGAGGACATGTCTTTACTAATATATCATCATTGTGATTAATTACTGATGCCCAGGAAAGAACGATACAGATCCACTACCTAAAACAGATGATATCTCCATTCCCGTGTTAATCAAGAGGGTCAGCCTCATCTCCAGCCCAGTTCAGTTCAGCAATCTCTAGTCATGTCCAACTTATTGTAACCCCATGGACTGCAGCATGCCAGGCTTCCCTGTCCATCACCAACTCCTGGAACTGACTCAAACTCATGTCCATCGAGTCAATGATGCCATCCAACCATCTCATCCTCTGTCATCCCCTTCTCCTCCTGACTTCAGTCTTTCCCAGCATCTGGGTCTTTTCCAGTGAGTCAGTTCTTTGTATCAGGTGACCAAAGTATTGGAGCTTCAGCATCAGTCCTTCCAATGAAAATTCAGGACTGATTTCCTTTAGGGTTGACTGATTTGATCTCATTGCAGTCCAAAGGACTCTCAAGAGTCTTCTCAAACACCATTTCAAAAGCATCAATTCTTCTGTGCTCAACTTTCTTTATAGTCCAACTCTCACATCCATACATGACTGCTGGAAAAACCATAGCTTTGACTAGACGGATCTTTGTTGGCAAAGTAATGTCTCTGCTTTTCAATACGCTGGCTAGTTTGGTCATAGCTTTTCTTCCAAGGAGCAAGTGTCTTTTAATTTCATGGCTACATTCACCATCTGTTGTGATTTTGGAGCCCAAGAAAATAAAGTCTGTCACTGTTTCCATTGTTTCCCCATCTTTTTGCCATGAGGGAATGGGACCAGATGCCATGATCTTAGTTTTCTGAATGTTGAGTTTTAAACCAGCTTAAACTTTCACTCTTTCACTTTCATCAAGAGTCTCTTTAGTTCCTCTTCACTTTCTGCCATAAGGGTGATGTCATCTGCATATCAGAGGTTGTTGATATTTCTTCCGGCAATCTTGATTCCAATTTGTGCTTCATCCAGCCTGGCATTTCAGATGATGTACTCTGCATATAAGTTAAATAAGCAGGGTGACAATATACAGCCCAACCTTCTGTCAAACCACTGATGGGTATGTTAATTGTGCCAAACACTCTTACCTCCTTTTCTTTTTCCTACTTGTAGGAAGATTTGCTGAACAGTGGAAAGCCCTCTCCTGGACACATGCCACCTGCTGGCCTCCAAACAGTAGTGTGCTCTGCTGTGCTCTAGCATGCTGTGGGCTCTGCATCATATGATGGTGCAGTAGTTTGTTACAGTTATGATTTATTATTAAGTAAAAGCCTTACTTGCATGCTTAGTTGCTCAGTTGTGTCCGACTCTTTGTGACCGTTTGGACTGTAGCCATGGGAATTTTCAGGCAAGAATACTGGAGTAGGTTGGTGTTCCTCCCGTGGAAGATCTTCCCAGCCCAGTGATTAGCCTGCATCTCCTGCGTCTCCTGCATTGCAGGTGATTCCCCGTCAGGGAAGCCCGAAGGCCTCGCAAACCTCCAAACGTCAATTTTCCGTCAGTTATCTTACAGCCATTGTTGCTAATATACTATGGATCCAGCAAAAGGAATTTCTGAATTTGACTGAGATATACGACATGATTTGCATAAATAATAGTTAAAATATGTTTTGTTTGAATTTTAGGGACCTGTTGCAATGAGAGTGGCAAAATTAGCAATTAATCAAGGAATGGAGGTGAGTGTCCTAAGCTTTTTGTTGGAATAGGTAGTGGAGATTAATTTAAATGAACCATTATTTTTTAATATTCTAAAATATTTACTTTACTGCTATGATTACTGAAAGCTATTGAGGTATTTTTTAGCTACATCAGTGATTTCATTCTGCTTACAGCTGTAGTTGATTCAGTATCATAATCACAGAATTCAGTAATTTCACTTGTGCCCTGCAGCATATGACATGCTTATTATTTTTGCCATTGAGTTAATAGACTTATTGGCTAGTAGTTCATAGAAAACCAAAACAAAAGAGTATTCTGTGTATTCTCAGCACCGTTATCATACTACCAAAAAAATGTTCTAAGGAGAACTTCCTGTTGCAAAGCTCCTACTAAGCATGGAGACCACCTTTAACTTCTCCATGTGCTTCCTTCTTACATAGGGTTTCCCTATGTAAACCCTGTAGGGAGCCCTGGGGTTACTCTGGAGATACAGTCCAAAGGAGCGGAGGCCCTAGGAGAGAGAAGCAGGCCAAGGGATCCTGCAGGCACCCATTTACTTTGGGCTTTGCATTATAGCAGTTGTATTTTGGATAAATTATAGGAATTTTAAAGAAAGATACTTCTTCCTTACAGACCCAGAAGTGCTATATTTTCCTGGGCTTCATAGCAGTAAAACAGGGTTGAATTTGTTAGCAGTAAATACATTTAAAAAAAATTTTAAAGCATTTAAATTGGGTTTTAAAAATTCTTTCCTTCTCCAGGGGGTATTTCTGACCCAGGGATTGAATCGTCTCCAGGGTCTCTTTCATTGCAGGCAAATTCTTTGCTATCTGAGCTGCCAGGCAATATATAGATATATCTTCGGTACTTTATAAAGACTTCACCTAGATTAACTCATTTAATCTTCCAATAACCCCATTTTGTAGATACTATAATTAGCTACTGGTTCAGATGCAGCTCTCTGAGGCAGAAGAGCTTAAGTAACCCGTGTAAGCAAGGTTACACAGCTCGCATATAGTAGAGTCAGAATTTAAACCCAGGCAAACTAAGTTTCTTAAGCTGGTCATACTTCTGATTTACTGTATTACATCAAAGAATTCTGTTCTTTTGGAATAAGGTTGTTAAATTTGAATTTATATTGATATACCATATCTTTAAAAAGTAATTCTTGCTAAAATGAGTTATATTTTTATTATCAGGTTGATTTAGTAACAGGATTAGCCATAGAAGAAGCATGTTATGCTCAGGTATGTGATAAAATCTCTATAATTCAATGCAGATACCCCTTACCTTCTGTATAAGTCAGCTAAATTATAAATCATGAGCAGATTCAACTCATGCCGATTACAAAATCATACAAATGGGTTGGAATTATTTGTTTCTTTTCTTTAATTAATTTAATGACTGATTCTGTTTCACTTAATGATGACTCCTATCTACATAATTTAGAAAACCTTTGGAATAATTGTTAGTAGCATTTGTTCTGTAGTTGTCTGTCTGGCTCATGTTGTGTTTTCTGAGTGTGGTTTGAACCCTCATTCCAGAGCAGAGAGATGGGAGGAGGCAGCTGTAACCATGTGCCTCTAGGGAACATCAGAGTTTGAGACTCATTGACTTTTCCTGATGTTCTGAACCTTTTCTCCTACCCACTGAAAGTTCACTAATAATTACATACAGTTTTCTTTTTTATACACAAATTAATAAGGCTTTTTGTAGAGGAACAAATCTTCCTTCTTCCCTTCCTTTCTTCTGTTCTATTTTTAAATGAAAGATAACATTTTTGTTTTAGGGCATGTAAAGTGGCATAAGAGTTTTGTTCCTCCTTTTCAGAGAATTGGAAACTGTGTTAGCTTCTGTTTAAGCATGGCAGAATCATGAATTAGAAGCAAGAGCTAGAGTGTTCACTGTGGTCTGTGTATATAAATTGCCACCTGTCATTGATGAACACATGCCATGAATGAACTAAATTACAAACCTCTTACAAATGGACAACCTCAGAGTCTGAAGAAAAATTTTAAAAGCATATTTGGCCACACCTTATCAAATGTAAAGGAACAGGAATCATACAAAGTAATCTGTCCGAGCACAAGGAATTAAACTAAAACTCAGTAAAAGAAAGATAGATGGAACCCTACCTATTAATGGTGAGATTTAATCTTTTTAGTAAGATTGAACAGTGTGCTTCTAAATGACATGTGTCAAAGAGAAAGTTTCAAGAGGAATTAAGATATGTTTTGAGCTAAATCAAAATAAAAATATAGCTTATCAAAATTTGTGGGAATACATCAAAAATAATGTTTAAAGAGAAATTTATAGCATTAAATGTGTATATTAGAAAAGAAAGTTCTGAAATCAATTATCAGAAATGCAAGAAAGGTTATTATTCCTGATCCTATTGACACTGGAGGGATAAAAGAATACTGTGAACTATGTATGGCCACAAATCTGATAACCTAGATGGAATAGACCAATTCCTTGAAAGACAAAATGTACCAAAATTCATGCAAGGAAAAAAACATAATCTGAATAGTCCTATGTTTTTTATACAGATTAAATCAGTAATTAATAAGCGTCTGAAATAGCACAAGCCCAGATAGTTTTCACTGGTGAATTCTACCAAACATTTAATAAAGAAATTATACCAATTATCTACAGTCTTTCCAGAAAATAGAAGCAGAGGGAATATTTCCTAACTTATTCCATTAGTGCAATGCATGTGTAAGTGCTGGCACTTAAGTCATGTCCGACTCTTTGCAACCCTGTGGACTGTAGCCTGCCAGGCTCCTCTGTCCATGGGATTCTCCATGCAAGAATACTGGAGTGGGTTGTCATGCTGTCCTCCAGGGGATCTTCTGAACCCAGGGATCAAAACTTCATCTGTTACATCTCCTGCATTGGCAGGCAGGTTCTTTACCATCAGTGCCATCTGGGAAGCCCAAGGACAGTATTACCCTCATAACAAAATTAAAGATATTACAAGAAAGGAAAACTGTAAACCACTCTCTCTCATGAATATAGATATAGAAATCCTCAGCAAAATAATAGCAAACTAAGGTCAGCAATCTATAAAAGGAATTATATGCTACAACCAAGTAATATTTTTTCCCCAGATATGCAAGGCTGGTTCAGCACTCAGAAATCAAAACAATCCAAGCTAAAGAAGGAACTCTGGTGAAAGAAATCACTATTTAAATAAATAGATAGCTCATATCACTGTGAAGAGAATGGAAAGATAAGCCATAGACTGGGAAAAATATATTTGCAAAACAAATCTGATAAAGGACTTATATCCAAGATACAAAAAGAACTTTTAAAACTCAAATAGCTTTTATAGTAAGAAATAGTAAGAAAATTGCTCATTAAAAAGAAGATATAAGGTCTGAAGAGATACCTCACCAAAGTAGGTATACAGAAGGCAGATAAGCATAAGTAAATATGGTCCACATCATATGACATTAAGAAATGCACATAGAAACAGGATTTCACAGTTTAGCCATTTCTTACATAATTTTACCACATGACCTAAAGTGATCATGCAAGTTTACATTTACCCAAATGAGTTGAAAACCTGTGTCCACACAAAAGCTACACAGTGGTGTTTTTTATGCAGCTTTATAAAGCTGCTATTACTAAGTTTTGTAAAACTTGGAAACAACCAAGATGACCTTCAGTAGGTGAATGAATAAAAGCTGTGGTATTAATATATCCATTCAGTGGGGTGTTTGTTACTCAGCAGTGAAAGGAAATGAGCTACTCTGCCAGGAAAAGACAAGAAGGAACCTTAAATACATATTGCTAAATAACGAATTTTAATCTTAAAAGTGCATACTATATGACTCCCAGCTATGTGACATCCTGGAAAAGACATGGGCTGGTGGGGAGGGTGGTCAGGGACGACTAGCTAAAGCATTAGGGATGTGTAGCCAGTGAACTTGTTTTCTATGATGCTGTAATTAATGGTGGATACATGACATTATGTGTTTGTCAAAACACATAGAATATCCCTAATGTTACTATGGACTGGTTAATAATACTGTGTCAGTATAGGCTCATTAGTCATAACAAATATACCACATTAATAAAGGGTGTTAATAATAGGGGAAACAGTGAGGGGCTTGAGGGGAGTATATGGGACTCTGAACTTTCTGCTTAGGTTTTTAGTAGACCTAAAATTGTCTAAAAAATAAACTCTTAATTGTATTGAAGTATGTTCAATAAAATGGAAGAAAAAAGCATATTGGAGTTAGAATGATAAATTTTTTCACATAATTTAAATTGTTCAGGTGATTTCACAATTTTAGATTGTCTTCTAATTAGTTTCCTTAGATAAAGCTCATTAAACTTTTATAGCTGTTTTTCATTTTGGGCACAGATAACATACTGTTTTGCTTCTCTTAGACCATTCCAACAAAAGACAGACTTGAAGGTCTTCTTGCTTTTAAAGAGAAAAGGACCCCTCGCTATAAAGGAGAATAGAAGAAAGAGAAATCTTTTAAATGCCATTGTAATAAATAATACTCCTGGAAGTACCTTTCAGATCCACATATGCCTCAGCACCTGGAATTGCAGTGACCAAAGTGAAGAACGAGTCATCTGTGTACTGAATTAAGTATCTGGAGTGGGCCCATTGCATAACTTTGTTCAAATATGTATCATCATACTCATTCAGATTTGTAAGTTAGTTGTGTGTACTGTCAAAAACACCAATTCAAAATTAGGTATACATTTTTAAATACCTCCTGCATATGAGGCTTTCTGTTCTTAATTTTTTAATGTGAATAATTTATATATTATACACTCTAGGAAAAAATATTGATTGTATGTCTCCTGTGCTATAGTATGAAAATAAATTTTATTTCTATACACCAAAAATGTGAAGTTATACCAAATAAAGTTTCTGAGGGATTGTATATACATGCACCTACAGACTTTATCTCATACTGAAAAAAGAGTTGATAGGATTCTGAGTGAAAATTACCAAATATGAATAAAATTAGTGAAAAGAAAACTTGGAAACTTTTCTCTTACCCCATTCTTTTTGTATTGAATAAGTCATTGCATGTTGGATTTTAGAAGAATCCACCTGTCTGTTGCTGATTCTATCAGGTGACCTCTTTACGTAATCAGTCTTAGAATACATTGTGGATGGTGGAGAATTAATCCAGTTAGAGACTGGGGCCAAAGGCCTTGTAAGCAGCCAACTGGAGGCCCAGAACAACCTCAAAGCCCTCCTAGCCAGTGGCCTGGCTCCCTGGCCTAACCCAGAAGTAAAATGGTATACCAAGGTTGGCCCATTAAAGTGCCTTGGTTGTGGATTAAGGGTAAAGCGGAGTTTGCTCTTTGCTTCCTCTCCCTAGCTATTTGTACCTGATTTCAGTAAGGAAAGAAGGTGAACACGGCAACCCTTTCTCCCCCACCTAACAACCATCATACCTTTCTACCCTGTCCAGGTAAGCATCTAGAGATGGAGGGGTTCCAGGGTCATGTGAGTTTATATGCCCTTGCCTAGGGGCCAGATAGGAAGTATGTGGGAATTAGCTGTGTAATTCAGCAAAAGGGAGACGAACAGTATGCTCCCTGAATGAATCTGAGCTACCTTTAGTTTGTATTCATTTTATTAAACCTCGTTGCTTTCTGGGGCTGCATCCAGGCTGAGTCCAGCAGCACCAGCAAAGCCTCCCTTTTCCGGGACCCACCCACTCCTGTTATTTGCCAGCTCTGGGGTGCCGCACCGTCCCCAGACACTGCAGCTGTGCTTCATTGTAGTGAAGTCAAGGTCAGCACGTGGGTGACTGCCTGTTTCATGCATTTCCATGCTCACCACAGCTTCTTCGTTCTTGGAAAGCATAGACTTGGAATGTTTGAAATCATCAAAACTTAGTTTTTAATTTGAGAAATTGAACTCTCAGTCTCGATTCTAAAATCCTTGAGAGAGAGAAGCATGAACTTACCCTCGGCTGACGGTCACCCTGCCAAGAGGCAGGCCTGCTTACTGCTCACACCTTTGTGCTACGGGCAGCCCCGTGCCCTGTCACCTTGGCCACTGACACTGTGCAAACTGATGTTGGCTCAGCTGACCAGCGTTGTATGAAAGGAGCTTACTAAAATTCATGTTCGGCTTTGGTGATTGTATCTGCTGGTGTGTACACTTTGCTGACAAAGTTGTGCCTAATTCATTTCCTACAGGATAACTTGCAAATAAAGTGCTGGTCTTTGTTTTCATGGTCCTTTAGAGGCATCACCGATTCAACAGTCATGAGTTTGAGTAAACTCTGGGAGTTGGTGTTGGACAGGGAGGCCTGGCGCGCTGCAGTCCATGGGGGGGTCACAAAGAGTCAGACACGACTGAGCAACTGAACTAAACTGAAAGGTTTCAGGACCATTTTTTTCTGTCCATGACATACTCAAAGGTCACTTCCTTTCTGAATAGGGAATAATTATGTTTTCGAGGAAAATTGAGTGTGCTGAGTGACTTCTCTCTCCTGTCTTGGATTTGTAGTCTGCTGCTGATTGAACACCATTTAATCTAACAAGTTCTGACTAAGTCACTGGAGTAGATCTGAAAGCAAAGACATCCTCCTGTAGTAACTTCCACGTGTCTGCTCAGCTGTCTACAGACATTTGCATTTCTCTTCTTTTTCCCTTTAGCAGAGCAGTCTTGCTGGGACGTGGCCTAACACTCCATCCAGGTTGAGGTCCAATGGCTGGTGGTCGAGGGAGGTAGGAAAGCTGCTTTTTCCAGAGGGAGCACCTGCTCTGACAGGTGAGCCCCAACTTCTTTTGTTTTCCTCCGGAACTTAGAGCGTTTTCAAGTCCTTACACGGAAACCACGTCAAGTTGACGCAGTAAGCCGGGAATGCAGTGGATGCAGCCATACATTCAGATGAAGTTAAAGGCGGCTGAGAGAGACGGAGGGTGGTTCACCAGGCACATATACAGTTCAGGGCAAAAACTTCGTGTTATCTCAGAGCAGGAGACCTACTAACCTGGAGGTAACGTCGTGCTGGTTAATTGATAACTTATCTCTGGAAGGAAAAGCGGTATCCAAGTTACAGAGGTTCTGACTCAAGAGAGGACTTGTAATCACAGCTGAGAGAAGACTCGGATTTCCTGGGATTCGTTTTCTGTGATTTAAAGGGTCATTTCAAGTTTTGTGTTGTTTTCAATAAAAACACCTGGCTTTCCTGTACTTTTTTCCCCCCTCTGGCTGTCAAAAAAATTGGCTTGTCATACAGACTTTTTCTGACAGTACATAGAATAGCGCTCTGGATACGGACTAGAGTAATCGGGTGTCATTTTGTGGATAGCGTAATTAGAAAATGCTTGTTTTTCAAATGGACTCATAGCTGGCTACCCGCTGGCGCATTTCCTCACTTGATCTCCACTCCGTCTTCTAGTGGAGGCCCTACATTTGTTTTGATTTGGGGTCCAAAAATCCTAACAGGCAAACATTTTAAATGTTTAATCCTTCTGTTATTGTCTACTCACCTAGTTAAATATTAACTAATGTGTATATCGACATTGGATTTTATCAGAAGACAATAGAAATTTTCTCACTTAAACAAGACATGTACATGCATCACAAAAGAAAAAAATAACATTTCAAAGTTACTTGATAATATTTTGATAAAATGAAGAGCCATTCTTCTGTGTTGATGAAACGCTACAGATTGTGAAATGTGGTTGGGGATATTTGGCAGGTAGGAGGATGAAAAACTGCTCAAAATATTTGTGGATCTCAAGCCCTGAAAACTCACTGTTTCAGATGTCTTTTGGGGAACATCCCAAAACTCAGCTACCCCTCAGAGGGCTGGCTCCCAATCATCAAATAGTTTGGTTCACAGTGTTTGTTTTTCAAACCAAACCCCAGGGTAATATGGAAGAGCTGGGTACCTGATGGAAAGAATAAAAGACCCCAAAGACCCTCAAAGACACACACCTCTCAAGTGGTCAGGGCCAGCCTTTGTGACGCTCATCCATGCAGCACCAGCTTCAAAGCAGGAAGGTGAACCTTCTACAGTGAGGTGACAGTTCCCTGGGACCAGCAAAGTGAGCTCATGGCCACCAGGGTGTCAATCCCATTTTTAAGTATAGAAAACAGTATTACATGTTTGGATTCAAGGGAACAGTTTGACAATATCATTGAGGATATTAATGTGCAGGAGACAAGAGAATTAGAGCTGGGTATTGTTACGATGATCATGAGTACAACTTATGAAGCCCTAAATACCTCCAGATGTGTCCATCCGCAGTTGTTTACTCTTCATAGAGTCCAGGAAAGGAGAGGTGCTGGTTATTCCTGGGATCCAGAGCAGGAAACGAACACAGTTCGATGACAGGTGGTGGAGTCCGGGACTGAATCTGAGACTGTTGACTTGTCATTACTGTTAAGCCCGAAAAAGCTGAACAGCACAACCGAAGACTACCAATAGATGTGTATCAACTTTTGCCCAAAGTGGTTCTAGTTTTCTTGTGACTTAGCGAGACTAAATGTGCGTATTGAGGGATCAGAAGACAGGGGCAGACTGTGATGGTTACAGCGATGCCTGCTCAGTGTCTCTAAACTAAACCCTTTGGCTACCTGGTCACATCTAATACTTAAAAACCTTAGGAAATGTGTTTGTCATTTTATCATTTAAGAAGCTGAAGCCAGAGCTATGTCTGTGGCGGGCATTCTGAATTCAGAGCCCCTGACTCTCATCATGACACCTAGAGGTATGGAGTCAGTCTTGGCAGCTGTGAACAGTGAGTCTGAGGACTTGGGTTTGCTAAGAATACACATCAGGAAGAAGCGCGTGTGGGCCAAGAGCACCCCATGCTGCTTCTGGGGAAGAGTGATGAGCGTCTTGCTCTGTTCTACACTGGTCAGGGCCACCCCGAGCCTTGTATTCACTTCTCAGTGTCACAGTTTCAGGTGCTTGTAGATTCACTTTGTGCTTTTTTGGAAAGCACACAGGCATTCTTCACCCAAGTTTCAACTCTTCTGAAACCAGTGATGAGGCCATTTGGTAAAAGCATCTCCTCCCTCTGAGCCTGTTTCTTCACCTATAAAGGAATAGTTGTTTGTGATCCCTGCAAAGACAGATCGGATGTGTCCCTGAAAAGGGCTGTGGAATCAGTAAGGTCATCTACAGCAGTGGTGGTGATGTTTGATTTTTTTCTCGTTTCAAAAGAGACCTGTTAGAACAGATAGGTGTGTCTCAAAACCACGCCCAGTTCAGGGTCATGTTCAGGAACCTGGATGTTCACCCAGGAAACAAGAGGTTGGGGAAATCTGGTGGCTGTTTTTGTTTTTTTAACTACAGTTTGAAGCTGAAATCTTCGAGGCTGCCAGGAGCCAGAGGAAGCCACACAGGTCCCCACCCCCAACACTCCTCTTCTGCCCTGTTCTATGTTTATCCACACACAGAGATGAGGCTATGATCAATAGGGGAAGCTGCTTCTATACTCCCAGGCCTGGAAACAGCTCCCTGCTACTGAGGTTGAAGAAGAAAGTGGACAAGGGGTTGGGGCAGAGGACAGTTGCTCCAACTCAGCTCTGTCCCAGAAGTCATCCACTGGCTCCCCTTCAATCCCAACACAGGCTGAAGAGATGGGAAATACGCAGCTGCAAGGACAGCTCACTAGCGAGTTGGGTCATAAAGAAGCACTGAGAGCAGTGACCTAAGTGGGTCTATATTTAATAACTACTTTGGCCCTTGGGATAATCCATAATTTAACAGTAGTTCTTTTAATATTTGAGAAAATATCCTTAGGCTTCTCTGGTGGCTCAGACAGTAAAGAATCTGCCTGCAATGCAGGAGACCCGGGTTTGATCCCTGGGTTGGGAAGATCCCCTGGAAAAGAGAATGGCTACCCATTTCAGTACTCTTGCCTCGAGAATTCCATGGACAGAGGAGCCTGGCGGGCTACCGTCTGCAGGGTCGCAAAATGTCAGTCATGACTGAGCCCCTACCAGTTTCGCTTTCATCCTCAGGCCTGAATGCCGTACTTATAGTACCAGTTTCAAGGGCCGGGAAGGGAGGATTGTCCATTTTCTCATCACCCTGTTTGCTTTCACATGGCTGCCTGGTGGGCTCCCTGTCCCAGAGGAGACTCTAGGAGATTTGGCCCCTGTGGCCACTGAGCCGTGGGGAGCATGGTGGGTTGCCTGCCTGTCTACTCCCCACATCTCACTGCCAAGGTTCAGTCCTAATGCCTTTTCAAAGACTGATTGTCAAATGTTCTGCAAACACAGTCTCTTATGAACCCATTTCACAGAGCAGGGCCTGAATTCTAAGAGAAATAGTGAAAATCACCATGGCATCAAGTGACAGCTCACGAAAGAACTGTGTTCTTTCAGGCATGCTGTTCACAGGCCAAGGTTTCAGAGGCACTGGGATGGGCAAATGCACTTCTTGACCTTTTTGAAAGTAGTCTGAGTCACTTTCACTTTCAGCCTCTAAACCTTTCTGAATGAATCCTTTGTGCAGTTTACAGAAAGTGAAGAGCAGTTTGGCAACTGAGAAAAGTTCAAACTCCTCACCGCCTCTCCTACATTGAGTAACATTTTTTTTGAGTTGTCTATTAACAGTGTTCTGAAACAAACTTTTTTTATAAAGCCTAGAACTTGCTCATGAGTGGCCTTATTTTGAGCACTTTAAAAATACAAGAAATGTGTTTTGTGCCATAAAAGACAGGAAATGACATCCCACATCTGATTTGGTGGAAAGAAATGTAATTATTGGAATGGTTTGATTGGTATGATTATGTACATTATAATAATACCTATCAGTGGCTCAGATGCTTACAGGACACGAAGAAAGGGGTTCGTCTAATATGAAAGGTACTGTTTTTGCTGTGGTCTTTGTGGGAATGTGTGTGTGACTTGTTATTGTCCAACCACTCTTCTAAAAAGACTTAACAGGGTGTGTTTCCCAGCCCATCCATGACGCTGGTACTCCTGAGCTCAGGCAGAGTGTGTGATCTCTCATTTGCTGTGGCTATTAAAAAATGTTCGCTTGTGTAGATCTGAAGATATATGTCAAATTTCCTGAAAAACTAGACAGGCCTGGCATTTTTAAGTTCCCCCAGGCATGAGCTTGTCTTGGAAAGTGAATATGAGGAGCATTGTGGTTAAAGGGACCAGGGAAAGGAGCCAGCCAAGTCCTGGCCTGGACCAGGCCTACCTGGCTGAGGTCTTCAGCAGATTCAGAATGGAGGCCACATCTATGAGGAAAAACAAAGACTTCATCTTGTCTATTCATTCAACCTGAGGACAGGGATTTCCAAAGCTACTGGAACCTGAAAAAGGCGTCACCAAGATGTGTTTTGGGGACTCTATTCCATAACTTCTGAGTTGATTCTGTGTTTGGAGTCCTAAAATTGATGTTGAGAAAAAAGCCACCTTGGTAAACTTTCCTTTGGACTGTAATTCACATACCATAAAGGTCACCCATTCAAGTGTACAAGTCTGTGATTTTAGTATGTGCACAGTTGTACAACGATGACCACTGTCTAATCCTAGATATTTTCATCCTCCTGAAAAGAAGCCCTGTACTCATTATCAGTCAGTCCTGATTGCCCCTCCCCCCAACCCCTAGTAATCACGAATCTACTTCTGTCTCTGGATTTGCGTACTTTAAATACTTCATATAAATAGAATTATACAATATATAGTCCTTTATGTCTGATTTTTTCCACTCAATATTTTCAAGACATATTCATGGTGTAGCATGTATCAATACTTAACTATTTTTATGACTGGAAATACTCTATGTATATACCACATTGTGTTTATCCATCATCAGCTGGTGATGAATTTTTTATAGTCGTTTCCACTTTTTGTTGTTACAAATAATGCTGCTGTGAGCACAGGCATACAAGTATTTGTTGGGAAAAATGTTGTCACTTCAATAGTTTGTGTCTTTTTTGGATTTTTTGTTTATAGTATTCCTTTACATTCCTTTTCATTACTGATTTTAGTACTTAGTCTTCTCTCTTTTTTTTTTTTTTCATGATCAGTCTGTCTAGGTTTGTCAATTTTGTTGCTTTTTAAAGAGGCAAATTTTTATTTTGTTGATTTTTCTTCATTGTTTTCTTGTTCTCTATTTCATTTATTTTGATCCTAATATTTATTATATCCTTTCTTCTACTTGGTTTGGGTCTAGTTTGCTCATATTTTTCTAATTCCTTATGATAGAATGTTAGGTTATTTGATTTGAGATCTTTTTAACTTAGGCATTTACAACTATGCAAGTATTTCTAAGAATGCTTTGATTATATCCTGTAAATTTTGATATGTTTGTGGAAAAGTTAGTATAACAGGTCTGAACTGCTATCCTTGGGAAGTACTGATTCAAGGTTTATCCTTGGTCTGCAGTTGGGAACTTAGATGATGTACAATTCCTACCATTTGCAGAACTGATATGTTATATCTAAACTGTTTGTACAAACAATATGGTTTATGCTAAACACCTGATTTCCTTTTTTGATTACAGAGTACAGAGTTTGGATATTTGCCAGTTGGGGTATGCCTACATGATTACTCCCCAGCAAAAACCCTGGTCTCTGAGTCTTTAATGAGATGTTGGACATACTTCACATATTGTTATAATTTATTACTAGAGGAGTTAAACTTATCCTGTGTGACTCCACTTGGAGAACACCCTCAGAAGCATGTGACCGTCTCCCCTGATCTTTGCCCCTGCCTTGTTTCATTGGCTGCTTTAGCTTGGTATCCTTTTGATTATGTAGTATGCCATAGCTGTTAATATTTACTGAATCCTGTGACTCCTTTTAGTGAATTACTGAATCTGAAGACGGATTGGGACACTGACATGCAATTTTGTTTTCATTCATCTCAATATATTTTATAATTTGCCTTGTGTTATTTGTCTTTTGACTCTTTGGGGTTTTCAGGATTGTGTTCCTAAATTTTAAAAGCCTTGTGAATGTCCCAGATTCCTTATAATATTGATTTTGAATTTAATTTCATATTGTTTGGTGAACCCACTTCAGTCACATAATTATATAACTTCAGTTCTTGGCATTTTAATAAGACTTGTTTTATGGCCTAACATATAATCTATCCTGGAAAAGATTTCACGTGTATATGAGAAGAATATGTATTCTGCCGTTAGTGGATGAAGTGTTTTATTAAATGTCATTAGTTTGTAGTCTTGCTTTGTTCTTTTATTTCCTACTTGATTATCTGTCTAGTTGGTCTGTCCATTATAGAAAGGGAGGAATTGATGTCTGCAATTATTATTGTTGAATTGTGTATTTCTCCCTTCAGTTCTGTCAGTTTTTGTTCATTAATTTTCAACTTTGCTGTTATGCGTGTATATTTATAATTATTATGTCTTCTTGGTAGATTAACGATTTTATTATTATAAAGTGTTCTCCTTTATTTTATCTATATCAACTGTTTTTATCTTTGTTCATTCACTCAGTATATTATTCTGTCTTCTTGGTGGATTAACAATTTTATTATTATAAAGTGTTCTGTTCTCCTTTATTTTATCTATACCAACTGTTTTTATCTTTGTTCAGCCACTCAGTCATGTCCAACTCTGCAACCCCATGGACGCAGCATGCGAGGCTTCCCTGTCCTTTACTATCTCCCAGAGTTTTTATCTTAAAGTTTGTTTTATCTAATATTAGTATAGATACTCCAGCTTTCTTTGATTGCTCTTTACATGGTATAGTTTTCCAATCCTTTTGCTTTCAACCTACTTGCCAGACTTCAGCAATATGTGAACCGTGAACTCCCTGATGTTCAAGCTGGTTTTAGAAAAGGCAGAGGAACCAGAGATCAAATTGCCAACATCTGCTGGATCATGGAAAAGCAAGAGAGTTCCAGAAAAACATCTATTTCTGCTTTATTGACTATGCCAAAGCCTTTGACTGTGTGGATCACAGTAAACTGTGGAAAATTCTGAAAGAGATGGGAATACCAGACCATCTGACCTGCCTCTTGAGAAATGTGTATGCAGGTCAGGAAGCAACAGTTAGAACTGGACATGGAACAACAGACTGGTTCCAAATAGGAAAAGGAGTACGTCAAGGCTGTATATTGTCACCCTGCTTATTTAACTTATATGCAGAGTACATCATGAGAAATGCTGGACTGGAAGAAACACAAGCTGGAATCAAGATTGCTGGGAGAAATATCAATAATCTCAGATATGCAGATGACACCACCCTTATGGCAGAAAGTGAGGAGGAGCTAAAAAGCCTCTTGTTGAAAGTGAAAGAGGAGAGTGGAAAAGTTGGCTTAAAGCTCAACATTCAGAAAACGAAGATCATGGCATCTGGCCCCATCACTTCATGGGAAATAGATGGGGAAACAGTAGAAACAGTGTCAGACTTTGTTTTTTTGGGCTCCAAAATCACTGCAGATGGTGACTGCAGCCATGAAATTAAAAGGCGCTTACTCCTTGGAAGAAAAGTTATGACCAACCTAGATAGTATATTCAAAAGCAGAGACATTACTTTGCCGACTAAGGTCCGTCTAGTCAAGGCTATGGTTTTTCCTGTGGTCATGTATGGATGTGAGAGTTGGACTGTGAAGAAGGCTGAGCACAGAAGAATTGATGCTTTTGAACTGTGGTGTTGGAGAAGACTCTTGAGAGTCCCTTGGACTGCAAGGAGATCCAACCAGTCCATTCTGAGGGAGATCAACCCTGGGATTTCTTTGGAAGGAATGATGCTAAAACTGAAATTTCAGTACTTTGGCCACCTCATGCGAAGAGTTGACTCATTTGAAAAGACCCTGATGCTGGGAGGGATTGGCGGCAGGAGGAGAAAGGGACGACCAAGGATGAGATGGCTGGATGGCATCATGGACTCAATGGACGTGAGTCTGGTGAACTCCGGGAGTTGGTGATGGACAGGGAGGCCTGGCGTGCTGCGATTCATGGGGTCGCAAAGAGTTGGACACGACTGCGCGACTGAACTGAACTGTCTTTGAATCTAAAGCCTGTCTCGTATAGATAGCGCAAAGTTGGATTATGTTATTTTAATTCATTCTGCTCCTTCTTCCTTTTGAAGGAGTGTTTAACCATTTACAATTAATGTAATTATTGATAAGGTGATATTTACATCAGCCATTTTGCTATTTGTTTACCACATGTCACATCTTCTTGTTCCTCTCTTACTGCATTACTGCTTTCTTTGTGTTCAACAGATACTTACTAGTGTACCATTTTAATTCCCTGGTAATTACATTTACTGTTTGTAACTTTGGACTTGTTTTCATAACAGTTTTTTTGGAAATTACAACCTTAACTTACAAATCTATCTTGGATTAATACCAACTTAATTCCAACAGTACATAAAACATCTGCTCTAATGTAGCTTTGTACCCTTCTCTTCCTCTGTACTACTATCACCATATGAATTAAATCTTTATGCATTATAAATCTGTAAGAATAGCTTTATAAAGATTCATTTATGCAGCTGTCTGAATTCCGGTGGAAGGGATAAAGTTGCTGCTACTGCTGCTAAGTCGCTTCAGTCGTGTCCGACTCTGTGCGACCCCATAGACGGAAGCCCACCAGGCTCCCCCGTCCCTGGGATTCTCCAGGCAAGAACACTGGAGTGGGTTGCCATTTCCTTCTCCAATGCATGAAATTGAAAAGTGAAAGAGAAGTCGCTCAGTCGTGTCCGACTCTTAGCGACCCCATGGACTGCAGCCCACCAGGCTCCTCCATCCATGGGATTTTCCAGGCAAGAGTACTGGAGTGGGGTGCCATTGCCTTCTCCGAGGGATAAAGTTACCGACTGAAAAATAATTTCTACTGTTTTTAATATGTGTATAACAATTAGTTTTATCAGTACACCTAATTTTTTGCATGAATTTGAATTGTCCTCTTGTTTAGTTGCTAATCATGGCCAACTCTTTTACGACCCCATGGACTGTACCCCACCAGGCTCCTCTGTCCAGGGATTTCCCAGGCAAGAATACTAGCATGTTGGTGCATGTCATGAATGTTTGGTCAGGCAGTTGGCAACTTTGGTTTAGTCCTCACTTCCTAGGGCCTTCTCCAGTCATTCCTGATTGTGCATACAGGCCTGCGTGTGCCCATTGCATTCTACAGTACTAGGAACATGTCAGAGCTTTACAGAGCCCCTTGTGGACATCTCATTCACCCTTTTCTCATTTTCAGTGTTTTGGTCAATTTCTTGTTTGTGTCAACTGTAATCACTGCCTCAGACTATTTGGATGCTACACAGTTGTCACTGGTTGTTTTCCAGAAGTACTCTGCTAAAAAATCTGTTCACAATGAGGGAGCTCTGAGTCAGGTCAGATAAAAGCAAGCCTTTTGATATGAGTGGGGTTTTCCCACTAATTGATTTTCCAAGGAGCTGCCAGATGGGTCAGATAATACAAATTTCTAGGAGGAGGGTTGTGGGAGAGCTAGAGACGTGGTGGTAGTCAGGCCATGGCTGTGCTGATTCTGAGGTTGTTGGCTTTCAAGATATACAAGGGATTTAGAAAGGAGGCGTGATATACGACAGTCAGCACAACTAGAGAAAGCCCATGTGCATCAATGAAGACCCACCACAGCCAAAAAATAAGATAAATAAATAAATCTTTAAAAATCACAAAGCTTAATGTTCTCATTGGGATTCAGTCATCTTTCATGATTAAATGTTCTTTGGATTGTTGCAAGCCTTTGGTTGAATTCCAAAGTTCTGTAAACTTTGATTTTAACAATTATTGCTTCCATAGAGGAGGAGATTTTTGGAGATTCTTATTGTATCATTCCCACTGATGTCACTCATCCAGCTGATTCTAATGCAACTGTGTGCATCAAGCGATATTATTGATAAATAAGATATTCAGAGTAGCTGTCTGACCTCTGGTACATCAGAATTTATGTCTATTGAATAAACTGATGTTTGTTAATAACAATAATAATATATTAATCATTAACTAGCAATATTAATAATATATTAATCATTATCACCAATATAATATTTACTATTGTTATTATATCAGCCCCAAATATTTGCAACCAAAATGTAAAGTTTATTTGCGATCAGTAAAGGATAGGGTTTACTGCTGTGTTGTCTTTTAATTGTATGCTCTGAAGATGGACTCAGGAAACAGATATTTTCTGCTCCAACTGAGGCTGCCCCCTCCTTATCATGAGTTGGCTTGGTCTGCTGAGAATTTGTATTCATTCATCCATCAGTGGCTAAACTGATAGCTGAAGATTAAAGCAAGTCAGTCCATAAATGCAGAGTTCAAATAATAAAAGTCAAGAGTTAATTATTACAATTCTAGCATTTATAAGTGTTTTATGTTTTAGGAGAAATATAAACTTTTCTTCTATGTGGTTAAATTCATGTTCCATTGTTGAACATGAAGACTACAATGACAAAGCAGCTTATTAATTTGAACTTGTTAGATCTTGGGCAAGATTTCAAATACAGTAAGAGTTTGTTAATGATGGAATCCAAGAGTTCTTTTCCTACAAGAAAAAGTATAATGAAAATAACACTTACTGATTTGATTATTTCTAATATCTGCTGGGAAACCAGCTATATTCCAGTTGGTACCTAAAATGTATAATTGTGCCTGGGTTAAGTTTCAGAAGAATTTTTTAGTTACGGTGTTGTTGAGAACAACAGGTAGTTTTTCAGAGTCCTCACACCTCCACTGGCACTGTTAATTCTCACAGCTCCTCAAACATATTGGCCATTGTTAACACGGCTAATTACTGGTGTGCTACACTAGAGTCTGTGTTGATGTTACAGAAACAGTTTATGCTACACAGACTCTATTCATGTAGTAATTACAGCATGTTTGTCCTATTTCGCAAGTGTTCTCTTTGGATAATACTGGCAAGATTAAGTAATAGTTTCTCGCTAACAGTATTGCTCAAGAACATCAAACATGATGGATTGAGATTTGATGTATTACCGTATGATTTGGCTCCTAGCATCTTTGAGCTTTTACTTTTCTTACGTATAAAATAATCTTACAGTGGGGCTATGTCTATTGTTTCCAACACAAATGCCAGGAACTATTTGAGCAAAATATTTGATTTTCATTTTAATGGATAGTCTTTGTAATGACCAAGTGTAACACATCCCAGCCAGCCACAACTCTGTGCCAGAAACCAGGGACTTCAAAGAGTCTTCTTTTTAGAACTCCAAAGAACGAAAATGTCTATTTCACCATATCATCCAACTTAATTATTGGCAATAAGTGACTGTTGGCAGGAAGGATGCATCACATGGTTCCAGTTCTGCTTCAGGAAAGGTCAATAGGAGGCACAAACTCTGGCCTGCATTGTGCAGACGTGGGCTTGGATCCCTGACACGTGCTTCAAAACCCATTATGCAATGTGCCTCTGGCTGATTCATGGAAGCTTGCACAAGTTTTTCATTACCCTGAATACAAGCATACTGGGAATGATTAACTTTGTGACATAACTCTCATCACACCACTATGGAAGATTCAAACAGAGTTCCAGAATCACGTGCTTCAGACATAACCAAATGTGTTTTGGCTTCTTAATGGGTCTGTGATTAACAACTGCTTTAAAGCTACTGAGTGAAACAGAGAAACCTATTTGGGAATTTTGTCCAGAGAAGGGGCTTTCATGAGCTGGGTTCATGCATGAACACGCCTCTATTTTTTTTAATTTTGCCTTTTGTATTCTAATTTGCTATGAAAAACATCAGATCTGTTTTGCAATGCTCCATCTTATGAGCTCAATACTGAAGATAGTTTTTTTCCTTTATTTTTTATATTAGAGTATAATATATTAGAGTATAATATATTAGATTAACAATGTTGTATTAGTTCCAGGTGTACAGCAAAGTGATTCAGTAACACATATTTTTGTATCTATTATTTCTTAAGCTCTTTTCCCATTTAGGATATTACAGAGTATTGAGCACCATTCCCTGTGCTATACAGTAGGTTCTGTTGATCATTTATGTAGAGTAGTGTGAATATACAGTTGCTATTATTCAACATTTTGGGGCTACAAAACTATACCTCTCATATCCCCCAACATGACAGATAGTTAATACGATGCTTGTTATTGATTTCATATGATTATAAATTAAAATTTTGCATCTTTTTAAAGATTTTTAAATCTTCATTGAGTACAGTGTGACATGCTTGGGTATAAGGACTCTTCAATATGAATGTCAGGAAATCGACTCAAGTGGGTTAGGCACAAAGGAGTTTCGTGAGTTTCAGCATGGAACTTGGACAGAACAGGGGAACCAGGGTCTCGGGGCTTCAGGGACTCTTCCCTTCTTGTCATGTGTCCTCTGGCACATGGCTTCATCCTCTGGGTGGCCTCAGCGCCACGCTGCCTGCCTGACCACCAGGGAAGAAGGGGGACTCTTCATTCAGCTCTAACTCAGAATCTCCCAGGAGTGGCCTCTGGTGGGCTTTGTAGATCACATGTCCCCTTTGTGGCCACAGCAGTGGACATTATAAGTGGGGGATGTGAAAGAAAGTGAAAGTGAAAGTGTTAGTCACTCAGCCACGTCCAGCTCTTTGCGACCTCATCAGCTGTAGCCCGCCAGGCTCCTCTGTCCATGGGATTCTCCAGGCGAGAATACTGGAGTGGGTTGCCATTTCCTTCTCCAGAGGATCTTCCTAACCCAGGGATCAAACCTGGGTCTCCTGCATTGCAGGCAGATTCTTTACCACCTGAGCCTCCAGGGAAGGCCCAAGTGGGGGATGGAGGCCTCTCCAACGGATGGGAGGGCTGCTATTCTGGCCAGAAAAATCACAGCAGCCCCTGAGGGCCAACCTTGACCCAGTTGGTCATCCATTCCCCATGATGCCCCCAAATCACCTTAAAGCATTTCCTCCTTGTCCATCCACAACTTGCCCTAAAGGCATTTTCTCTTTTTGTGTCTACAGTTTATGTTAAAGCATTCCTCTCCGTATGTCCACAAACGCAGGTGTTTGCTAAGAGCCACCTCAGGTCCTGCCACAACTGTACCCGGCTCTGACCCCCATACCTCTAGGTCACATCCTCAGACCCAGGTAGCCTGTGGCCTCTGTGCTAGTTAGTCACGCTAGCACACTGTATGCAGGGAGGAAGGGAACTCACTTATAAACGGAGACAAAGCACACTGAGCTTTCTGTCCCCACAAAATCCGTATCGGGGGGAGGTGCATGACAGGGCCAGTAGGTCTCAGAAGTCCATTTTTGACCCCATTCCCTGACAGTAGATTAAGCCCCTTAGTAATCTCCTCACCAGGTTCTTGCTGATATGCTTTCCCCATGAAGGATGATTGGAGACTAGCTCTTCATGAGGCTTTTTTTATCCCTCATTGATTGACTTTTGTGAGTGTTGTTAGAAGGTTCTGGAGGTTTTCATGAGCTGGGTAATAGACCCCTAAAAACTATATTTGGCTTTCATAAATTTCATATAGGGGAGGCTGTCCATTATCTAACAACCGATAAAGTGATTCTGGTCAAATGAGTAGTCTGGGACCTGGATTGGGTGGAATCTGTGGGCTTTGCCTCCTAAGCCTTGTGCTTGGGGAATTCTGCTCTCTTTAGACTTCAGCTTAAAGGCATTTGCTTTAGACCAATAGCATATTGAGGGCTTGGGAGAGGGTGATGGGGTGACTAGTGTGCTCCAGTGTGTGGCCCTATCAGTGAGGACCTCAATTAGCCAGGTAGGTAAGATACACAATCCACTGTCAGGGAATGGGGTCAAGTGACGGAGGGGGCATGGTCAGGATAAGTCACCAAGGCTCATGCAGGAATTCTTTTGGTAGAAAGAAACACAAACCTAACTTGAACTAAATTAGGCAGGGAAAGAATTCTCTGACCAGCCAGCTTCTGGGACAACTAGACTTGTGGTCTCCATCTTTTCTTGTCTCTCCCTCTCCCCTGCGCACAGAAGAGGACGTGCCCCTGGTGGTCCCCAGGTCGTGTCTTCCCAGTCTTTCAACCAAAGTGGAGAGTGATCTTGCCTCTATATTTTGGGAAGAACTGGGCGAGTGCTGAAATCGACAGCCTTCATTAGGACTCCATTCTTGGAGGTGGGGATACAATGCAGGAGACCCCCACCACACTTGGTTTTAATGACAGCAGATATACACGTGGAGTATCATTGGGCAGGCCCATGCACCTATATCTCCAGTTATTAATGAATTTTCTTGTTCACCTCTGCACTTGCACTATGGTTGAACACTCAGGAAACCACTTAGTTATTGTAATGGTCTACAAATCCACATTGCCACTAACGGGGTAAGCAAGCTTGGCACAGGTACGCACATGCCTCCCCAGTGTTGTAAGAGCTGTTGTGTTTAATAAAGTGCAGGTTCATCTTAAGTTGGTTCATATTAAGTCATCACTCAATCCATGTTTGTTATTTGTCATTTTATTCATTTTCTAAGAGAGATTGATAAATGTCCAGTTACTTTCAGATAGGGCCCCTCAAAACATGATGATGTCCACACTCAGAAACACAGGTGCCCTGGTTTTTTATTGCATCTGGAGCAATTCTGTAGTTTTCTGCTGCAAGATGACTAGGCAACACCTGTGGACTTTTTCTAAATAACACATCCTAACAAATACACACTACTATATATTCTGTATAGCACTGGGAACTGTACTCAATGTTTTGTACTAACCTATAAGGGAAAAGAGTTTGAAAAAGAATAGAAATATGTATGTAACTGAATCACTTTACATCTGAAGCTAACACATTGTAAATCAACTATGTGTGCTCAGTCACTAAATTGTGTCCAACTCTTTGTGGCTCCGTGGACCATAGCCCTCCAGGCTTATCTGTCCATGGGATTTCTCAGGCAAGAATACTGGAGTGCATTGCCATTTCCTTCTCCAGGGGATCTTCCTGATTCAGGGACTGAATCTGCATCTCTTATGTCTCCTGCATTGGCAGCTGGGTTCTCTACCACTGAGCCACCAGGGAAGCTCTAAATCAACTATACTTTTAAAAAGAGAGAGAAATAAGTAAACAGCATGTCCTGTTCCCTAAATAAAACTTCTAAAGAAGAAATGCTTGGTTCTCTTTTGCCTGAACATCTTACACAATGCCTGCATGTTTGATGAGACACTTAGGATATAAGATTAGTTAGCCTACAGGGCAGCCACATGTGCCCATGAGAAAAATGAGAAAGGGGAAAAGATGGTGAAGCAGGAATCCAGCCATCACCCCTCTGCCTATACACTCTTCTCCAAAACCCCAAGCCCCCTACTCTTCGAAGAGCAGACTGTACAATAACCTTGTGTGCTTGGCTTTGAGGGACAGCAGTGGCAGGCAACTGTTTTAATGGAGATGGGACTTGAGCTGTGTGAAATTCAGGCTATAGTCCTACCCTGATGGCCCTTTCTTCCCACTTCAGCAGGGGAGCCTGTTGTTTTAGCTTCCATTGCTAAGGGGTCACATTTGCCCACCATCAAGCTTGGGAGAAGTCCCTGTCCCTAGTGACTTCCCACACTCTGGCTTCATCAAAAGCGACTGGAGTGGGTAAACATTGACTCTAGAGTCATCCCAGAGCTGATGCAAAGGTGCAGGAAGCAGTTCTGGGCTGTCCGATGCTGCCTACGTGCTGATGGCTCTGGAGAGGGTGGTAGCAAGAACAGAGCTGCTTCCTGGAACAAGGCTTAGATAAGAGGTGGCTTGTTGTGCTTGAGTTTCCGTCGAACTTCACTGCGAGTTACAAAATCCTATGTCATAACTACTGCACATAGAATTTTTTAGTAGTGACTTCCCCAGGAAGGACTCTGTGTATATATAGAGAGGGGAAAGAGACAGAGAGGAGGAGGAGAGAGAGAGAGATGGAGAGAAAGGGAGTGTATGTGAGCAAGTGTGAGTTCCTTTTGATAATTATTTGAAAAATGTTCAGAGAGGCCAAAAATAATGAGCAGATCTTGGAGTCTTGGGGGTCTCCATGCAGAGAGACACACACACACCCCACCCCACCCTGTGCTGAGAAACAGCGACAGCATTGTGTGGTGGCCATGGGGTCCCTGACCCGCCCTTCCCTGTGCTCGCTGGGCTGGTTCTCATCTTGGTGTCAGACCTTCCATGCTTGTACTGACCAACTAAATCTGTAGCCTTCCTTGCAGGTTTTTTCTGGCTTGTAGGAGAAAAATGACATTTAGAGCTAGGTTATTCCAAAGGGTGGCGGGAACTAAGTCCACTGGAGGCTAAAAATAACCAGAACCCAGCCGGCCTGGTCAGGCCTGCGGGCCTAGGGACCGCCTGCCATCACCCTGGCCCTCCCCGGGTGCCACATGCCGACGCTAGTTCCAGGAGGTGCTCAGAGCCTGTTACTCATATGTCAGATTCCCACTGCCGTGATGTTATTTCATGCACCAACTGCGTTTTCATAGAAAAGCGTGAGTCACTCCTGAGTGGGGCTTTGGGAAAGAACTTGGCTAGGGTGGGAGGGAGCGGCTCTCATAAGCCGGAAATCTAGGCGGGGAAGGGGCCTTTTATAGTATCCTGCGTTGGCTTTTTTCGTAGGTTAATTTTTATCTTAACAACCAAGATAAGGTTGAATGATCTTTTTATAAGAAATCTATTTAAATACAAGGGAATATTTGAACTTATTTTTAAAAGGCGAGGGCATTTTTTGTGGTGCTCAATTTATAAATAAGATAGATTAGGGGTTGTTTGATGGACATTTACAACGGCAGTGACTCTTGCGGGGCATTCTCTCTGCACTACTCTGGGGACACAAAATACTCTTTGTTCTAGTCTGCAGGGACACCGGCTCTGATCAGCCGGGCATGCCTACCCCAGAACCCTCCAGACAGGGCTTACTGCTCAGGAACAGATGGTGATTTTTCAAACTGAATGCTATTCTGGTGCACTTACTTAGGAAAAAGATCTAAAAATAGACTTGAATGAGCCTAACCTGCAAAAATAAGTTGTCAGCTTCTTTTTACTCCTTCTGGGTTGAAAACAAAGCTGTCAGCAATTTCTGTGCATTGAGGAATCTGTGTGCTTTCTTATTTTAGAGAAAGCTTTTTCAGTAGGACTGCAATTGAGTCCCCTTAAATCTCTCAGTGTCAACAAATTACCATCTGTTGTCTAGAGACTCTCAAGCTGATGAGTCCTCCTCCCCACTTGAAGCTGGAGACAGGTTGCCCATCTGGAAAATGAGGCCTGAGGATGGGACCAGCTCTGTGCCTCTGGAAGGGCTGATTGCAGTATCTCAAGGTCAGCCAGACCCCCTGAAGCCTGATGCTGGGAGAAGTTGCCCCCTTGGTGTGGTGAAGACACTCGGCTTGGAAATAGGGTAGCCGTGAGGTCCAGGGTGGCAGTCTGATGCCTGTCATGACTTGGATAGTGATGGCCCCAGCACTGGACTTTGAGATGGCCAAGCACTCACCTTCTTCACAAAGCACCTGGTGCTATCTTGCCTGGTGGGCAATGTGTGCCGGACTTGTGGGGGTTTGGTACAGTATTATTGTCTGTGAAATGAGGTTCCCTCCATACTAATCAGGGTGTGTAAAACCTAGAGAAGTCAAGGGCAGGTGGAAGGGACTGGCTTGAATTTGAGAAATAAAATGAAGCTAGAAATGGCACTTCTACTTGTGGAGAATTGTGCTGGTGATACCCACACTCAGTCTAGGCCCGAGCAAGTGCAGGCTCTTGGGACCACACACCCCTGCTGAGCCTTCATCGTGGTCACGTGGGCACACAATCCACACCTTTCCCTCTCCCACACAAACCACAAACACACACCTACACTGCTGAGATGATGATCAATTTTTCCTGGGATGGAGAAGATGGGATATCAGAGGAGAAAAAGTTAGACTAGGGAGATGCTTGCTGGTGAAAGAGGTGGAGAGAGAGAGGCTGGGCTGGGCGAGTGCCAGAGGGCTGCTGGGCTCTAAGAACCTCCAGGCTGTCTCCCTCAGGCCATCCGAGAGGGCTCAGGTGATGGTCAGTCTTGGACAGTGTTGGAGGCTCTGGGAATCTGCCCAGCCAGTTTCTGTTTGATGAACTGTTTTGATGGAACGATCTCACTAGCCATGAGTTAATTTAGCCTCTGTATGCTGAGTTGGAGAAGATGGACTCACCACTAGCCATTTTCCCAGCCTGAGCTGGATGGAAGCCCGCACACCTCCCCTCTACACACAGACTTTTTCGAAGGGAGCATCAGTCCATTTGCCAACCAGAGGCTCCAGGTTCCTATGGACACGAAAGAGTGCTCTGTGCATGCCTAGCTTCTAGTGAGTGACACTAAGAAAGACCATGGTGAATATATGTGTGTTTTGGACACTGTATGATAATTCTTAACAGCCTTTCTTCCGGCTAAAAGCACATGGAAGAATCAAAGGATTTTGACTATTTCAAAATAATTTGAAAGGTTGCCAGTGACTGGTCTAGGTCCCGAATTTTCTTGAAAGAAAAACAAAGTTTTGGGGGTGGTCCTAAGATGGCTGAGGAATAGGATAGGGAGACCACTTTCTCCCCCACAAATTGATCACAAGAACATTTAAATGCTGAGTAAATTCCACAAAACAACTTCTGAATGCTGGCAGAGGACATCAGGCACCCAGAAAAGCAGCCCATTGTCTTTGAAAGGAGGTAGGAAAAAATATAAAAGACAAAAAAAGAGGCAAAAGAGGTAGGGACGGAGCTCTGTCCCAGGAAGGGAGTCTTGAGAAAAGTTTCCAAACACCAGGAAAACTCTCACTGCTGAGTCTGTGGCGAGCCTTGGAAGCACAGAGGGCAACATAACCGGGAGGAAAAATAAATAATTTAAACCCACAGATTATGAGCCCAGCGGTAACTCCCCCAGTGGAGAAGCAGTGCAGACACTTGCACCCGCCACTAGCAAGTGGGGGCTGAGCAGGGAGGTGCAGTTTGCATTGCTTAGAGTAAGGACCAGGTCTGAATGCCCCGAGGGCAATCACAGTGAACTAACTTGGGCTAGCAGACCAGACTGTGGGATAGCTGCCACGCAAAAAGCCCTAACCTAAGACACCACCAGGACTACGCACAGAACAAAGGACTGAACAGAACTAGCTGGCTGCAGACCATCCCCCTCTGATGACAGGCAGCCAGAGCCAGAAGGGGGCAATTGCAGCCCCAGAGAGACAGTATCTACCAAACTGCAAGCAGCTTCTTTGCTAACTAAGACTTCTTGGAGTTCTGGACAGTCAACATCCACCTGAGAAAGTGCACCAGTTGTACACCCAGAAAACTGAGCAGCAGGGATGGGGCAGGTGATGAGTCGCAGCGACCGCGCTCACCAAACACCTCATCACCTGAGCTGCTCGGACCTGGGAAGGGCACAAGATGCAGGCCCAATGGAGTCTGCACCTCTGAGGACTACCCAAGTGCCTGAACCTGAGCGGCTTAGACCTGGGAGGTGCATGCAGCCCAGGGCCGGCTTTGGACGGTTCCTGGTGGAGTAACCTAGACCCTGAGCTGTGTGGACAGGGAAGGCACATGCGCCATAAGCAGGAGCAGGCCCAGTGTCGCTGAGGCACTGCGAGCACACTCCACTGTTATTTGTTTGCAGCATCCCTCCCTCCCCACAGCACGACTGAACAAGTGAGCCTTAAAAAAGTGTCCACCACCGGCCCCCTTGTGTCAGGGCAGAAATCAGACACTGAAGAGACCAGCACACAGAAGAAGCTAAAACAGAGGAGACCGCCTTGGAAATGACAGGTGCAATAGATTAAAACCCTGTAGTTAGTACTGACTACATAGGAAGGGGCTTAAAGATCTTGAGAAATATAACTCAGACCAAGGAACTATCCGAAAATGAACTGACCCCACAGTGCCCACAACAACACCAGAGAAAGTCCTAGATATATTTTTACTATCTTTACAATCATTCTTTTTTTTTAACTTAAAAAAATTTTAAGTCCTCTATTACTCCTTTAATTTTCATTTTTATAACTTACTTTTCAAAAAAAAGACCCTATTTTTAAAGCAAACCTCATATATATATATTTAATAATTTTTGTGACTTTTTTTTCTTCTTCTTTTCTTTAATATTGTATCTTTGAAAATCCAACCTCTACTCTAGATTTTTAATCTTTACTTTTTGGTATTTGTTATCAGTTTTGTACCTTTAAGAACCCAATCTTCAGTACCCATTTTTACTTGGGAGCGAGATTACTGGCTTGACTGCTTCTCCTCCTTTGGACTCTCCTTTTTCATCACCAGGTCGCCTCTGTCTCATCCCTCCCCCTTCTCTTCTCTACCCAACTCTGTGAATCTCTGTGTGTTCCAGACGGTGGAAAACATTTAGGGAACTGATTACTGACTGGATCTCTCTTTCTCCCTTTCATTCCCTCCTTTTATCCTCCTGGCCACTTCTGTCTCCTTCCTCCCTCTTCTCTTCTCTGTATAACTCCGTGAACATCTCTGAGCGGTCCAGACTGTGGAGTGCACATAAGGAAGTGATTACTGGCTAGCTTGCTTTCTCCTCTTTTGATTCCACCTCCTCTCATTCGGATCACCTCTAACTCCCTCCTCCCTCTACTCTTCTCCATGAAACTCTGTGAACCTCTCTGGGTGTCCCTCACTGTGGAGAAACTTTTCATCTTTAACCTAGATGTTTTATCAATGGTGCTGTATAGAAGGAGAAATCTTGAGACTACTGTAAAAATAAGACTGAAAACCAGAAGCAGGAGGCTTAAGTCCAAATCCTGAGAACACCAGAGAAATCCTGACTCCAGAGAACATTAATCAATAGGAGCTCAACAAACACCCGCATACCTACACTGAAACCAGAACCATCCAAAGGCCAACAAGTTCCAGAGCAAGACATAGAACACAAATTCTCCAGCAATACAGGAATACAACCCTGAGCTTCAATATACAGGCTGCCCAAAGTTACTCCAAAACTATTGACACCTCATAACTCATTACTGGACACTTCTGTGCACTCCAGAGAGAAGAAATCCAGCTCCACCCACCAGAACACTGACACAAGCTTCCCTAACCAAGAAACCTTGACAAGTCACCTGTACAACCCTACTCACAGTGAGGAAACTCCACAATAAAGAGAACTCCACAAACTGCCAGAATACAGAAAGGCCACCCCAAACTCAGCAATATAAACAAGATGAAGAGACAGAGGAATACCCAGCAGGTAAAGGAACAGGATAAATGCCCACCAAACCAAACAAAAGAGGAAGAGATTGGGAACTCCCTGATAAAAAATTCTGAATAATGAAGGTGAAAATGATCCAAAATCTTGAAATCAAAATGGAATCACAGATAAATAGCCTGGAGATAAGGATTGAGAAGATGCAAGAAAGGTTTAATAAGGACCTAGAAGAAATAAAAAAGAGTCAATATATAATGAATAATGCAATCAGTTCAGTTCAGTCGCTCAGTCATGTCCGACTCTTTGCGACCCCATGAATTGCAGCACACCAGGACTCCTTGTCTATCACCAACTCCCGGAGTTCACTCAGATTCATGTCCATCGAGTCAGTGATGCCATCCATCCATCTCATCCTCGGTCATCCCCTTCTTCTCCTGCCCCCAATCCCTCCCAGCATCAGGGTCTTTTCCAATGAGTCAACTCTTCACATGAGGTGGCCAAAGTACTGGAGTTTCAGCTTTAGCATCATTCCTTCCAAAGAAATCCCAGGGCTGATCTCCTTTAAAATGTACTGGTTGGATCTTCTTGCAGTCCAAGGGACTCTCAAGAGTCTTCTCCAACACCACACTTCAAAAGCATCAAGTGGATGCAATTGGAGCCTATTATACAGAGTGAAGTAAGCCAGAAAGAAAAACACCAACACAGTATACTAATGCATATATATGGAATTTAGAAAGATGGTAATGATAACCCTGTATGCGAGACAGCAAAAGAGACACAGATGTATAGAACAGTCTTTTGGACTGTGTGGGAGAGGGCGAGGGTGGGATGATTTGGAAGAATGTCATTGAAACATGTATAATATCATATAAGAAATGAATCGTCAGTCCAGGTTTGATGCATGATACAGGGTGCTTGGGGCTGGTGCACTGGGATGACCCAGAGGGATGGTATGGGGAGGGAGGTGGGTTCAGGATTGGGAACACGTGTACACTCGTGGTGGGTTTATGTTGATGTATGGCAAAACCAATACAATATTGTAAAGTAATTAGCCTTCAATTAAAATAAATAAATTTATATTTTTTTTTAAAAAGAAAAACAAAGTTTTAAGAGGAATAGAAGGACAAAGTACTTCAAAAATTAAGTGGAGCAGATTAATGAAACTTAATGGTCTTTAAACCTTGGAAGAACGTCTGTCCTACCCTTGGGCTGCTACCTGTAGTCCAGAGAGCCACGGGTCCAGCTCACCCACTCACAGCCTCTGTCGATGTGATCCCCAACAGAAAGTGTCTGGCAGTAAAGAAAGGAGGAGGAGGGAGTACCTCTCAGAAGAAATGATCAAGAAGATATACGGTCAATGCCCTGTGTCAGCAAGGCCTGGGGTCAAAGGAGGGGTGGTGTGTCATAGCAATGATGCTGGAAATCCAAAGCCACACATTTAAAAAGAAAGTTCTCATTCTTTGTCAAAGCAGTTGAAATTCTAGGCATTTGTCCTGAGATACTAATCAAGGATGTGCACACAGACTGTTAACCTCTTATACAAACAACCGTAACAATACGGGTGGAACAAACATTCTAGCACATGTACTCCATGTACTGAGACTGTGTTGTAGAAGTGTGTATATGATTGTCAAAGAAGAACATTTTCTGTGTGCTGTTATATGAAAAAAAAAAAAGGGTTACAATTCAGTCCATGTAAAATGGTTCAATTTTTATGCAATTTAATACCTTTCCTAATTTTTCTGCAATTGTATTAGTTTTCTAGGGCTTCCCTGGTGGCTCAGATGGTAAAGAATTTGCCTGCAATGCTCGACACCCAGGTTCAATCCCTGGATCAGGAAGATCCCCTGGAGAAGGGAATGGCAACCTACTCTAGTATTCTTGCCTGGAGAATTCCATAGACAGGGGAGGCTGGCAGATTACAGTCCATGGGATTGCAAAGAGTCAGACACACTTGAGCGACTAACACACACACATTAGTTTCCTACTGTGTCTGTAACAAATCATCACAAACCTGGTGACTTCAGACAACATACATCTGTTATCTCACACTTCAGTAGTTCAGAAGGTTGACGTGGGTCTCCTGGGGCTCAGAGCAAGGAGTCAGTGTGGCAGTTCTGTCTGGAGGCTGCAGGGGAGGCTTCCAGCTGCTGGTGGTCATCTGCATCCCTGGGATCATATCCTCACTCCTTCAGAGTAGCAACAGCAGGTCAAGTTCTTTTCCCACACCTCTGGTCTCTCGTGTCCTCATCCACAGCTGGGACCTGAGACCATGCTGGATGCACTCAGCTGTCCAGGAAAATCTCCTTATTTTAAGGTCAGCTGCTTAGCATCCTTCATTTTAATTTCCTTCATTTCACCTGCTATCCTAATCCTCCTTTGTCATGTAGCCTAATGTATTTATAGGTTCCAGAGCTTAGGACACAGACATCTTTGAGGGGGACAGTATTCTGCTCACCACAACACAATGCTGTGCTGTGAAAAGTCACTCCACTTGTTTCCTACTCTTTGCGACCCCATGAACTGTAGCCCACCAGGTTCCTCTGTCCATGGGATTCTCCAGGCAAGAATACTGCAGTGGATTGCCATGCCC
This sequence comes from Aepyceros melampus, assembly GCA_006408695.1. Classification (NCBI taxonomy): domain Eukaryota; kingdom Metazoa; phylum Chordata; class Mammalia; order Artiodactyla; family Bovidae; genus Aepyceros; species Aepyceros melampus. The sequence continues at coordinate 250,765 of SJXQ01010609.1, forward strand.
AGATAAGAAAGGCTTCCTCAGTGATCAGTGCAAAAACATAGAGGAAGAAAATAGAATGGGAAAGACCAGAGACCTCTTCAAGAAAATTAGAGATACCAAGGGAATATTTCATGCAACGATGGGCACAATAAAGGACAGAAACAGTATGGATCTAAGAGAAGAAGAAGATATTTAGAAGAGGTGGCAAGAACACACAGAAGAATTACACAGAAAAGATCTTCATGATGCAGATAATCACAATAGTGTGATCACTCACCTAGAGCCAGACATCTTGGAATGTGAAGTCAAACAGGCCTTAGGAAGCATCACTATGAACAAAGCTAGTGGAGGTGGTGGAATTCCAGTTGAGCTATTTCAAATCATAAAAAATGATACTGTGAATGCTGCAGTCAATATGTCAGCAAATTTGGAAAACTCAGCAGTGGCCACAGGGCTGGAAAAGGTCAGTTTTCATTCCAATCCTAAGGAAAGACAATGCCAAAGAATGCTCAAACTACTGTACACTTGTACTCATCTCACACGCTGGCAAAGTAATTCTCAAAATTCTCTAAGCCAGGCTTCAACAGTATGTGACCATGAACTTCCAGATGTTCAAGCTGGATTTAGAAAAGGCAGAGGAACCAGAGATCAAATTGCCAACACTGTTGGTTCATAGAAAAATCAAGAGAGCTCCAGAAAAAACATCTACTTTTGCTTTATTGACTATGCCAAAGCCTTTGACTATGTGGATCACAGCAAACTGTGGAAAATTCTGAAAGAGATGGGAGTACCAGATCACCTTCCCTGCCTCCTGAGAAATCTGTATGCATGTCAAGAGGAAACAGTTAGAACTGGACATGGAACAACAGACTGGTTCCAAATCAGGAAAGGTGTACGTCCGGGCTGTATATTGTCACCCTGCTTATTTAATTTATATACAGAGTACCTCATGCGAAATGCTGGGCTGGATGAAGCACAAGCTGGAATCAAGATTGCTGGGAGAAATATCAATAATCTCAGATACACAGATGACACCACTCTTATGGCAGAAAGTGAAGAACAACTAAAGAGCCTCTGGGTGAAAGTGAAAGAGACGAGTGAAAAAATTGGCTTAAAACTCTACATTCAGAAAACTAAGATCATGGCATCTGGTCCCATCACTTCATGGCAAATAGATGGGGAAACAATGGAAACAGTGACAGACTTTATTTTTTGGGGCTCCAAAATCACTGCAGATGGTGACTGCAGCCATGAAATGAAAAGATGTATGACAAACCTAGACAGCTTATTAAAAAGCAGAGACATTACTTTGCCAACAAACGTCCATCTAGTCAAAGCAATGGCTTTTCCAGTAGTCACGTATGGATATGAGAGTTGGACTATAAAGAAAGCTGAGCGCTGAAGAATTGATGTTTTTGAACTATGGTGTTGAAGAAGACTCTTGAGAGTCCTTTGGACTGCAAGGAGATCCAACCAGTCAATTCTAAAGGAAATCAATCCTGAATATTTATTGGAAGGATTGATGCTGAAGCTGAAACTCCAATACTTTGGCCACCTGATGTGAAGAACTGACTCATTGGCAAAGACCCTGATGCTGGGAAAGATTGAAGGTGAGGGAGAAAGGGATGACAGAGAATGAGATGGTTGTATGGCATCTCTGACTCAATGGATATGAGTTTGAGGAAGCTTCAGGAGTTGGTGATCAACAGGGAAACCTGATGTGCTGCAGTCCATGGGGTCACCTAGAGTCGGACACAATTGAGTGACTGAACTGAACTGAATTGAACTTGCCATGCCTTCCTCCAGGGGATCTTTCAGACCAAAGAACTGAACCCGCAGCTCCTGCATTGCTTGCAGATTCTTTACCATTGAGCCACTGGGGAAGCCCTGGGCTCACCAATTTCCCTCTTGTATCCTCCAGGAGACTTCCTTTTGCTGGTGGCAGTAAATGCTGCTATTAAGATTCCCCTTACTAATGTTCTGCAGATGTCATCATAAGCCCCTCAGTGTTGTCCTAGAAAACACAGTCTGTTGTTGGGACCTCCTCTGTCTTCACCCATTCAAACCTGAGCTGAGTTAAAAAATCCAAAGTGTGCACTGGGGACGTCCGTGGTGGTCTAGTGATTGAGACTCTGAGCTGCCGATGTGGGGAGAATGGGTTCGATCATTAGAGAACTAAGATCCCACATACTGCAAAGCATGGACAAAAATTAAAAAAAAAGAGAAATGCACCATTTTAGGGAGAGACTAGGCCTTCCCTCTTGAGAGGTTGCTGGTCCCCAGAGGGTTTCTGGGCTTCACCCACTACTCTCACTCCCTTCACAGCCTGAGGAGGAAAGGGCAGAGGACCCTGAAGATTTAACACAGCTGTGACCCTTCCATGGTCAAAGGGCCCATTAGAATGTGGTGTTTGACTTGAATTAACTCCTGGGCCATCCAGGGCTCTGGTTGTGTTTCCTTTCCTTCATCTTCTCCTTGGAAAAGTCCCTAAGTGACTGACCTTCAGCTGCCAGCATCCCTCCCACCAAAGAGACCCCAGGGGGAAAACCTGGCCGCTGAGTTGGCCTCTTGGGAGGCCCCATCAATCCACCTGGGATCTCCTCATTTCTGGTGGTCAGGGCGTATCTGCTTTGCTTCTCCCACTGGATTGCTCAAAAGTGTGTGTATGTGTATTGTGTGTGTTCTCTGTTATTTTGTGTATGTTGTGTATATTTTGTGTTGTGTTGTCTGTTGTGTATGCTTTGTGTGATGTGTTTCTCTGTTTTGTGGGCTATGTGTGTTGTGTGAGTGTTGTGTGTGTTGTGTGTGCTGTGTACAGTGGGGTGTATGTGTTGTGTTACGTATCTGTGATGGGGTGTATGTGTATTTTGTGCGGTATGTGTTGTGTATATTGTCTGTTGTGTATGTTTTATGTGTTGTTTCTGTTTTGTGTTGTGCATGTGTTGTATGCACTGGGTGTGTATGTGTGTTGTGTGTACAAGCAAAGGAGTCAGAGCTGGGCACTGTGCCCAGATGCCCCGACTGGCTATCTCTAAGTTAATGTGTGGTTTCCCCTTTCTTACTTGAGTGTAGGTGGTATTTTATTTTCTGCTGTTGCTCTTCTGTGGAAATTGACTGTGTGAGGTTCAGGGGAAGAAGGTTTTGTCAGCATACATCTTTCTACTTTGGAAGAGAGCTGATCCATCATTCAGGGCAGAGGAGGGTTTTGATCCAGGAGAAGCCTTTGTGGAGGTGACGTCAGGAGTAGGGTGACAAGCTTGTCCCCAAGGTTTCATTTCTCTCTTTCTGCATTTCTCAATAACTCCATCGTCATGACGGGCCTCTGTTCACTTGGTTCCTACAGCTTCCTCCACTCATGTGAGAGAAGGCATATTTCTCACACATTAAAAGGAAAACTTAAAAATTATTTTCTTATTCCTTTACTTTTAGAAATGAAATTCACCTGAGAGAGTTACAACTCTGTTGCTCAGTTGGCAGGCTGAGAAGAGCCACTCTCTTTACAATCAAATAAATACCTTCAGTTCAGTTCAGTTCAGTCGCTCAGTCGTGTCCGACTCTTTGAGATCCCATGAATCGCAGCACGCCAGGCTTCCCTGTCCATCACCAACTCCCAGAGTTCACCTAGACCCACACCCATGGAGTCAGTGACGCCATCCAGCATCTCATCCTCTGTCGTCCCCTTCTCCTCCTGCCCCCAATCCCTCCCAGCATCAGAGTCTTTTCCAACGAGTCAACTCTTCGCATGAGGTGGCTTGGTCACATGGATTTTGGAACCAGGTGGATGGAAGTTAAACCTGCCTCATCTACCAGTGGATGGCTTAGTCAGTTTCATGTCTCTCTGATTCTCCAGTTCCTTTTCTTTTTCCTTTCTCCTCCACCCCTTCCTTCTTTCTTTCTCTCCTTGTAAAAAGGGGGTGATAGTAACATGACCTCACACTGCAGGGACAACACACTGTAATGTACAGGAGCTGGCTGCCACCCAGATGGATCCAGGGGATCCGCACCTGAGGGAGAGGATGGGCCTGAGGGAGGAGTTGGGGGGAGAGCTGAATTAAGGGGGCTTGGAGGGGACGGCTGGTGGAAGGGAGCAGTGTGGGACAGAGGGAGGCCTGAACAGAGCTGATGCCAACAGTGACCTCAGCTGACCCCCAATTGGAGTGTGCTTCAAAGCGTCCTGACTTTGGGCAAAGGCTCAAGGCTTTCCACTCTATGCTGACCAGTCATTGGATGTCAGCTGCCTGGAGGGATGTGGTTTTGGTTCAGGGACCTCCCTGTTATTCAGTCGCTCAGTCTTCTCTGACTCTTTGTGACCCCATGGACTGCAGCATGCCAGGCTTCCCTGTCCTTCACCATCTCCTGGAGCTTGCTCAAACTCATGTCCATTGAGTAGGTGATGCCATCCAACCATCTCATCCTCCGTTGGGCCCTACTCTTCCTGCCTTCAATATTTTCCAGCATCAGGAGTTTTTCCAGTGAGTCAGTTCTTTGCATTAGGTTGCCAAAGTTTTGGAACTTTAGCCTCAGTATCAGTCCTGCCAATGAATATTCAGGACTGATTTCCTTTAGGATTGACTGGTTTGACCTCCTTGCAGACCAAGGGAGTCTCAAGATTCTTCTCCAACACCATAGTTCAAAAGCATCAATTCTTCGGCACTCAGTCTTCTTTACGGTTCAACTCTCAATCCATCCATGACTATTGGAAAAACCATAACTTTGACTATATGGACCTTTTTTGGCAAAGTAATGTCTCTGCTTTTTAATAAGCTGTTTAGGTTTGGTCATAGCTTTTCTTCCAAGAAGCAACTGTCTATTAACTTAATGGCTGCAGTCACCATCTGCAGTGATTTTGGAGCCCAAGAAAATAAAGTCTGTCACTGTTTCCATTGTTTCCCCATCTATTTGCCACGAAGTGATGGGACCAGATGCTATGATCTTCATTTTCTGAATGTTTAGTTTTAAAGCCAGCTTGTAAACTCTCTTCTTTCACCTTCATAAAGAGGCTCTTCAGTTTCTCTTCACTCTCTGCCATTAGGCTGGTGTCATCTGCATATCTGAGGTTATTGATATTGCTCCTGGCAATCTTAATTCCAGCTTGTGATTCATCCAGCCCACATTTCACATAACGTACTCTTCATAGAAGCTAAATAAACATGGTGATAATATACAGCCTTAATGTACTCCTTTCCCAATTTTTAACCATTCCATTGTTGCATGTTTGGTTCTAACTGTTGATTCTTGACCTGCATACAGGTTTCTCAGGAGGCAGGTAACATGGTCTGGTATTCCCATCTCTTTAAGAATTTTACACATTTTGTTGTCATCCACACAGTCAAAGGCTTTAGTGCAGTCAATGAAGCAGAAGTAGATATTTTTCTGGGATTCTCTTGATCTTTCTATGATCCAACAGATGTTGGCTATTTGATCTCTGGTTCCTCTGCCTTTTCTGAATCCAGCTTGAAGATCTGGAAGTTCTTGGTTCATGTACTATTGAAGCCTCACTTGGAGAATTTTGAGCATTACTGTGCTAGCATGTGAGGTGAGTGAAAGTGTGCAAACCTCCCTATACAGGGGACTAGACCTTGCTGTCTTGAAGGGGATCTGGGTGGCACACCACAGCTTGGCAAAGAAGCAGGAAGCTGCATCACTGTATCGCAGGTGCCCTGAGGTGCCTCTCCCGATGGTGCCACCTCCCTGCACGCCCTGGGATGCGCCCTCCAGTCGCCTGAACTTACTGACCTACACCTGACTCTCAGAGGCATGAGAGTTCCAAGGGGTGACCTCTGAGAACACAAAGCAGGACAGAAAATGAGTCTGGGATCTAGGTACTCAGTAAAGAGCTGCACATCCAGTGTGGAGTGTCAGCTTCTTCCCCCAGGTCCCTACAGGCCCCTCACCTTGGCTGGGTAAGGACAGGTCATCTCAGACCACTGGAGACATTTCATAAAAAGATCACTCGGTGAATAAATTCCCAGCATCTGGCTCGACCAAGCACCTCCACCTCGCAAGCCTCCTCGAGGGACGTGTGTGTCTGTGTCCCGGGCTCTATAGGTTAGCAGAGCCTCAGTAATACAGAGGAGATTTAGTGTGGTTTAGTTATTGCCAAGTAACAAACCTTCTCCATATTTGGTGCTCGGCACCACACTATATTTTATTGCTCAGAATTCTGTGGATCAGTGTTCGGACAGGGTTCTGCAGGGCCAGCTCTTCTCCACTTGGCATCAGCTGGGATCTGTGGTCTCCTGTGGCTGTGTTCAACTGAGAGCTCTACCAGCTGGAATGTCCCAAATGGAGTCCCATCTCCAGGGCCTCTCCTGGGGAACTTTGGTCACTCATTTGTCCAGCCTGGACCTCCTGGCAGCACAGTGACCTGACACTACTTGGGAGAAAGTAGTGCAAACCTTCTTAAGGACTGTTTTCCTTTTAATGTGTGAGAAATATGCCTTCTCTCACATGAGTGGAGGACCTTCTCAGAAGGTCATTTCTGCTGCAGTCTGTGGTCAGAGCAATAGACTGGCCAGTCCAGTTTCAAGAGGTGAGGAAGTGACTCTAAACCTGTGAGCCAGAGCAGGAATTCAATGAGATTATATTTGGACAAAGAGCAGCATGTGCCAATATTGATCAGTATTCCCTACACAGCAGTGTTTTCATTGCTGTGATCCGATTTGGTCCTCAGCTGGTGTTCATGGTAGTTCCCTTGTGTTCATTCTGTCCTAGGGAGCTTGCATTGGGGTGTAGGCAGCATGTGCTTGATGGACACAACCACACATCCTTGGCTCTTCTCTTTCTGGGGATGGGATTTAGTCAAGGAGCTCCTTTGTGTGGAAGCTCAAAACTTGACTCCCTGCTGTGGTCTCCTGGAAAGTTTTTAAACTCCACATACCTGAGATCTCTGGAGGTGGGATACAAGTTATTGTCCTGGTCAAGCCACAAATAGCTGTCATTGATTTCATGAATGGACATGTGCCTAGAATTTCAATCAATGTGTACTTTTTTAAAATCTAACTGCGGAAAAGAAAGATACTTGGTACCAGAAATGGGAAAGGGTACAGTATATGGGGTACCAGCCTGGCACGAACATTGCTGTGCTTTCCACCAGCAAAGTTGTTCACACTTATTTAGCACGTGAGATGAACAGCTTAGCCTTTTCTAGTTAATTAAGGAAACAGAATTTGAGACCGGAATTGCGGACAAGTCTTGGGTTTAACTCCAGGCTCTATTGGCTGGCTCGAGAGTGAGAGACAGAGCAGCTGTCTGGACGTACTTGTGCTTACGTTTGTGGCTGTGACACAAGTAGTAGCACTCGAACATTCATAGTATAGCTTATGAATTATGCAGAATATATTTGCATTCTCATTTTGGTAGCAGCACTGAAAATAGAAATAAAAAAGTCTGGAAGTTAGAGCAAGAAGCAAAGGCAGCAAGGAGCAGAGCCAAATGATATTCTTAGAACTTTATATTTCAGGTGGAAAGTTGAAGTCACAAAACCAGACAGATCTCTCTTTCTTTCCCTAATTAATTATAGGTTGTGAAGTCAGGGTGTGGGCTGGTGTATTCCTTTTTTTTGAAAAACCGCATTTGACAGCTCTAGGCATCCAGGATTTCATCAGTGTCTCCAGGTGCGCTGTAATTCATGTGAAATGTACACCTGATTGCATAACTGCATGATATTACCCATGTTTCTCCATCAAGCTCACTTACATCATCTCAGGAGGAGGAGGAGGAGAAATCTCACAACACTTTTCCACTGGAGGGAAAAGGTGTCACTCTTTTCCTTTTTTAAAGGAATAACTTTAAATCTAAAAATAATTTAAAAATACAATAGGAAACCGAAAAACATCCATAGTCTTTAAAATGTTCAATAACCTGCCCTGCCTTTCATATTTTGGGCTTGCAGCAGAACAAAGTGATTCTGGTCTGGGTTTTGGAACCGGATCACTTGGGTTCAGATTTGCCACCTACAAGGTCATGGGACCTTAGGGAGGTCATGTGGCTAGTCCCTACCTCAGTTTCCTAGTCTGTAAAGCAGAGGTAACAATTGTAACCCCCTTGTAGGATTGTTAGGAGGATTCAATGCATGAATATGTGTGAAGTGCTTAGAATAGTGCCTGGCACAGGGTGAAAATCAACTAACTATGATGATCGCCATTATTCCTGACTGCACCCTATGCTTAAAAAAGTAGACACATGCACACACACATGACAAACACATATGCACAATTACAGGCATATGAACAGTCACACATACATGCACACACACACACACAGACCTGTGGACACACACACACTTTTTCCCACTAGTGATAGCATCACACTCTCCATGTGAGGTTGCAGCTTGCTCTTATTTTCACCTCACAATAATCATGAATTTTTTCCCAGGAGGTCTGCCTTCCTCCAGGGCTGCCACTCCTCTCCTGGGGGGCATGTGGTTGTTCTGAGGTTTCTCTGTCACACACGCAAGGCTTGGCCTGGGTTGGGGATACACAATTTTAATTACTCACCAAGATTTGTGCCGGTTTGCATTCCCGCTGATGATGGAGGCCTCTCCACTTCATCATGGGAGTTGACAGAGCCCTGGGCTCTGCCAACCCAATCATTGAGAAATGCACTGTCCTTATTTTAATTTGCACTTCTGTAATCATTATTTGTGTGATGCCCTCTCGTTTGTCTTGTGCAACATACAAATACCATTCTGAACAGTGTCAAAATATTCTTTGGCCTTCACTGTTTTATAGCTGATCCTTTTTTCTACAAACGACAACAACAAAAACCATGTACAGACAATCCACAATGTACTCAAGCCTGTAATTTGCCAAATTAGCACATTTAGGTAAAGAAGAGTTCTAAATTTGGAACCTTGACATTGTTTCCAATTGTAATATTTTTGAAGTGCTCATCCTTACAAACCAAATCTATCATGAGCTGTCATTCCTCCAAAAAGTGATCACCAAGTCCCTATCTGTGTGTGTGTGTCATAATGTTTTTAGGCATTTAGGTTACATCAGTAAACAAATTGTTTTAAGAGCCTGCTGTGTGGAATTTACGATCTATCCCAGATAAAGTGGGAACTGAGATGTGGGCCCCAAGGCAGGAGGTGGCTGCTCTGGGTGGAGTCTTGGGTTGGGGTCCCCAACTTGCTTCATGGCCCCCACCCCCACCTCCAGACTGTGATGGAGAACATGTATGCTGGAGGACAGATGGTCCTTCCCTCCTGATGCCCTGGAGGCTACAAGGCATGATGGGCCGATGGCACCTCCGAGGCACTGGAGCTCTTTTCTATCCAGGTGAGAGATTGAAGCCCAGCCCCTGGGTGCTGGCCCACCCTTCCTACCTTTCTCCGAGGGACGCTCCAAGGAGGAAGTATGGCTAATCAGACTCACACTGCTTTGAATATGTACACACACGGCCAGCATCTCAGGACTCAATGGGTCTGATGAGGGCAAGCCAGGTGTCGGGGTTGCCCAGAGGCCTGCAGGGACCAGCCCTGAGCCTGCATCTGGCTCTCCAGCCTGCCTCACTGGTCAGTGAGGGCTGGCCCTGCACCCTCAGCTCCAAGTTGAAATACCCCAGAAGAACTTCAGGGCTTTTCCTCAGCCAATCCTTATCTCTGACCAAGCAGGTGGTAGTTGTCACCAGGCCAGCCAGTCAGTGACGAGTGGGGCCATGCTTATAAATGGCGTTGTTGCTGAACCATGTGGCTAGGGTTCAATTCCCCACATTCTCAGGGAACAATTCACAGATGTCTGCAAAGCCCAGTGCTGCGGTGATCACTGTGGCTTTTGGGGAGCTGTGGGCCACTGACATGGGGGTTGTGGGAGGCCCCATCCTTCTCTCATGGAGCCTGTGCTGGAAGGCCTTCCAAGGTAGTGATTGGGCAGTGTGTTAGTTTCCTGGGCTGCTGTAACTATTGTCACCAATGTATGGCTTACAGCACAGTTCTATCCCCTTTCTCTTCTAGAGGCCAGAAGAGTTTCACCAGGCTGAAGCCGTGGTGTCTGGGGAAGAATGCATTTCCTTGGTTGTTTCAGCTTCTAGAAGCCACCTTTGTTCCTTGGCTCTTGGCTCCTTCCTCCATCTTCAGGATGCATCATTCCAGGCTTTTCTCCCACCATCACACCCTCTTCCTTTCTGCTGTCAGTCTCCCCCTGGGTAAGGACCTATGTGATTACATTGGGCCCACCCCCAAATCCTTAATCACACCAGCAAAGTCCCTTTTGTCATATGAGGTGAACTTCACAGGTTCCAGGATTAGGAGTGGATGGTTCTGGGGGCTTGTTCAGGTGACCACAGGAAAGAACCCCTTGGACATGTACTGATTCTCTGGGCAAGGGTGGTGGGAGGGTACATCCAGACAAAGGGCAGCGCACACCACCATGGCCCACTCCTGTGAGTCAAGGAGTGAGCCAGCAGAGCCACTGCTGACCAGGCCAGATCTGCAGAGGCTAGATTTACAGTGTCAACCACCCTGAAGAGTGTGTGGGTCCTTATGGGGAACTATATACCAGCCAGGGAGGCTGGAGTGAGGGACGCAGGGCCTGCAACAGTGCAGAGCGGTGGGCCATGTCTACCTCGACCTTTCCCCCAAATCATGCACAGTTGGGGAGATTAGGTGGATGCTGTGAGGAGTCCAGGGCCAGAGAGATTGGAGGAGAAATGCCTAATGGGGACAGTGAACTTGGGGGGCGCTGGGATGATTGGAAAGAGGGGCCAAGTGGACAGATGCTGGGAGGATAAAACTCACCAACCTGACCCTGGACCCATAGAAAACTGCCCGTGTGGATCTTCACAAGCCGTGGAGGCCCAGCCCGGGCTGCCCCCTACTAGTTTGGGCCTTCTTACTCTGCCCTCGTTTTGTGACCATCTGTAGTGATTAATTTCCCTAAGCTCCTTGAGGGCCACATCTAAACAAATCCATGTCTCTGTCACCCTCAAAGTTCCCACCCAGCCCTGCACACGCACTGCTGAAAGCTTGTTCCACTCTGTGTGGCGAATGGGCCAACGGGCAGCTGGGGGTCAGGGTGAGGGACAGAGTCGCCCCTGAGTGGGAGAATTCACAGTTGTCCTCAGATGGCACGGTTGGTGGGGAAGGGTCCGAGGCCCCCGGAGACTTCCAGCAACCCTCGTCCTCCAGTTGGCGGCTCACTTTATGTGCCTGTGTGCAGGCGTGTTCAGTCACGTCCGACTCTCTGCACCCTCCTGGACTGTAGCCTGCTGGGCTCCTCTGTCCATGGGATTCTCCAGGCAAGAATCCTGGAGTGGATTGCCATGGCCTCCTCCAGGGGATCTTCCTGACCCGGGGATCAAACTCACATCTCTTGTATTCCCTGCATTGGCAAGTCGGTTCTTTACCACTAGCGCCACCTGGAAAGCCCACTTCATCCGCAAAACATTACACAAATAATGTTGATTTCAAGCAACTCCCATGTGATCCCTGACTGCTCCTAGATAACTGTGAGCTTTGGGCTGTTGCCCAGTACCTCACTGGTTGTCATAAACAAGGTCCCCAATTGGCTGACCTGACGTCTGGCCCTCTGCCAAGAAGAGTGGCAGGAACTTGCCTGCATCTCCTGAAATGGGCCTGCAGTGTGGCCATGCATCACCCTGAGAATGCTGGCAGGTCTGAGAGGCCCATCCAGGTGAAGAAGCAGTAACAAGTCAATCCCGAGTGTCAGGTGGGGCATGTAGCAGGTGTGGGCCCCCAGGGACACAGGCCAATGTTAGGTGGCTGCCTCAATTCCTCTACCCACTTCACACCCTGAATAGCTCAGCTCTCCCTTCTTCTGCTGGATGTTTAGCCCAAGGCTGATGGGAATGCGGAGCAGAGCCATGTAGCCAGGGCTTGCTGAAAAGCATGTGTGTAATGTTCAGAGTCTCCAGCCAGGCCTCAGCTGCTGTCCACATCTCTGCTGGCTTCTGCTTTGCCTCTCTGAGCTCCAGACCCCTCCCCAGTGCCCGTTCATATTCAGCTGGACCCTCTCATGGCCTGAATTCTGTTCCCCGTGTCCCCAAATCCATCCACCTCAGAAATATTCCCTGCCAAACCACAGAAAAAATACTCGGCTTGTTCCCTGGCAAACACACCTTCTGCAGGCAAACTTGATGAGCCACAAGATGGATTTAACATGAAATCAAATATCACACTGGAATTTTTTGATTGTCCTTAAAATGTGAGGGTAAATGGGGTCAGCCTCCTTCAGAGCAGTGTAAGCAGGTTGGAGACTGTTAACTTTGTAAAATAAAACCTCTGGTACATGGAAAATTAAAGGAATCTGTCATACAGAGTGAAGCGAGAAAGTGAAAAACAGATGTTGAATATTAATGCATATATTCAGAATCCAGGGCTTCCCAGGTGGCACAGTGGTAAAGAATCCACCTGCCACTGCAGGAGATGCAGGAGTTCAACCTCTGGGTCGGGAAGATCCCCTGGAGTAGGAAATAGCAATCCACTTCAGTATTCTTGCTTCGAAAATTCCGTGGATAGAAGAGCCTGGCGGGCTACAGTCCATGGGGTTGCACAGAATCAGACACGACTGAGCATGCACTCACAGAATGGAATCTAGAAAAATGAGGCAGATGAACCTATTTGCAAGACAGGAATGGAGCTGCAGACAAAGAATGGACATGTGGACACAGTGGGAGACAGAGGAGGGTTGGACGAACTGGGATGGTGACGTATATACACCACCATATGTAAAATGAATAGCTAGTTGAAAGCTGCTATACAGCACAGGAAGCTTAGCTCAGCGTTCTATGGTGACCTAGAGGGGTGGGATGGAGGTGGGGAGGGAGGCTCACGAGGGAGGGGATGTATGTATGCATATAGCTGATTCACTTTGTTGTGCAGTAGAAACTATGACAACCTGTAAAGCAATTATACTCCAATACAATTTTTTAAAAGAAAAGAAAATAAAGGGCTCACCAGTGATGATGGAATCCCAGGACACGGGACTCATACACACTCACTGTGGAGGCTGCAGAAGAAGAAAGGGCCACATGATTTCCAGTTTGCATCTGGAAGTAACCACACTGAGGTGAAGCTTGGGCTGACTCAGAAAAACGGAGGAGCTTCAAGCACTCTTGTAAGATGTGAGGCGACCCAAGCCTCTGTGCTGTCAGCGTCCAGCTCAGGACACTGCTGTCTGCCTTGCAAACACTCAGGAGTGGTTATGGGGCAGGACTTCTGCTCTGAAGCAAGACATTTCTCAGCCCAGGAGTTGCGGACACATCCTTGCTCCTTGTTTGGGGCCAGAATCCTTCTCCCACTTTGTCATCACTCCAGGAATGATCTCACATGCAGATCAGGCTACCAGGCATGTCTCAGACTTGGCATTTCTAGGCACAGAGACCGAGACACCATCCCCACTTTTCTCTCCAGAAGCCCGGGGGAAGCTGAGGGATGTGACTAGATCAGCAGAGATAATCTTGCATTCGTTCATGTCTATTTACTTATCCATTCATTTATTTATTTAGGCTGTGCAGCACAGATTGTGGAATCTTAGTTTCCTGACCAGGGATTGAACCTGAGTCTTTGGCAGTGAATGCAAGGTAGTCTAACCACTGGATCGCCAGGGAATTCCTCATTCATGTCTATTTTAAACATCAGCTGGGAAGTCTGATGCCCTGAGTGTCATCAGAACTACTCTCATCAGTAGCTAATGTTTGTGCTCAATCGTGTCCACCTCTTTGCAACCCCATGAACTGTGGCTCCTCTGAAATGGGATTTCCCAGGCAAGAATACTGGAGTGGCTTGGCATTTCCTTCTCCAGGAGATCTTCTTGACCCAGGGATGAACTAGCATCTCTTGTGTCCTCTACATTGGCAGGTGGATTCTTTACCAATGTGCCACCATGGAAGCCACTTATCAGTAGCTAATTAATTGCAATCCCACCAGAATTGACAGCTGTAAAATCACACTTCCTAGAGACTCTTCTAGGACAGTGCATCACACACAATCTTTGGTGAAGGACTACATCATTTTAGTTGTTCTCAATCTCTTTTGGACTAGTATTTTTCTAAGAAGCAATAAGCATGAATTAGTGAAAAATGGGCACACATTGGATGTGGTCAGAGTTCAGATTGCTATAAAAGTTCTAAACATTCACTCTTTGCTTTCAGTGTCCCTGACATGGAGCAAGATGAGCAGCTCGCAAATGGCCCAAGGCTGCAGACCACACCAGAATCATGCTGGCAGCCCAATGCCCCAGATTCTTTGTGTTCCTATTTCAATCATGAACAAGCTTTATATTGTTCTTATAAACCACCAGTACTGTCAGGCTGCCAGCCACAAAGTCTTTTGTCAGAATGTAGACCCCGAATTTTCAACTGGGAAATGTAGTCACTGTTGGTTTTCTATAGCTGTGCGTATTTCTCTCTCCGGGAAATCCTAGTGAAATTATTCTGTGGAGGGATGCTTGGCCATGTTGAATGACCCCTGGGCGTGTTCACTTGGTGAGAGTAACTGTTTGGACTCAGTTTTATCCTCTAGGTAGCATGCTGGTTCTTAATAACTAGCTAAAGAAGTTCTCACTTCTCATTATCACAGATCTTCTGAGCAGGAAGGTCACTTTAGCTACACAGTGAAAAACCACAAGAACATCTGTCAAAATAGAAACTGCAATGCTTTCTTCAGAGAATTCACCTTTACACGTTTATAAGTTCTGCTGAACATGACAGTTACCAGGAGCATCGGCCCATTTGCCTCCTTGATTTTTCTATATCGTTTCCTTCAAAACATACATAGTTTTTCCAGGGTTCTAGTATTATATTTGGGTTTCTGCTAAGCCAGTAATTTGGTTTTCTGGGTTTCTTTGCCCAGAGTTCATTTTTTTTTCTTTTGAAGCAATCATTTATTACCAAATACTGCAAGATCTTGAAAGACATCATGAAATGAGGTTTAATATTACATGGGAGTTGAAGTTGGTTCTTAGTGGCTTGAATTAGTCATTTCTGTTACAGTGGAGATGACTTCGATTTTGAGATTCTCATGAAAGTGTTAGTTTGTTAACTTGATGCTTTAAAAAAGGTCCTTTTTTAGAGGTCATTTTTTGTTACGTTATAGTGCTGATGTCATGCTTTACTCAGAAAACATGTCGGGAAGTGTTCCCTCCGCCTATTTCCTGAAAGAGTTTGTGCACTATTGATGTTGTTACTTCTTTGAATATTTGACAGGTTTCTCTTATGATATCTGGTGGGTTTTGTTTGGAGTCTGGAGTTTCCTTGGTGGGAAGGTTTATCATGACAAACTCAACTTGTTTTGTAAATCTGGGCTATTCCCATTTTCTCTTTCATCTTGTGTAAATTTTGGTAAGCTGTAGTTTTCAAGGAATTTGCCCATTTTATTCAGTTGCCAAAGTGATTAGCATACAGTTGTTTACAAAATTGGCTTAGAGACATCTTGATAGTCAGTGGTTAAGAATCTGTCTTCCAATGCAGGAGATATGGATTGTTTTCCCAGTCAGGAAACAAAGATCCCGCATGCCATAGAGAAACTAGGACTGTACCACTAGAGAAGGCCACACGCTGCAACGAAAGATCCCGTGTACTGCAACTAAGACCCAATGCAGCGAGATAAATAAATGTTAAAAAAAATTGGAGCTTTAAAAAAATTGGCTTCTTATCCTTCTAATATCTAGAATATCTAAAATGATTACCAATCTTTCATTCTTGCTATTGATGAGATGTTCTGTTATGAATTTTTAATTGAGTTTATCTAGTTTGTTGTTTTTAAAAGGCTAGGATTTAGCGTTGCAATTTCTTGGCATTGTTTATTTTCTATTTTGTTGATTTCTGCTCTTTATTACTTCTTTCCTTCCACTTACTTTGGGTTTACTTTGCTCTTCTTCTTTTTGTTTTTTAGTGTCTTGGGATGGACATTTGTTGTTTCCTAACGTGTATTTAAAGCTGAAACTTCCCTTTACCCACTGCTTAGCTGTATGCTGTACATTTTTAATATGCTATTTTTTCACTATCATTCAGTTTGAAATATTTTCTGAATTATTTCTGATTTCTTTTTTTGAAACATGAATGATTTAGAAGTGGGTAGTATAATTTCTAAATATTAGAGGTTTCCTTATTTATCTTATTGTTTTTGATTTCTAATTTAATTACTTTGTAGTAAGAGAATTTACTTCATATATTTTCAGATCTTTTAACTTTTTGTTTGAAATTTACATTATCATTATGTGTAATTTTCTATGTCTATTTGAAAAGACTATCTAATGATGTATAAATAGAAATTAGGTTAAAATAAATAACGATGTTCAGCTCCTCTCTGTATCTACTGATGTTTTTTCTAATGGTTCAATAATTGCCAAGAGGACTTCCCTGGTGGTGCAGTGGGTAAGGATCTGCCTGCCAATGCAGGAGACATGAGTTCAATCCCTGATCTGGGAAGATCCCACATGCTGTGGAGCAAGTAAGCCCAAACACTGCAAATACTGAGTCCATATGTTGCAGCTACTGAAGCCTGTGCACTTAGAGCCTGTGCTCCATAAAAGAAGCCAGCACAGTGGGAAGCCCGCACTCCAAGAAGAATAACCCCCACTCACTGCAACCAGAGGAAGTCCATGCAAAGCAATGAAGACCCAGCACAGCCATAAATAAATAAATAAGTAAAATAAATTGCTGAGAAATGAATGGTAAATCTCTTGCTATGATTGCTTCTTTCTTCAGAAAACTAAGCAGAGAAAGGGACTTTTCATCTGATACAGGGCATCTGTGGGAAACCTAGGGTTAACACAATACTGTCTATACTGTTGAAATACTGAATACTTTCCCTCTAAGATCAGCAGCAAGATAAGGAAGTATGTTTTCTCTCATCATTTGTGGTCAACATTGCACTGAGAATCTAGCTATGGCAGTAAAACAAGAAGAAGATGTAAAAGGCATAAATTGGTGGGGAAGAAATAAAACTGCATTTGAATGTAAACAAAGATCATGGCATCCGGTCCATCACTTCATGGGAAATAGATGGGGAAACAGTGGAAACAGTGTCAGACTTTATTTTTTTGGGCTCCAAAATCACTGTAGATGGTGACTGCAGCCATGAAATTAAAAGACGCTTACTCCTTGGAAGAAAAGTTATGACCAACCTAGATAGTATATTCAAAAGCAGAGACATTACTTTGCCGACTAAGGTCTGTCTAGTCAAGGCTATGGTTTTTCCAGTAGTCATGTATGGATGTGAGAGTTGGACTGTGAAGAAGGCTGAGCACAGAAGAATTGATGCTTTTGAACTGTGGTGTTGGAGAAGACTCTTGAGAGTCCCTTGGACTGCAAGGAGATCCAAACAGTCCATTCTGAAGGAGATCAGCCCTGGGATTTCTTTGAAAGGAATGATGCTAAAGCTGAAACTCCAGTACTTTGGCCACCTCATGCAAAGAGTTGACTCATTGGAAAAGACTTTGATGCTGGGAGGGATTGGGGGCAGGAGGAGAAGGGGACGACAGAGGATGAGATGGCTGGATGGCATCACTGACTCGAGGGGCGTGAGTCTGAGTGAACTCCAGGAGTTGGTGATGGACAAGGAGTCCTGGTGTGCTGTGATTCATGGGGTTGCAAAGAGTCGGACATGACTCAGCGACTGAACTAAACTGAACTAATGATTGTTTATGTAGAAATATCAATAAATCTACAAAACCACTTGTATTAGTTGCAGGATACATGTTAATGTAAAAAATTAATTGCCCATGTATATATTAACAGCAAGGAACTAGAAATTATGTAAGATTTTCATTTGTAATATCAAATAGAATACTTAAAATGCATTTAACAAGAGATATACAGATCCTGTTCATAAAAATCAACAGAACATTGCTGAGAGGAACATTTATATGGAGAGAATGTACCATGTTCATGGATTGGAATTCTTAGTAATGCTGAGACATCAGTTCTCCTCAAGTTGATCTACAACTTCAATGTGACTCCAGTCAAAATTGCTGCAGGGTTTTGTGTAGATATAGCAAAGCTAATCTAAAATTTCCTTGAAAATACAGAGGACCTAGAATGGTCAAAACAATTTTTTTCAAAGTAGGAAGAAAGGTAGTATTTGAGTTATGAATTTCTACAAAGCTGCAGTAAGCAAGTGGTATGGCATTAAAGCCAGAATGAACATATCCACCAACTGGATGTAACAGAGACCCAAGCAAAGATGGTCAGTTAATTTTTAACAATAATGCCCATTCAATTCAATAAAAGCAAATATTTTTCATAGAACACAAAAAGCACATACCATTAAAAATGATATGCCAGATTTGTTGAAATTTAAAACTTTTGTTCTTTGAAATATACCATTAAGAAAATAAAGATACCAGTCCAGAAAAGGAGAAAATATTAACAAGGCCTATATCTAATACATGACTTGTAAACATATTTTGCAAACAAAATATAAATTTCAATAATAAAAGAGAAAACAGTACAATTATAAATGAGAAACTGATTTGAACACTTTTTCAAAAATGACATATAAATGATAGGTAAACACACAGAAAGATGCTCAACATTGAGTCTGGGAAATGCAAACAAAACTACAAGGTGATACCACAAAACACCCACTAGGACAGCTAAAATTAAGCCAGTCTTGGTAGAAATGCAAAATGGTGCCAACATTGTCGACAGTTTCTTAATATATCTGTCATATGGCCCAATTTTTCCACTTCTAGATATTTATCCAACATAAATGAAGACGAATGTCCACACAAAGAACTGTACGTGAATGTTCCAAGAAGCTTCATTCACAATAGCTTGTTTATAGCAGCTTGAATCACCACTTTGTAGTACAGGGCCCCTTGGAGATACTGCAGGCTTGGTTCCAGATTGATAAAGCAATTATAATTATAAAGCAAGCCATATGAATTTTTTTGGTTTCCCAGTGCATATAAAAGTTCAGTTCAGTTCAGTCACTCAGTTGTGTCTGACTCTTTGCGACACCATGAACTGCAGCACGCCAGGCCTCCCTGTCCATCACCAACTCCCTGAGTCTACCCAAACCCATATCCATTGAGGCAGTGATGCCATCCAACCATCTCATCCTCTGTCGTCCCCTTCTCCTCCTGCCCTCAATCTTTCCCAGCATCAAGGTCTTTTCAAATGAATCAGCTATTCACATCAAGTGGCCAAAGCACTGGAGTTTCAGCTTCAACATCAGTCCTTCCAATGAACACCCAGGACTGATCTCCTTTAGGATGGACTGGTTGGATCTCCTTGCAGTCCAAGGGACTCTCAAGAGTCTTCTCCAGCACCACAGTTCAAAAGCATCAATTCTTCAGTGCTCAGCTTTCTTTATAGTCCAACTCTCAGATCCATACATGACTACTGGAAAAACCATAGCCTTGACTAGACAGACCTTTGTTGACAAAGTAATGTCTCTGCTTTTCAATATGCTGTCAATACGCCAGGCTTCCCTGTCCAGCACCAACTCCTAGAGCTTACTCAAACTCATGTTCATCGATTCGGTGGTGCCATCTCATCCTCTGTCGTCCCCTTCTCCTCCTGCCCTCAATCTTTCCCAGCATCAAGGTCTTTTCAAATGAATCAGCTATTCACATCAAGTGGCCAAAGCACTGGAGTTTCAGCTTCAACATCAGTCCTTCCAATGAACACCCAGGACTGATCTCCTTTAGGATGGACTGGTTGGATCTCCTTGCAGTCCAAGGGACTCTCAAGAGTCTTCTCCAGCACCACAGTTCAAAAGCATCAATTCTTCAGTGCCAGCTTTCTTTATAGTCCAACTCTCAGATCCATACATGACTACTGGAAAAACCATAGCCTTGACTAGACAGACCTTTGTTGACAAAGTAATGTCTCTGCTTTTCAATATGCTGTCTAGGTTGGTCACAACTTTTCTTCCAAGGAGTAAACGTATTTTAATTTCATGGCTGCAGTCAACCATCTGCAGTGATTTTGGAGCCCCCAAAAATAAAGTCAACCAGTGTTTCCCCATCTATTTGCCATGAAGTGATGGGATTGGATGCCATGATCTTAGGTCTCTGAATGTTGAGCTTTAAGCCAACTTTTTCACTCTCCTCTTTCACTTTCATCAAGAGGCTTTTTAGTTCTTCACTTTCTGCCATAAGGGTAGTGTCATCTGCATATCTGAGGTTATTGATATTTTTCCCAGCAATCTTGATTCCAGCTTGTACTTTTTCCAGCCCAGCATTTCTCATGGTGTACTCTGCATATAAGTTAAATAAGCAGGGTGACAATATACAGCCTTGACGTACTCCTTTTCCTATTTGGAACCAGTCTATTGTTCCATGTCCAGTTCTCACTATTGCTTCCTGATCTGCATACAGGTTTCTCAAGAGGCAGGTCAAGTGGTCTGGTATTCCCATCTCCTTCAGAATTTTCCAGTTTATTGTGATCCACACAGTCAAAGGCTTTAACATAGTCAATAAAGCAGAAATAGATGTTTTTCTGGAACTCTCTCGCTTTGTCGATGATCCAGCGGATGTTGGGAATTTGATCTCTGGTTCCTCTGCCTTTTCTAAAACCAGTTTGAACATCTGGAAGTTCATGGTTCACGTATTGCTATAATAGTTATGTTTATACTGTGCCGAAGTCTATTAAGCAAACAGTAGTGTCATTTCTACAAAGCACAATATGCCTGTGAAAGTGAAGGTGAAGTCGCTCAGTTGTGTCCGACTCTTTGCAACCCCATGGATTGTAGCCTACCAGGCTCCTCCATCCATGGGATTTTCTAGGGAAGAATACTGGAATGGGTTGCCATTTCCTCTCTAGGGGAATTTCCCAACCCAGGGATTGAACCTAGGTCTCCCTCATTATAGGCAGACACTTTACCGTCCAAGCCACCAGGGAAGTACACAATAGGCATACCTGAATTTAAAAATACAAAACAAAACATTTGTAATAGTAACATCAAAGATCACAGATCACAGTTACCATAACAAATAGAGTAATAATGAAAAAAATTAAAATATTACAGGAATTACCAGTATTTTTGATCAGTTGTGTCCAACTCTCTGGGACCCCATGGCCTATAGCCCTCCAAGATCCTCTGTCCATGGAATTTTCCAGGCAAGAATACTGGAGTGGGTTTCCACTCAGGGGATCTTCCCGACCCAGTTATTAAACTTGTGTCGCTTGTGTCTCCTGCATTGGCAGGTGGATCTTTAGCACTGAACCACCTGGGAAGCCCCAACACAGAAACACATAAAGAGAGCAAAAGCTATTGAAAAAATGGTGTCAATCGACTTGCTGGATGCAGGGCTGCCACAAACCTTCAATTTGTAAGAAGTACAATATCTTGAGAGGTGCCATGAATTGAAAAATAGTAAAACAAACAAGGTACGCAATGCATTTAGTGGGAAACCATTGAGCAATAGAATGTAACGAACATGAATGAATCTCAAACTCATTATGCAGAGTGAGCAAAGCCAGGTTGTATATACTTTACGATTCTTTTGATATACAAATTTAAAAACGCAAACTAATCTACAGTGACAAAACTCAGATCAGTGGTGGCCTGAAGCCAAGTGTGAACAGAGGGGCTGAAGCTCTAGGACTCTCCTGGAGATGCTGAGAATGTCCTATATCCTGACTGTGGCCTTGATTTTGAGAAGGTGCATCTCAAAAGTCCTTAGACTGTAAACTTTAAAAGGGTGCAGTTTATTGGTTATAAATCATACCCTCAATCAAATTTTGATAAAGGTACTCCACTTCAGGTGGGGGATGACCGAGGACTTGAATGGAGAACAAGAACCCTGGAAAAGCTGGGTGGTGGCAGCATGGTTACTACACAAATTTATCCATGTACACAGGGATTCATTGGAGTGTAACCTGAGATCAGTGCATTTTACTCACTGTAATATGTAAATTTCATACCTCAATAAAAAAAGGAAAAGTCCTAGTTAACCATCAGAAATGATCTACACTGAGTAGTGTTTTGCTGCTGCTGCTAAATCACTTCAGTCGTGTCCAATTCTGTGCGACCCCATAGACGGCAGCCCACCAGGCTCCCCCGTTTCTGGGTTTCTCCAGGCAAGAACATTGTTTAGGCTAAGGTTAATTCCTATAAGTTTTCAACAGAGTTTTTTTTTTTTTCCCCCTATAAAGAAAACTTGTCTTCTTTTGAATTAGTTTTCATCCATTGGATTTGCTCACAATGGCACTACCCAGTAAAAGGGTATGAAATCTGGAAGGACTGATGCTGAAGCTGAAGCTCCAGTACTATGGCCACCTGATGTGAAAGAGTCGAGACTCATTGGAAAAGACCCTGATGCTGGGAAAGATTGAAGGAATGAGACAAAGGGGATGACAGAGGATGAGATAGTTGGATGGCATCACCAATACAACGGACATGAGTCTGAGCAAACTCCAGGAGATAGTGAAAGACAGGCAAGCCTGGGGTGCTGCAGGCTATGGGGTCACAAAGAGTGAGACACAACTGAGCAACGAATAACAACAGCAATGAAATCTGCATCTCTTTAGGGTTCAATTGGTATCTCAGGATAGTTGCTAGTATATTCTAAAATGAAATGTTGGTCGCTCAGTTGTGTCCAACTCTTTGTGATCCCATGGACTATAGCCTCCCAGGCTCCTCTGTCCATGAGATTTCCCAGGCAAGAATACTGACTCAGGTTGCCATTTCCTCCTCCAGGGGATCTTCCTGATCCAGGGATCAAAGCCGGGTCTCCTGCATTGCAGGCATATTCTTTACCATCTGAGCCACCAGAGAAGTAGGTATATTCTAGGGTTCCTGCAAATTGACCTTGGACTTTTTAGTTTGCATTGCTAAAGTACGAGGTCCTACCTTTTTTGATTCCTTTTTGTCGAGTGGAAAATTGGTCTCTGGGTCTTTCCTGATCATGTGATGAAAGATTGCCCACTTTCCTTTGCTTTTGCATTGCTGTTGGACAGTTTTTGCTGGAGGCACCATTTACCATTTGTGCTTCAGAATTCTAGGATGGTCCCAGGACCTGAGCCCCCTGGTGGCATTCCTGGGTTATGTTTCTTTACATAGCAAAAAGGAACTAGCAGATATAGTAAAGGGTGCTCATCAATTGGCCTGAAAACAGATCATCAAGGTGGGACTCAACTAATCCAAGAGCCTGGAAGAGTAGAAAATTTTCTTTGGCTGGTCACCCAAAAGTGGGAGGGTGGGTATGTGGTGGAAGAAGGTGAGTTAAAGAATTTGACAGGAAGGAGGTTTCCTGTTGAGGGCTTTGAGATGGCACAGCAGGAGACAAGGACCTGTGCATGGTTTCTAGAGAAAGCAGGATGTTCTCTCCTGCAGCTGTAAGGAATGGACAAGCCTGGCACTGATTCCTCTCAGAGCCTCCAGGCAAGATCTTTGACCATGCCCTTGCCCTTGAGGGATGCTAAGCTGAGATGCTCAACAGCCTGCCTGGACTTCTGACCCACAGAGCTGAAATATCATAAATGGGTGTATTCTGAAGTTGCTAAGCTCATGGTTATTTGTTGTGCAATAACAGAACCCAAATACACACCAGTGATAACCCAATCATAGTAATAAACCATTTGATAAGCGTGTTCCCAGTTTTATTGCTATTTTATAGAATAATGAATGCAAGGTTTTTTTTTTTTTTTTTTTTGGGTTGTGGATAAGGTCTACATTTTCTGAGCTGTTGCTAGCATGCAAGTAAATTATGGCCTATCTTCTTGAGAGAAAGTGTTAGTCGCTCAGTCCTATCTCGTGTCCAACTCTTTGCAACTGCATGGACTATAATCTGCCAGGCTCCTCTCTCCATAGGATTCTTCAAGCAAGAATACTGTAGTGGAGGGCCATTCCCTTCTCCAGGGGATCTTCCAAACACAGGACTGAACCTGGTCTCCTGCATTGCAGGCAGATTCTTTACCATATGAACCACCAGGGAACCCATCTTCTTGGGAGAATGCCTCTAAATTCTTGCTGCTCAAAGCGTGGCTCCTAAAAACCAGCAGAAGGGTGGACATCACCTAGGAACTTGTTGGGAACTCAGAATCTCAGGCTGCATCTCAGGCCTCTGCCTGCAGAATCTATACTTCAATTTGATCCCTGGTGAGTTGGCGCTTATTAAAGGTTGGGAAACAGCTGTCCTGAAGTTTCACAGTGTGGCTCTTACAGATTCTAAACCCCAAATTAGCAGCTTTGTTGGCCAAGTCTGGGAACTAGACTTCCCCATGCCCTCCACCCATGGTGGTGCTTCTCCAGTCACAGGGTCTGAATTCTTAGATTCTTGAATAACAGACCTTTTGAAACCATGTACATTAGATTGGAACTTGAACCCACAGGCTGGGACTCTGAGGGCTGTGTGTCAGAGTATCTCTGGTATAAGCTCATCTCTGCTAAATCTACACAGTCTTTCCTCTCTCCTTCCATAGACTGCACATCCCTAGGGAAATGGAGCCCCTCTCCCCTCTGATAGTTCACTGGCACTGTTATGTCTTCCCAAGAAGACTCTCCCATCTCACCACCTGAGATACTGCTTCAGTCAGAATATTGTTCAGACTGGTTTTGTGAGTAATTGGGTGTCTTAAAACAACCATTTTATTTTGCTCCCAATTCCTCAGGTCAGGACTTTGGGAAGGGCTGGGCTGGGTGCATTCATTTGGTGTCTGTCCATAAGGGTGCCCTCACATTGCTGGCTGGAGTCTGGAAACTCAGGCCAGGCTTTGATTGGAAAATCCACAGCTGGCCTTGCTCCACGGTTGGGGCTTCCTCCCACATGGTACCTGGATTCTAGGAAGGGTGTCTGAGAACAAGTGTTCAGAGAGACATACACAGAAGCCTCAAAGCTTTTTCTTACCTGGTCTAGAACTTCCACACATCGCATATATCTCATTTCTATTAGTCCTAACCTAAACCTACCCTTACCCCTGTTACTCAAAGAGACAGGGGCTTGAACCAGAGGAATAAGAGCTTGGAGTCCAGATCCAAGGGGAAGGGACTTGGACTCCACCTCTCAGCGCTGGGAGCAGCAGAGAACACGTGGCCACATTTCTTCTCACACACGTGACCACAGCATAGCCGTCTTTCCACCGAGGATCCGCTCTGGCTGGTGGGCCGTCTTCTGCAGGGCTGCCTCCACACTCAGTGCCCGGCACCTGCTCACACATGTTCATTGACTGAAGGGATGAGTCCATACACTTCAGCAAAAGCAGGGGAAAGACAGATTGGGAGACACGCAGGAGCACCTTACACGTGATGTGTGTTTATTGTGTTTGTAACAAGGTTTGAAATAAATCACTCACTGGTCAGCCTCAAAGTGTGAGGTCAGCCATCTGTGGGAGCTCTTGATTTCAAGAACTTGTGAGTCCCATTTAATGGAACTGTTTGGAGTGACAGCCTGGCAGAAAAAGATTTCATCCAGGGTGCTGGTGTCCAGGTGGGTCAGTGGGGACATGCTGCAAGAGCTTGAAGAGAAACAGGGTCAGCTTGGCTAGTCTACCCAGGGAGAAGCTTCTCCTATCTCTTCATGCTCTGGTTCAAGCCCCTGACAGTAACCCTAAGTCACCTAAGCCCTTGGTGTGAAGAGTGGCTTTGAAACAAGGGTCTCACTGAGCTTGTTTTAGGAAAATGCGGTAAAATAAGTTTCTGCCATCCTCAGCTTAGACTCCATAGTTTGCAGAATTTTATTTACAGCAAAGTGTTGATTTACCCACAAACATCCTGCTTTGCTAAATATACTACTCTGCTCCTAGAACAGGGCTGTGGTTTGAGAGTCTGGGTTGTGCCCGTCCTTCTGAATGCTGGCAGGCTGTGTCTTATTCTCTCTTTGCTGGTCCCTGCACACGATGGAAGGCAAGTGGGAATTCAGCCTGGACTGTCCTCCAGCTCAGGCCTCTCACAATGTGAGGGCTGCCGGAGACAGGCCTCTGTCTACGGATCTCTCCAGGGGCACCTGGCTGCGGGGAGGACTTGCAGGAAGTCTGTGCCCACTGCCAGCCACAGCCCATTGCCTGAGTCCCTTCCCCTTTTTATGGGATGAGAGGGCTTGTGGGGTCACCCAAGATATATTTGCACTGTCAGGTCTCTGTGACGGAAGGAAGGACTTGGAGGTGATTTAATCAGAAAGGAAAATCCCACCCTGGCAAGACCACAGCTTCCAGAAGCAGAGACAGAGGGCCACAGGCTGCTCTGGACGGCAAGCCTGGACTCCAGAAGGTGGCCAGTGAAGCCCCTGTCATCACCAGGGGCTTATAGAGAAAGACACAGGGCTAGGCAGAAGAGTAAGATGGCAAGTGAGAAGAGAGATGATCACATCACACATTTGTTTCTTCTGAAGCAGTAGGAAGACAGGAAGGGAGGAAGGACTGAATAAACAAGAATCAGCTCCAGGATCCGGGTCAGCTTGGGCAACCCGGGCTAACCTCTAAGAATCCTGGAGGTAGGGGATTTGGGGGCAGGGAGGGAAGATGGTGGGATAAACACCGTATGCATGTGTGTGTTAGCTGCTCAGTTGGGTTCGAATCTTTGCGACTCCATGGACTGTAGCCCACCAGGCTCCTCCGTCCATGGAGTTCTCCAGGCAAGAACACTTCTCCTGTCATTCCCTTCTCCAGAGGATCTTCCCAACCCAGGAATCAAACCCAGGTCTCCTGCATTGCAGGCATTTTCTTTACCGTCTGAGCCACCAGGGAAGCCAGGGATAGACACCAGAGCAGATGAAATATTGGACAGAAATGAGAAGAACATCATCCTGGCTCCTCTCTCCTGTCAGAGAGGAGTGTGGGCACCTTACAGGTAAGAGCTATGCTGGGGGCTGCAGGCTGCTCTGGTCTGAGCCACCTCAGCTCAGATATGTCTCTTCCCACAGCCTCTGTGGTTGTACCTTAAATGGGCTTCTAACACCTCTCTTGCAGGGTTTCATGAGGGTTAAATGCGTAACGTTATATATAAAGCCGTAGCATGGTGCCAACATAGAGTAACTGCTCGATCAATAGCAGCTGGTATTTTTTACTCTTTGATTTTTGCTAATAGCATCAGCAAATAGTTCTGAACTTCCCTCTATTTCTACCTGAGAATAGAAAATCAATAGTATGTGGTGTAGAGCCTTGTGGCTAACACGTTAGCTTTTTCTCAGGTTAGTGTAAGTCTCGCAGGGACTCTGGCAAGTGGAGGGGGCGCTCCCCTTCAGAGGGGACAGAGAGACCTGGGGCCACTTCTGCTGTCGGCTGAGAGTCAGTGAGCACGATGCCAGTGTCCTTCCCAGACGCATGTTTCTAAGACATGGAGTTATCCTGGATCTGCATTCTTTACTGCTAGGATGCCAAATGACTGTTTACTGAGAATTAGTAACTGGGAAGGAGAGTAAAGGAACCTTCTCTTTGCCTAAGAGTAGAGAATGAGTCGCTGGCCGTGCAGGGTTGTGGGTAATGTTAACGTCTCTTTTGCCAAGATGATTTTCTCTGGTAGGTTGGTAAGTGAAGTGCACTGCTGAGAAAAGTCAGCTTCCTGTATTTGAGGAAATCAACCACAAAGAATTCTTTAACATCCAGTAAATGTCTGTGAAACACAGGTTGTCCTATGAAGAGGTGCAGATGAGTCAGTAACACCTACGATGCATACCTTCCCTAAACCACAGAGCCATTGTCCTCGGGCTCAGGAGGGCCAGGAGCTGAAGGAATATTCAAAATTTTCTGAGGGGGAAGCTTGAGATCGGCCAAGGTGCCAAAATTTACCCCAAGCAAATCAGCCAACACCAGGAATCAAATTGTTCCCCACCCTCTTCCTTTCTCAGAGAGCTGTTTACCAGCATAGTTAGGGATGGCAAGAAATGCAATTTTTCAACAAGGGTTTTAGGTGTGGGTGTGTCTTCCCAGTTCTTGCTGAGGGGGCAGGTATGTAGGGCAGGTCTTGTTCTCAAGCAGCCATCTGAGCTTAAGGAGTCTGCCCAAGCTGGACCCTGCAGCCCCCGATGACCAGCCAGTGCCTGGTGACATTCTCCTTGTTGTTCTGTTGCTAAGTCATGTCTGACTCTTTGTGACCCCATGGACTGCAGCACTCTAGGCTTCCCTGTCCTTCATTATCTCCTAGTCTTTGCTCAAACTCATGTCCACTGAGTAGATGATACCATCCAACCATCTCATCTTCTGTTGCCCCCTCCTCCTGCTCTCAATCTTTCCCAGCATCAGAGTCTTTTCTAAAGAGTTGGCTTTTTGCATCAGGTGACCAAAGTATTGGAGCTTCAGCTTCAGCTTTACCATCAGTACCTCCAATGAATATTCAGGGTTGATTTCCTTTAGGATTGACGGATTCAATCTCCTTGCTGTCCAAGGGACTCTGAAGCGTCTTCCCCACCACCACAATTCAAAAGCATCATTTTTTTTGTGTTCAGCTTTCTTTATGGTACAACTCTCACATCTATGCATGACTATTGGAAAGACCATAGTTTTGACTCTTTGGACTTTTGTTAGCAAAATGATATCTCTGCTTTTTCTAGGTCAGTGGGGGATGGATAAAAGTTTCTAGATCACTGAGTTACAGTCAGAGGGAGCCACTCATTTGTCACCTTTCCTCCACGTTTCTCAGAGACACTGAGTTCATTCCCTCAGTCAGCCCTCAGGTGTTGCAGCGCCTGCAGCACACAGCCCTTGTCAGGCTCCTTAGGCTGCAGCTAACCCACTGGGCACCTCCTCTGGGTGGGAACTGGTGCATGTGCTCACCATTGCCTCTTCCCCTGAAACCACAGTGTGACATCCACCTCCGTCTTGGAGTGCCTCAAGGCCACCAGATGCCTGGGCCTGAAGCACCAGGGTTCATAGGCTGCAGAATCATTGGTATGCTGATGTTGGGAGGTGAGTGGGTGGCCCATGCCTGTCCCCCTTGCCAGCTACTCCTACTGTCATCCTGCCCTGGGTTCCCACTGGCAACCTGAGGCCCATAGTCTGGGCTGCAGATAGAGAAGGAAGAGACCCAAAGTGCAGAAAAAGAAATGAACAAACTTCACAATAATGGGAGGGACAGAGAGGCTGACTAGCAGAGCAGAGGGTGCCTGGAGGTTCAACCCGTTACAGCACCCAGCAGCTTGAGGGGGGGGCATTTGGGACCCTGAACCTTGGAACAGGGTGGCTTTCTGCTCTGCCCCTGTCTGGGAGGACAGCCAGGCAAGGGCAGCCCAGCCATGAGCACTGACTGCATCTCAGGTGGTCATCCCCAAGGTGACGTCACAAGACTCTGATATTTTCAATGAATCATTTTGCCAGGAGGAAAGGTTTTGATCCTTCTGCTGAGATAAAGATGTTTGATGACAAGAGGCCGAGTTCTCTGGATTGTGACATCGACATCAGAGGGGTGATGGACTGGGGGGTATGGTGCAGGCTTGGATGTCGGGCCTCACAGAGAGATATTCACAGAGGTGGATGAGCTACCAGCTCCTAGGATCTGAGTGTGGGTCAGAGGAGGTGTGGTGGCAAAGTGCAGGGACCGAGGGCAAAATAAAGCACAGGAGAGCTTCTTCTGGCTCCCCCATCAGCTGGGTCCTGGAAGGTTCTTGATTGTGGGAGCTCTAGCCAGGGTCCCTTTCGCTGCGTTATTGCTTCTCCACCTCGCTTTGGGCTTCTGTGTGCTTTGGTATTCCTGGCCAGCACTTACTGTAGGGGGCTTGCCCTTGAGCTGTTCTTGAATTGCCCTTGAGCTGCTGGAGCTGTTTTGTTGGAAGGGCCCAGGAGTTGAGGTCTCCACCCCTACATGCCCCTCCTCCCTGCCCCGACCCATGGCCTCGACCAGTGAAGCTTGTGGGGTGCCACTTCTGCTGTGGGTCTCCCAAAGGTCAGGATGAAAGCTTCTCCACTCCCCAGGGACTGGCCCAGATTTCCCCTGGCTTGGTTCTTCTCTGTCTATGCCCTACTCTGCCTTCCCATCCCAGTCTCTCCTGGGAGTCCTGCCTCATCACTTTCTTAAATGAACCCTCATCTCAGGACCTGCCTTTAGGGAACCTCAGGCCGCTCTGCTCCTCGCCTTTAGGGAACCAAGCAGAGCCTTGAACAGTGAGCTTTGAGCAAGCAAGTCCATGGACGGCAGGATGCAAAAGGCTCAAGTGTGAGAATGAACACTGGGGTCCTGCAGACACAGAGTGGGGCCCGGGCTGAGTGTGAGAGGAATTTGGTGGGAGGAGAACGGGCCAAGCCTGACCAGGCCCTGGGGGACGGGCCTTCCTCAGGAAGGGGTGTGTTGTGGCGAGGGGTGCTCTAGGTCTGAGGCTCAGGGAACCTGGGATTCACGGGTTATTTACTAGGTGGACAGGGTAGATGCATGGATCATTTCCCAGGCCTCTTGCTTGGAGCAGAACTCTGGCTGGAAAAAGAGACTCTCAAGTATTTTTCTTTATGTCAGAATCCCTATGAACAAAACCTTGCCAAATGGATTGCTAGCTTCTCAAGGCAGGATAATGGCCTTTATAAGTTGGTTGGGATGGGATGGATCCACCCTTCACTGTTGCTTCCATGCTTTGGATCTTTGTTTGTTTACTCCTATCCTGATACCTGGATTTGTCTCCAAATGTTCACTGAGCACTCAGCCCTCTCCAGGCTGGGCTGGGTGAACACTGAGACCACAGCGTGGTCCACATCCCCTCTGGTGGGAGAAGTCATAGGGAGGACATGCATTAGTAAGTAGGTGATGATGGACTGCAAGATGGGTTAGAGGGCAGAAGCAAAGCAGTGATGGGGCAGGCGTGGTGCAGAGCTCAGTGGGGTCTCCTTGGGCTCCTCCCCAAAGAAGGGAAGAAGGACAGCAAACCAAGTAGGGGTCCCCTGGTGGACAGATGACAGATGTACAAAGACATTGCCAGGGAGCCAGCTGGAAATAAGGTGACCCCGGTGGGGGTGAGGCTAGAAGATGTCAGAGAGGAAAGCAGGACACAGGACACACCTTTATTTTGGATGTGAGGACTGTGTGTTAGTCGCTCAGTCGTGTCCGGCTCTTTGTGACCCCTCGGACTGTAACCAACCAGGCTTCCCTGTCCACGGAATTCTCCAGGCAAGAATACTGAGTGGATTGCCATTCCCTTCTCCAGAAAAACTTCCCAAGCCAAGGATCGAACCCTGGTCTCCTGCATGGCAGGCAAATTCTTTACCATTTGAACTACAGGGGAGGTATGCGAGGGGTGGGCAGTACATAACGTAGGTCTTGTCTGTCTGTAAGGAAGTTTCTGAGAACCCGGATGGGGACAGGAGCGGCAGGGTGTCTGGGGTGAGAAGCATAGGCAAAGGAGGCTTCCTGTCCGAGGCAGCAAGAACAGACTTGGATGTGAGGGTGCAAGGAAGAAGGTGAAGGCTGGGAAGGCCACCGCTTCTGGTTTGAGAAACTGGGTTAAGGCTAGGATGTAGGTGGATTGTTGAGACCAGAAGAGGCTCCTAGAGTTTACTTTGGGATGGGCAAATTTGAAATGCCTGAGTGAAAATCAGGAAGGACTCTCGGTGGACAGTGGCATGTGAATGTGACTCTGGGAGTACTATGATCTTTAAAGCAAGGCTCCAAAAGGCTGAAATGACCAAGGAACATTCACTGGCTGTTTCCTGGATCTTTCTTTCTTCTGAGTATCATTTTTACATATTTTGCCACAGGATTACATCACACTTTGTTTTCTTGAAAAATAACTTAAAAAATACCCTTGAAATAAACCTCAGCTTTTCCTATGCATGCTATCTGTGAAATATCTCAAGTCTAAAATGATGGAGATAGCCAAGCTGGAGATATATTGTTAAAATTATTGAAATATCAACCTCTGTGTGTTGATACCTAAAAGTTGTTTTGAACCCCACCCTTTGAGTATTACCTCAGAAGGGAAATGGATCCCAGGTACAGCTTTGCCTGTTGTCAGCTGCAGCTTCTTAATCTTGAACGTTGTTCACAGAGCTGTGAACTTCATAGAGATAACCATGAGTGATGGCTAATTTTGTCCACTTCCCTGGGTTGCTAAGTGTCCAGATACTTGGTAAACATGATTCTGGGCGTGTCTGTGGGGTGATTTCAGATGAGATTAGCATTTGAATTGGTGGATGGAGTAAAGCGATTTGCATCCCCAGTGTGGTAGTAATAGTCACTCAGTCGTGTCTGACTCTTTGCAACCCCCATGGACTAGAGAGTGCCAGGCTCCTCTGTCAATGGAATTCTCCAGGCAAGAATATTGGAGTGAGTTGCCGTGCCCTTCTCTAGGGGATCTTCCTGACCTAGGGATCGAACCCAGGTCTTCGGCATTGCAGGCGGATTCTTTATCATTTGAGCTACTGGGGAAGCCCCCTCAGTGTGGTGGGCCTCATCTAATCAGCTGAAGGCTTGAATAGAACAAAATGTGGAGGAAGGGAGAATGTGCCCCTTTCTCTGCCTGGCTGCTTGAGCTTTGACATCGATCTCCTGCATTCGCACTGGAACCTGAACGCTCAGCCCTTCCATTTTTAGAAGCACACCACCAGCTTTCCTGGGTCTCCAGCATTCAGACAGCAGAACTGGGGACTTCTGAGCCTCTATAATCATATGGGCCAATTCCTCATAATAAATCATATGTTTGTCTATCTATATCTATCTATCTATCTACCATCTTTCTGTTGTAGGTTCTGTTTCTCTACAGAAATATGTAAAGGGCCTGATATAGGGCTTTCCACATGGATGACCATAATTTGTGTTCTGCAGTCTCTATCAACACATATCTTCTCCTCTGTAGGATGTGGAGGAGTCTGGGTTTCTGTTTAATTGGCCTTTGCATAAAACCAACAGAGGATAGCATTTGAGAATGCTGCTTGGAATAACACACAGTGATAGTATCAGTAAACTTGGAGCTGGATATTCCTTAAGATATGACTTCAAGCATTTAGAATAGGTACATGCTCAGTGGCTCAGTCATGTCCCACCTTTGGTGACCCTATAGACTGTGACCTTCCTATAGACTGCCTATAGACTGTGAATCCACAAGAATACTGGAATGGGTTCCTATTAATATAAATATTTCCTCCTCCATGGGATCTTCCTAACCCAGGGATCAAACTTGCGTCTCCTGCTTGGCAGGCAGATCCTTTACCACTGAGCCACCTGGGAACCCCTAGAATAGGTACAAAATTTGCCAAATCTTCTGCAGAAAATTGTGGCAAGGCTGCCCAGGTAGAGGATAGTGCTCTTAGGCACCGATGTCAACATTACCTGGGAGCTTGTCATAAATGTAGATTTTTAGGCCTTAAGCTGAACTGCCATCTATGAACCCAGTCACCAGTCACACTTGGCTAATGGGCACTTGAAATGTGGCTCGTGGCACAGAAGCGAAAATAATATTTGAAACATTCTAGGTTAAATAAAATATCCTGTTAAGATGAATTTCACCTGCTTCTTTTAGCTTAAAAATATGTTGCCACCAGGAAATTTTAAATTACACATGTGACTCCCATGATACTTCTACTGGGCTTAGAATCTTAATTTTAGCAAGCTCCGCAGGTGATCTTTAGCCCTGAAAGTTTGAGGAGCATTGCTCTAGGCACGGGGTCGGCAAACTACAGCTTGTGAGCCAAATCCTGCCTACTGCTGGGTTTTTGAAATAAAGTTTTATTGAGTCACGACCAGACCCATTTGTTACATATTATCTATGGCTCTTCCCATGGCTCTTTCATGAAGAACTTAAGGCTTAAAAGTGAAGTCGCTCAGTTGTGTCTGACTCTTTGCGACCCCATGGGCTATAGCCTACCAGGCTCCTCTGTCCATGGGATTTTCCAGGCAAGAGTACTGAAGTGGGTTGCCATTTCCTTTTCCAGGGATTTTCCCAACCCAGGGATCGAACTCCGGTCTACTGCATTGCAGGCAGACACTTTACCCTCTGAGCCACCAGGGAAGCAAACAATAGAGTTTCTGACCCCTAGTCTGGGCCTTTAATCCTTCCAGTATCTGTGGCATTGTCTCCAACCTGGTGTGCCTGTTCTCGCTCTTGTCAGAAAAGTCCCTTGGCAGGGGTGTGCCTGGTGCAAGTACCCCTGGAAGACTGCCTCTTTCCTGGAAGTCATAGAGCAAGCCAAAGATCCTTTGGCGATGTAATGGAAAAGATTAAAAGATGATTTAAAATGAAAATTTCCAGTCTATTGGAAAGGCCCTTCAAAGTCACCTGCCCACTCTCTCATTTGGTGATGGGGGAACAAGGCCTCACGAGGGGGCGTGAGCTGGGCCGCCCAGCTGCTGGGACCTCCTTGTTGTTTTTGCACCAGGCTGTTTCCCCAGATCCTGGGTGTGAGGGCTCCGGCCCAGGCGGGCCACAGAGGTGTGATGTGAAGACATAGCAGGGCTTTATCCTCAAGTACTGAGACTTGGTTTGGGTTTAGCACTGATTTCCTGTGCCAGTTTTAAATCATATTAAAGGAAGATATGAGATTTTTATGTTAATAAGTGGAAGGCGTGGAGTTAGACAAAAAGGAAAAGATAAGACTGAGAATTATGGTTCTATTTTCCTGCTACTTACAGTGTGGTCCACAGACCAGCAGCAGGCTGAGGGCTGGAAAGAAATGCAGAAACTTAATGGTCCCTAGAGACCCCAGTTAAAAAACTACATTTAACAAGATCTTGAGGGAAGGATAGGCACAGAGCATTTGAAACTTATCACTTGGGACATCTTGAAATCACCAGGGAAGGTGTTAAAATTCTGAAGCTGGGTCCCTGCTATAGAGCTTCTGATGTCATGGTCTGGGGCCAGAGCTGGGCATGGAGACTTTTAGGGTCCCCATGTGGGGTTAGTGTGCAGTGGAGGGTGAGGACAACAGTCTATACTGGTCCTTTTCTCCCTGAATTTCACTACCCAAAACTTGTGCACTATACGGCCTGGCTGGAGTCATCAAGGAATTTGCGTTTGATTCACATGGCTTGGAGCCCTCTGTTGGTTTCCTTGCCCAACCAACAAGGTTCCCTTCCCACCAAGTGTGGGAGACCGCCCTCTCTAGGTTCTCTGCACCTCTGGTGAAGCTTCTGAAAGGTGTGATGTGGAATGTGACTGACACACCCAATGTGGGGAAGGGACGTCTCTGGCTCCAGCTCTCAGGGCCAGTTGTGATACTCCTGTCTCTCTTCTCTCTGCTGCAGATGGTGGGGGCTCATGCCAGAGGAGCCTTCTGCCCCTTGTGTCTGTGGGGGGACTGTGGTGGGCCAGCCCCTGGGGCTGGAGACATTTGTACCTTCGCAGACCTGATGACTCCAGCCTGAAGACTGGCCTTGCTGGGTGTGCAGTGATGCTACAGCTGGGCATGGGTGCCCCCACATGACTGGCATCTTTCAAACCTGTCTGACTGAGGCCCTCAGGTCTGGGCAGATCCCAGGCTCTGTCCTCTCCTAGCTCTCCTGCAGACAATCCTGTGTCATTCAGGGAGGTGGGAGACCCTTCAGGTGCCCAGGCTTATAGCCTCACCTGGTTCCTACTGGCTGCCCCTCCCTGCCAAGCCCTTGGGCTACTATAGCATCAGGTGGCTCTTGCCTGGCTCCTCCCACAGTGGGAAGAACAGGGTAGCCCAGAGAATCAGAGCTAGGTCTTCTAGGTGCCCTGATGCTATGGGTGATGCAGAGCCAAGGTTCGCTGGCTGGTATGCAGCTTTACAGGGTGTCTACCAGACTTTCTCTGATTGGATGCATTTTGAGATACTACAGTTTTAAGTAGTTAATTGTTCTTCCTCATCAGTACTTTACTGCATGAATTTATTTTTTTTATAAGCATGTACTTTTAAGAAAAATAATAGCATTTTTTACAACAGTAAATCTCAGTTAACTGGATCTATCAGCTGTGCGGCTTCAAAAAATAGCTTATGCAGTCCCTTCCATTGCTCTCATCACCCCCTGTTGCCTCAGTTTCCTCCTAGGGGACTCAGGAATCTTTTACCGGGCCACTGTAAGAATTAGACAATGTACCTACAATTTGGAGCTTAATGCAGACCTGGGGAAAGCCTGGGTAAATGTTTGCAGACGTAAGACTGGGGAACAGCTGTTAGGGCAGGCTAATCCAGGCTGTCTCCCTGGGCCCTTTGCTGCTTTCACTCCAACTCCTGTCTGCTCTGCCTGGTTCTTGGGGTTACAGTGGGGAGGAAGGAGGGAGGAAGAGGCCCTAGCAAAGGGTTGGAATGACAGGGAGGGGGCAGCTGGGTGTGTGGGTAGACAGGAGTGGAAGAAGACAAAGACAACAGGTTGAGAAGAGTAAAGAGAGCTGGATGCCCTTTGTGTGGTTGGAGAAGCACAGGTAGGACCTGAGTCATTCTAGAGTCCCTCTTGGTTGCCATGGCAATAGCACTCCTGGGCCATGGAAAAGGACTAATTCCCTCAAGCTATGGTTTGGGAACCACCTGCTGAGTGAAAGCAGAGACTTTTATATTCAATGTAAGATGGAAACTTCTAGAAGAGGAAACACCTTGGATAGCACATGAATGTGGGTAGCAGAAGCTTCAGTGGGTGGATGTGCAGCAGCAAGAGAGAGGGTTGGCATTCTTTTTTTTTTCCTTAGAAGAATTAACTCATTCTTTCAAGACAGGTTCTTGAGAACTGGAAGCAGTAGTGCTTGCAGTCACGGGGATAGGTTGTATTTCCTTGGAAGGAAAGGAGAATGTTCCAAATGCTGAAGCTTTTGTTCCAGCCTAACGAAAGGGTAGTGAGACATCACTTCCCTGAAGCAGAGCTAATCGAAACTTGCTTGGGGCACACTGCCCCTGGGAACCCCTGGCCCAGCCCAGTCCAGTTCTTCCTTGTCCACTGCTGGCTGGAGCCTATCCTGATGCCTGAAGGCTTGTCGCCTGCTTCTTCATGTTGCTCCTGCATGTTCAAACCAAGTCCTTCCACACTTCCCATCTCTCTGAAGCCATCTTCAGCCACATCTCTTCTTGCCTCCAGATGGAGAGCTCTCTGCTTTTCAGGGCACATGTGATTAGATTGAGCCTGCCTGGATAACCCAGGACAATTTCTTATCTGATTTGATCTCTTTTCAAATCTATAACCATAGTCACCTCTACAGGGTCCCTTTCACCATGCAGTGCAATATATTCCCAGACATCTACAGGAACCTTCTGTGCCCCATCCCCCTCCTCCCTCTGCTGGTCTGGGAGGCAGCCCCACAGGCTATGGTCTCTGCAAGGGAATTTCCTGCACCACCCACCACGACCCTGCCATTAGTCTTGTAAATTGAGCTTCTATTAGAAGGAGGAAGGGCTCTGAGCTTTCTCTCAAGATACAGTTGAGGGAATGTAACAAGCAAAATGTGTTTTGATTTTCACTTGCCCTAAAATACAAATATAATGGATGAATTTTCCATGAGCAAATTATGAAAACCATGGCTGGGTTCATAGCATGTCTCATCTCTTTAGAGCCTGAGCTATTTTGAAACGTCAGGCTTGCTTCTTTAAAAAGAGACTAAAATTCAGTGCAAGGCAGCTCTGCATCTAAAAGAACACACACATGGACAGTGTGCATTAGAGGGATAAAAAGTTCCTGTCCTAGGGGACCATTCTGGTTCGCGTCGATTTCGTAATGATAAAATTTATTTAAGAGGCAGAAACCCACAAACTCAAATGCGGTCAAACTGTTGCCGAAAGTAGAGGTGACGTCCAAGGTGAAGGAAACAGAAGTCTGTGGTTTGGTAGTTGGTTTCATGATGAGTTATGTATTTCTCCAGAAAAGCTCTGCGATCAGGTACAGTTTGCTATTGGGCAGCTTCAGGAACTAATTCAGCCGTGGTTTCATGTCTGATTTTGGTGGTGCCCTTTCTGTTCCATCCTCACGAGGTCACAGTCCAACAATTTCTGGGGGGATGAGGGGAGCAGATCCCAGTTATCCATTGCTGTGTAACAATGCCCCCGCTTCCAACTTGGTGTCTTAAAACCACCATCATTTTAAAGCAATTCTGAGAGTTGCCTATGGCCAGCCGGAGGAGGGGTGGGGAGCAGGGTCTTCCTGCTGCTTCCCTTGGGACCCCCATGCTAGAAGTTCATGGTCAAATTACTTGGCCAATCACATGACTGGGACATATAGTCCTCTCTTTCTCCTGTGGCTTCAGGGCCCCTCTTTGGGATCTCTCCAGTGGGTAGGTGGATTTCTTAAATGGAGCTTTGGCAAATTTTCTGTTGAAGGTCAGGTAGTAAATATTTTAGGCCTTGTGTCCATATGGCCTCTGTCACCAGTACTCTGTAGCAGAAGCAGCTAGAGACAATCATAAATAAATAGGTTTGGTTTGTTACAATAAAACTTCATTTACAAAAACAGATGGGGAGTGCGGGTTTAGTGGGGCCATAGTTCGCTGCCTGCTTTCTTACATGGTCACCCGGGACTTCTGAGAACACAAAAGAAGACGCCAATGGGTCTGGTTAGGCTTGGGCCCAGCTCTGGAACAGCTTGCCTAGATATGGGGATACTGCAGACATGAGGTGGGCAGGGTTCCCAGGCATCACTAGGAGGCATACTTTCACGGGGGCAGGGAGATGCAAGGGTCCACTTTGGTGACTGAGTATAAAGAAACAGTGATATGTGCAGTCCTCATATTTAAACCAAGGAACAGAATTCACCTTTTGAATGAACATTTCCTAGGCCTGTGGTGTGTGTTGCTTACTGTGAGCTACTAGAATGAAAACTCCAGGGCTGATGATTCTCTGGTAAGCGCTACACCACCAAGATAAAGGAAAGAACCTTAGGTCACCTGGTATTGTGGTGAGATGCTGTCATCTCTGCCCCTTCCTCTAGCTGATTACTTTTGAACTTGGATACAGGAAATAGAAACACTAGGTGACAGTTATGTTCGGAGGTTGCAGCCATCCAGGCCACTCTGACAATCTCATTTTGTTGGGGTCCAGATGGACCTCACCTGTGCTCTGCCTCCTCCTGTTTTGCCTCTGTTACTCAGGTGCCACGAGCTAGCATGTGGATTACAGGGTGTCTGCAGCATGGCTCTTAGAGTGCTGAGGGTCTCTAGGCTCATGGGGTATGCCAGTCATTGCAGGGTGGGGAGGGAAGCCCCTGACTTTTGCCCAGACTGTTTCATAAGTGTCACCTAGTCTGCTTCCAGCTGTCCCTCCACTGAAGAGCTGTCAATACACTTGGTTTTATATCATATGGCTCACATAGCAGCATAAATGTCTAACTGCTCCTCCCTCCCTGAACACAGCCTCTGTTTGAGGCTGGTGGTCCAGGCCCTCCCCATCCCCCCTTCGCCCACCTTTCCATCCTCCCAGTGCACATTTTGCTGCCCTGGACTCTTTGGCATTTCCCAAGAAGCTGTGGACCCTCCTGCCTTTCCACATTTACTTCAAGTCTGAGTCACTTCATCCATTTGAAGATGATTCTTCAAATCCCAACCTAAATGCCCCTTCTTCCAGGAAGTCCTCCCTAGTTGGGTCAAATGGTCCTTCCTGAAAGAACCCTAGCACAAAGAAGAAAGAAAGAAAGGGAGAAAGAAAAAGAGAAAAAGTAGATCCTAGATATTTTACTGAAACATATCCTGGACGCTCCATGAGTATGTTCACACAAAAACTTATTTGAACCCATTTACCTTCATGGAGTGCAAGAAAGCACACCCCAAAATCCTAAAGTAATAATTTCTGAAGCTTAATGATTCATCTCTTGCCTGGTGAGCAATTTTGTGCCTAGCAGAAGAGTTTCTGAAGTGGGTTTCCAAGTTGCTGATTGTTACTGATGATCAAGCATCTAAATTCCATGCTGCTCTTTAATTTCCCCAAACTTTCTTATAGATCAACATTAAGCTTTTTTTTAAAACAAACAAACAAACCAGAAAGGCAGAAGGATCTCTTTTGTCTGGCAAAGGAGCCATTTTGTTTTCCTTGTAGCTATAAAATACGGTTAAGAAGGCCTCTTGGCCTGGCGTTAGGGAGTACATAAGCTCCTGTTTTTGCTTTTTGCATACAGAGGTTTGGGCAGATGGCTGCCCCTCCTGCTATGAGTCAGGTGGAGGCAGAGATGGGAGTCAGGCTCTAGTGGAAGGGAGAGTCCCTGCTGCCTAGTGTTTGGAGTGAGGACAAGCTCTTAGGGTGACGGGGGAAGGGATTTCCCACACTCGTGGGACACTGGTAAACATGAAATAGGATGGCCTGGTGATCTCAGGTAAAACAACAGCACAAAGGGGTCCTGAGACCTAGGGATCAGCCTGGACCCACATTCTTCCCCGGATCACCCTCCGACCCCACTGGCATGCCCTGCATTCCCCGCATCTCCCCTCCCTGGGCTCACCTGACTCAGCTAGAGGACTGCTGGCGTTAGGGAGTACATAAGCTCCTGTTTTTGCTTTTTGCATACAGAGGTTTGGGCAGATGGCTGCCCCTCCTGCTATGAGTCAGGTGGAGGCAGAGATGGGAGTCAGGCTCTAGTGGAAGGGAGAGTCCCTGCTGCCTAGTGTTTGGAGTGAGGACAAGCTCTTAGGGTGACGGGGGAAGGGATTTCCCACACTCGTGGGACACTGGTAAACATGAAATAGGATGGCCTGGTGATCTCAGGTAAAACAACAGCACAAAGGGGTCCTGAGACCTAGGGATCAGCCTGGACCCACATTCTTCCCCGGATCACCCTCCGACCCCACTGGCATGCCCTGCATTCCCCGCATCTCCCCTCCCTGGGCTCACCTGACTCAGCTAGAGGACTTGCTGGCGTTAGGGAGTACATAAGCTCCTGTTTTTGCTTTTTGCATACAGAGGTTTGGGCAGATGGCTGCCCCTCCTGCTATGAGTCAGGTGGAGGCAGAGATGGGAGTCAGGCTCTAGTGGAAGGGAGAGTCCCTGCTGCCTTGCTTCTTCAGATTTACCCCAGTGGAAGGATGGTGTTCACAGGAGAGCTGCAGGTTGGGGACAAACTTTACTGATGCTCTGAGGACCTATCACAGTGGTTTTTTTCAAAATGTGGATTGGAATCCGTGAATGGGCCATGAAATTGATTTGCAGACTGTGATTGATTTTTTAAAAATTGGGCAAGTGAACCATATAGATATTTTTCCCAAGGAATATATACAAATGGCCAACAAGTACATGATAACATATGCAACATCACAAGTCATTAGGGAAATGCAAATCAAAACCACAATGAGATAACACCTCATGCTTATTAGAACAACCACCATTAGCAAGACAAGCGAGAACAAATATTGGTAAGGACGCGGGGAAAAGGAAACCCTTGTGCACTGTTGGTGGGTTTGTAAGTTGGTGCAGCCACTATGGAAAACAGAGAATCACTGAAAAATTAAAAATAGAACTATTACGTGGTCTAGCAGTTGCACTTCTAGAATATATCCAAAGGAAACAAAAACACTCACTTAAGATATCTGCACTCTTGTGTTCATAGGATCATTGTATACAAAAGCCAAGACATTGAAACATCCTAAATATCCACTGGTGGATGAGTGGATAAAGACATTATGGTGTGTGTGTGTATATACATATACACATAAAACATACAGTGGAGTATTAGTCATAAAAAAGGAAGTCCTGCCCTGTGCTACAACATGGATAGACCTTGGTGGCTTTATGCTAAGTGAAATAAGTCAGACAGAGAAAGACAGATATTGTATGATCTCACTTATACATGGAATCTAAAAGTGAAAAAAAATGCCCAAAACCCAAACTCAGGAAAAGAGATCAGATTTGTGGTTTCCAGAGGTAGGTAGTTGGGGGAGAGGGAATTGAAACAAGGTGGTAGAAGGTAGAGGTTTCTAGTTATAAGATAAGTAAATGTTAGAGATGTAATGTACAACATAGTGGGTATAGCTGACACTGCTGTATGATATATACAGGGAAGTTAAGCAGTCGGTCCTGAGAGTTATCACAAGGGCAAAACATTTTTTTCCCCTTTTTCTTGTATCTTTATGAGGTGAAGGAGGCTAGATAAATTTATTATAGTAACCATTTCACAACATATGCAAGTCAAAACATTCATTGTATCTCTTAAACTTCTACAGTGATGTATGTCAATTATATCTCAATGAAACGGGGGACAAATGAAGCAAATTCAAAAAATGGACTGCCTAATGGTAAGCTTTTTGTCTTAACATTTTCTACTTTCTCCGTCATTATCCCTGTTGTATGATATCCAAATATCTGTCTGGAAAGGAGGTAGTCTTAGACTGGGAACCTCGAGATGCTTGCTTCTCTCACTTTCTCTGATATCTCTTCTCTCTCGGGTTCCCTCCCCCTCTAGTTCCTAGAATGGGCAAACTTGGACCTCTGACTCTCTCCTTCCATGCTGTGCTCAGCGCTCCTTCCAGTGCTGTCTTCCCCATCCTACTTCTGCTCTTCACCTGCAGATCCCCAGTCCCACCCTTACTGGGA
Source organism: Aepyceros melampus (assembly GCA_006408695.1). Classification (NCBI taxonomy): domain Eukaryota; kingdom Metazoa; phylum Chordata; class Mammalia; order Artiodactyla; family Bovidae; genus Aepyceros; species Aepyceros melampus. Next base: position 292,954 of record SJXQ01010609.1, read on the forward strand.
GGCCAGCCCGTGTGTCCATCGTCCTCACGCCTGCCCCTTGGATGCCCCACAGGGGTCTGCCCCTGAGCATCACTTCTTTTTGGTCATCCTGCTTCCCCGCCTTGCCTTCTCTTGCTTGGTGAGTGGTCCACAATATCCGTCAAGTTGCCCGCACCTAAACCTAGACTTCTCCATCTCCACTGAACCCTCACCAAGTATCCTTTCCCTTCTTCGGGTCCCTCACGGAGTACATCCTCATCACTCTGCTCCAGCCCGGGCTTGGCTGAGACCAAGATCACTTCTCTGATGCAGGTTGTGGGCTGCCACACTGGCCTCCTTTCCTCCAGTTTCATCCCCCAGCAGCACTGCAGAATGCCTCTAGGCAACTATATTTCAAGAAAAGAGTTAAAAAAAAACAGAAGTAAATGGTCATGATATCTGCTGCTTACTTGCAAATGAGTTGGTAAACAAACACACCCCTCATATCATGCCCACAAAAATAGATACAGGCAAATGCAAGCTGTTGTTGAATCTAGACTCACACAGTCTTTGGGTATGATTTTTCCACTTTTCTCTCTGAAATTGTAAAATAATACAATATTGAAGGAAAAATAAAATGCAAACTAAACCCTGCTGCTCCTAAAACTGAAGACCTCCAGAGAGAGACCTTGAGGTTCTAATGCCTTAGCCTGGGCTGGCCTGGCCGGCCCTGCTGACAGCCTCATCTTTCTGCCCCTCGAGTCTGCCGCACTCTGCCCCTCCCTTGGGCCTGAAATCACACGGCTGCTATTTCTGCCAGGCCTTTGTCTGCACCGTTTTCTCTGCCTCGAGTGCCCATCTTCAATCACACTCCCAACTAGGTGAGGTGCTCTCACATTGACCCCCAAAGGGTCTGTTTCTCAGAAAAGGTTAGACATTCGGTTCCATAGACTGGAAACTTTTGCAGGTATGTATTATGTCCCCAGTGCCCAGCACATGTGTGGTCTAGAGCAGGTGCTCAACGTGCTTGCAGCAGGAGTGAACACTACTTTACACTTGGCTGTGGTCTGGGGAAATACATGACTAGACTCAAGAATCTGCTTTCCTGGGTATTCTGAAAAGCCAGGCTGGCTCTGGGATAGCAGTGAGGTGCTGCCAAGGCCTCTGGAGCTGGGAGCGATAAGCAGCCAGAGTCTTCTGGAAGTGATTTAGGGCCCCAGTCTTCCCCTGAGTTGGGTAAAACAAGTCTGGACTGGGAAGAGTAACAGAAAAGCTTTCAGATACCTCTCACCACTCTGAGTTTGAGGGGTGGGGACTGCTTAAGGCTTGATATGACTATGGGGCTTTATTTGTATTGCTGAGTAAAAGACAATTTTTATGTGGTGTGTCAACAAGGGAAAACTCAAAGACTTTGTTTTTATTGGCAAGTAAGTAAGACTGCACTGGAGCCGAAGGACATATTTGTACATAGATGGATGGATGGAAGATGGATGGATGGATGAGTGGATATACGTAGATCTAGCTATATCTAGCTATTTTGATTCCTATAAAATGAGAGAGGATATCTTACCTACTGACTTGTGTCCCAGCCCTTCAAATGTCCAAGGGCCTGAAAATCAACTCTAAATTTTTGCCAGAAATATTCACCCTGTGGCAGATTCAGGGTTCAGCCTGCTGAGTCTCACCCTGGAGGCAAGTGCCCAGGCTTAGTTTTCCAAAGGTAATTCTTTCGTTACGATTCCATTTCATGATGAAATAAGTGCAAGCATATTGCAACAGTTGCCCTTTTGGTGTCTAGGCAGGTCAAGGATGTAGTCATTGTATTAAGACTGTGTTCACTGATGGCTTGGTTTCTGAAATGGGAGTGGTTAGGTTTGTGGGGCTGAACGTTAGGGATCCTAGGATATCTTAGCTCACCACCTGTGGCTTATACAAGTATACTGATGAATAACCAATGGGAGATATCCAGCTATAGGCCCAGGAATAAAGAAGTGAGTCTGATTCCATGGTCTCCTTTGTGGTGTGGGATGGAGCCTGGAAACAGGAGGCCATGGACTGGAAGAGAGAAGAGGATGGTTTACATGGAAAGGATGATGTGGATGTCCAAGGAGCCAGGGTTTTAGGCAGGAGGCAGGAGAGATGGTCTGGAGGGTGTGTAGTTGGTTTTCTATGTCAGTTGGCTAAAGTACCAGCTACTCAATTAACCTAGGTGCTGCTGTGGAGGTATTGGGCAGATATAATTAATGTCAACTGTCAGTCGACTTTAAGCACATTGTCCTTGATAGTGTGGATGGGCCTCATCCAATCCATTGAAATGAGCCTTAAAAACTGAGATTTCCCAAAGAATAAGAAATTCTGTTTCTTGATTGCAGTCTCATCTCCTGATTGAGTTTCCAGCCTCTCGCCTGCCTTACAGATTGAAGACTTGCCAGCCTCCAAAAGCCTGCGAACTAATTCCTTGAAATAAATCTCTTTACATGCTCATATATAAAAAAATCTCTCTCTATATATATATGTGTGTGTGTGTGTGTGTGCGCGTGCGCGCGCATGGCTCTGTATATCTATGGTGGTGGTGGTGGTTTAGTTGCCAAGTTGTATCTGACTCCTCTTGTGATTCCATGGACTATGGCCCACCAGACTCTTCTGTTCATGGGATTTCCCAGGCAAGAATACAGGAGTGGGTTGCCATTTCCTTCTCCAGGGGATTTTCCTGACCCGGAATTGTACCTGTGTCTCAAGTCTGGGTTGGCAGATGGATTCTTTAAAGCCCCATATATTTCTGTAGATAGATATAAATGATATAGAAATAGATCCAGACATAAACGCTTATATAGATCATCCCCTATTTACTTTGTTTGTGTGAAGCACCCACACTGATTGGAGAGAGAGAGGATCAAAGAGGAAGTGGTACCCAGAACACACTAAAGAATGGTCTGAATTTGAGAGGTCTGCAGAGAAAACAGTTCCTTCCCCTGAACAGACATCCCCTTTCTTGGCCCCAACCCTTCACACATGTCTTCTCTTTGCAATTTGCCTACACTTCACCCTGTGATCAGCCAGTGAGCTCTTTCTACAGTACAGTGCCAGCTCCAGAGTGGAGAGATTTCAGTTAAAAGGCACAGTGTGGTGTCCTTTCCCCCTTGCTCTGACCTCTTGCTTGCTTATTAAGACTCAGTTCCAGTGCTGGTCCCCAGGAGACTTTTCCTCATCCCTCGACTGCCACGCTCCATCTGTGGCAGCCCAGCCCCCTGTCAGTCCTGTTCCGGCACCCATTACCATGTATTACAGTTGGTGGTTCATGTGTCTCCCTCATCCTCAGCTCCACTGAGTTTAGAAGTTTAGAACTTCCTCTAGAAGTTTCCTGACTGATTCCACAACACCTTCCCATTCTCTCTAGCACACTTCTAGGCCAGTGACTGCAACATCTACTGAAAGGAGTACATTTTCCTTCACGGACTATAAACATTTAAAAAGTAGAAATTGATCTCACTTGTTGAGCCAGTCAAATATGCTTTTTATGCTACAGTGACAAGTAGCCCCAAGGTTCTTAGCCGCTTCAGATGGCTCAGGCCGCATATCCACCATGGGTTAACAGGGGACTTTGTTCATTGCGGTAGTCACTCAGTCACTTAGGCTGGTGGAACAGCTACTGCTTCAATGCTGCTATCACCAGGGAGAGGTCAGGAAGAATCAGGAAGTGCCATCCTAGCATGTGCTCAGGGTGAGAGCTGAGGATACTTGATGACTGGCTTTCATCCCTTTCTACTTGGTTTCATTCTAGGGACTAGTGTAGTACCTGCAATTCCTAACTAAACTCATCCATGAGCATCTCAAAAGCAGAAACTGAAATGACTCAGCTGTGTGGCCCAGAACATCTAGCAAAATGTCACTTCATAAATGCTCCATCAATTGTTAACTAACTAAATGGTAAAAAGGACTTATGAACCTCTTGGCTATATCATGGGTTCCTGAGATGTAAGTGACTGTTGAGGGTCTATACTGTGAGCGAGCCTAATTTGCATCGGTGTTTTCAGAGCATGGTGAAGTGGAGAGAGTTGGAGCTTTGCATCACACTTCTACTCTTTCTACCTGGGGGCTGTTGCTCACTCTTAGCTTCTTGAACTTCAGTCATCAACCATAAGGAAGGGTGTTCCCAACATGACACTTCTGCACTGGTCACTGATGGGCTGGGGGCTGTCCTGAAGTCGCTACTACTGCTCAGGGGCCCAGAGATCCACGCTCCAGCAACTGCCATCAAAAGCTCCTCAGTGCTGTGGACTGCAGCTGCCTGTAGTTACGGCTGGAGTTGTGCTTCTGCAGATGCTGCCGTGAGATGCTGTGTGAGTTTTCTGAAGTGGCCAGAACAAAGTACCATAAATGGGGCAACTTAAAACCACAGACATTTCGTCTCCTGCAGTTCTGGAGACCAGAAGTCAGAAATCAAGGTGTCAGCAGGGCCATGCACTCTCTGAAGGCTCAGGGAAGGTAAGGGTCCTTCCTTCTTCCAGTTTGTGATTGCTGCTGGCAATCCTTGGCATTCCTTGGCATCACTCCAATCCCTGTCTTCAGAGTAACATGGTGTCTCCTTGTAGTTCTGGGTCCAAATTTGCCTCTTTACATAAGGACACTGATTCTAGTGGGTTTAGGGCCAACCCTAGTCAAGCATGACCTTGTCTTAACTTGAATATATCTAAAGACCCTATTGCCAAGTAAGAGCATATACACAGGTTTGGGCTGGACATTAATTTTGAAGGGGACACTTTTCAACTCAAATAAAGGTTTTTTCAGGAGCGGAACAAAAGGGCCTTTTGCTTCCCCTTTCCTTGCGATCTCCCACAAATGGTTCATCAGGAAGCCAGCTGGCAGGGTGTCAGGACAGGTCATCTGTAGGCTTAACTCCCATTAGCTACAGAGAGGAGCACAGAAGGGTGGAAGGGAGTGAAAGTCAACAGGTAAGTTCTTGGCTTGAGTGATGCCAGGAACAGAGACCATGATCTTTAGTTTAGCTCCATGCCTAAGGTATCAGAAGAAAGCCCATTTCGAGCGTGAGAACATTTTCTCAGCAAGACGACTTCCAGGTGCCCCTGATAAGAGGCTCAGTGTGTTACCTGAACAAGAGCGCTGAATTGTTCATAAACACTTTGCATGTATCCTCTCGTCTGCCCTTCCCGCATGTCAGCATGTATATATCTTCTCAAAACTTGGTCCACAGTTCTGTCTGTGGCTCTGTGGACACATTGAAGAGCAGGGCCTCAATTCAGTGCTTGCTGGCTTCCTGATCTATCTGAATAATGACTCTGCTGAGCAACTTGTCCTATTGTCAACTGAGCTCTGCTTCATTTCTTCAAGCTCCCTAGAGTCTGGAATAAACCAAGATCTGAAAATTGTAGAGGAGTGATACAAGAGCAAACACTGCATACTTACACTGTACAGGAATCAGAATAAAAGCTGACCCCAAGAGCCCTGACTATGGTGGTGTATCTATTACTTTTCTGTCCTATAAATAATCAACTCATTCAAAAAACAAAAATATATAAAAACTCAGAAATGCAAATTAAAACCATGCTTAATATAATGATGCTTCCCTCCTATCCTGAGGTGATTTTTCAGCACTTGGTAATTTTTAAATAAAAAAATAAGCAAACATATAGAAACAAAACTGCCCCCTGGGGAAAATAGCTGGGATCTGCTGACAGTTAATGGAAAGCAACAAAGAGATCCAACTGGAAAAGTGTTAGAGGGGCCCAGAAATGGTCTTTGGAAAAAATAATATAAATGTTATGAGTAATTTTAGAACTTAAAGATATGGCAATGAACTAGGACTCTTAAGAAAATAGTGAATTATATACTCATCCAGATTCACTTAGGAATAAAATTAAAATAAAATTAATTATCTAAAAGGAAATTGGAATTCAAAAAGATCTTCTGAGCCACCAAATTAGTGTCACTAAAATGCATATTCTGAAGTCTGTGCATTTTGTTTTGCTTTCTTTTTCATTTATTTCTTATTTTTATGTCAATATTTTAAAATTGAAATACAGTTAATTTATAATGTGTTAGTTTCAAGTATATAGCAAATTCATATATGTGTGTATATTCTTTTCAAATTATTTTCCTTTATAAGTTATTATATGATATTGAGTTCACTGTGCATAGCTCCTTCTTCTTTACCTATGTTATTTATAGTATTGTGTATATGTTAGTCCCAAGTTCCTAACTTATGCCTCTTCCTCTCATCCACTTTGGAAACCATAAGTTTTTTTCTGTCTGTGAGTCTATTTCTGTTTTATAAATATTCATTTGGATCTTTTTTTAGATTCCACTTATAAGTGATATCATATGATATTTGTTTTTCTGTGTCTGTCTGACTTCACATAATATGATAATCTCTAGGTCCATCCGTGTTCTGGCAAATGACATTCTTTTGTTCTTTTTTATGGCTGAGTAGTAGTCCATTGTGTATGTGTATGTGTGTGCGTGTGTGTGTGTGTACAGACACCACATCTTTCTTATCTATTCATTGTGGTTTTGTTTTTCAATTGGAGGAGGTGCCCTTTTGATCTTCATTTCCAGAGTTGGTTTTAGCTAATTTTCTGCTTGTTTTTAACAAGGTTTCTGTAAGAATCCTATAGTTAGAAGTGAAACCTGCAGCAAAAGCACCACTTGTAGCTCTAGACCCTCTTGGCCATACAATGAACATGGTAGTGAGGGAAAGCAGATAAAGACAAGATACAGTCCCTATGAAAACATCAAGATCATTTTTCAGAAAAATAGAACAAAAATTTCTGAAAGTTAACAGGCCCACAAGAGGCCCATAATAGTGAGTGAAATCAATTCTGAGAAAAAAGTAACAAAGCTGGAAGTATCACACTCCCTGATTTCAAACTATATTACAAAGCTATAGTAATCAAAACAGCAGGGAATTGGCAGAAATACAGATTCATAAATCAATGGAACAGACTATGAACCTAGAAATTAACCATGCATACATGGACAAAGGACCAAACAATATAAAATTGTGAAAGGATAGTCTCAATAAATGTTGGGAAAACTAGACAGCCATGTTTAAAAAAATCAAAATAGACTGCTAACTCACACCATACACAAAATTCAACTAAAATTCTACATTAAAAGCTTGAAAGTAAGACCTGAAACTGTAAAACTTTTGGAAGAAGCATAAGCAGTACATTCTTTGACTTTCATCTCAACAATATTTTTCAGGATATGTGTCCTCAGGCAAGGGAAACAAAAGCAAAAACAGACAAATGGGACTATATTAAACTAAAAAGCTTCTGCACAGCAAAGGAAACCATAAACAGAATGAAAAGTCAACCTATCAAATGGAAGAGTATATTTGCAAATGATACATCCAATAAAGGGTTAGTAGCTAAAATATATAAAAACTTGTACAACTCAACAACAAATAAACAACTTGATTAAAAATGGGCAGAATAGACAAATAGACATTTTTCCAAAGAAGATGTACAGATAAACAAGCCCACGAGAAAGATGTCCAGCAACACTAATTGTTAGAAAAATGAAAACTTGGCTGAGATATCACCTCAAACCTGCTGGAATGGCTATTATGTAAAAGCCAAGAAATACCAAGTGCTGATGAGGATGTGGAAAAAAAGGGTCCCCTCGGATACTGTTGGTGGGAATATAAATTGGTGTAACAACTGTGGAAAAGTATGAAGTTTCCTTAAAAATTTAAGAATAAAACTACCTATGATTCTGTGTCTCTTTTCTGAACATTTATCCAAAAATATGAAAACACTAATCTGAAAAGATATATGCACCCATATTCACTGTGGCAATTACAACAGCCAAGTTGTGAAAACAATTTAATTGCCCATCAGTGAATGAATGGATACAAAAAAAATGTGAGAAAGACAGATAGATATTATAGATAATATAATATATATTATACATACATTACATTACCACTGTATGACACAATTGACTTCATTTGTATTAACTTTTAAAATCTGATATGATTTTAGACTTAATAGAAATGTAGCAAAAATAGACCAGAGTGACGGTACACTCTTTACCCAGTTTCTCCTAAGGTCAATGGACACAACACTATGAACTAAACCACAGACTTTATTTGGCCCTTGCCATTTACCCATATTGTGCTTCGTTCTTTCTCCTTCATTCCCGCCAATCTGTGACAGTTCCTCAGTGTTTCCTTGTTTTCACTTCCTGACACTTTTGAAGAGTACCGACCAGTTATTTTGTAGGCTGTCCCTCAGTTTGGATTTGCTGGTCATTTCCTATGATTTGATAGAAAGATGATATCTTGTCTTTGTCTGGGCAGCATGTCAGGGGCACCTAATGTTGCTATGTGTTATTATTGGTGGTGTTAACCTTGGTCATTTGGTTAAGGAAGTGTCTCAGGCTGGATGGCCTAGGCTGTCCAATAGAAAGAAGTAAACTACCTAGGTGATTTTAAATGTTCTACTATAAAATGTATTAAAATGTTCATATATATGTAAATAATATCTAAAATTCCATTTAAATATGTAAATATTTTAATAGAAAAATATACAAGTAAAAAAAGAAGCCAGTGAAAATGATTCTCCTGTTGCAATAAAATAATTATAAAATGTGCCATTTTAGTCCTTTTTTAGTGTATAGCTCTGTGGCATTAAATACATTCATAGTGTTGCAACCAACAACACCACCCTTCTGTAGAACTTTTATCGTCCCCAACTGAAACTATGTACCTCACTCGTCTCCTCTTTAACTACTAACTTCTATTCTACTTTCTGTCTCTATGAATTTGACTACTTTAGTTGCTTCATCTAAGCAGAATAATATAGTATTTATCCTTCTGCTTCTGACTTCTTTCATTAAAATATTGTCCTCAAGGTACATCCAAGTGGGGAACACGTGCCAGAATGTCCATCTTTTTTAAGATGGATTAATATTCCATTGTCTGGATATTCTATATTTTCTTCATCCATTCATCCCTTGATGTGAAATTGATTTTAATAATACATTTTATTAAACCCCATGTATCCTGAGAAACCTGAATGCAGGTCAAGAAGAAACAGAACTGGATATGGAACAACTGACTGGTTCAAAATTGGGAAAGAAGTATGTCAAGGCTGTATGTTGTCACCTTGCTTATTCAACTTATATACAGAGTACATCATATGAAATGCCAGGCTAGATGAATCACAAGTCAGATCAAGATTGCCAGGAGAAATACCATAACCTCAGATATGCAGATGACACCACCCTGATGGCAGAAAGTGAAGAGGAACTAAAGAGTTTCTTGATGAAGGTGAAAGAGGAGAGTGAAAAACCTGGCTTAAAACTCTACATTCATTAAACAAAGATCATGCCATCTGGTCCCATCACTTCACAGCAAATAGGTGAAGAAAAATAGAAACAGTGACAGATATTATTTTCTTGGGCTCCAAAATCACTGTGGATGGTGACTGCAGCCATGATATTAAAATTTTCTTGCTCTTTGGAAGAAAAGTTATGACAATCTAGACAACATATTAAAAAGCAGAGACATCGCTCTGCCAACAAAGGTCTGTATAGTTAAAGTTATGCTTTTTTCAGTAGTCATGTATAGATGTGAGAGTTGGACCATAAAGAAGGCTGGAGCACCAAAGAATTCATGCTTTCAAACTGTGGTGCTGGAGAAGACTCTTGGGAGTCCTTTGGACAGCAAGGAGATCAAACCAGCCAATCTTAAAGGAAATCAACCCTGAATATTCATTGGAAGGACTAATACTGAAGCTGAAGCTCCAATACTTTGGCCATCTGATGTGAAGGGCTGACTCATTGGAAAAGACCCTGATTCTGGGAAAGATTGAAGGCAGGAAGAGAAGGGGATGACAGAGCATGAGATGGTTGGATGGCATCACCGACTCAAGGGACATGAGTTTGAGCAAACTCTGGGAGATTGTGAAGGACAGGGAAGCCTGCTGCTGCTGCTGCTAAGTACTCTCAGTAGTGTCCGACTCTGTGTGACCCCGTGGACTGTGGCCCACCAGGTTCCTCTGTCCGTGGAATTCTCCAGCCAAGAATACTCGAGTGGGTTGCCATTTCCTTCTCCACAGTGTAATGATATTGGGAGGTAATTTGGGTTAGCTGAGATCACAAGGGTGGACCTCCACCCGCACCCTTGTGGGATTACTGCCTTTATAAGAGTCATGAGAGAGTGTGCTTCTCCTCTCTGCCTGATCGCAGACTTCCAGTCTCCAGAAATGTGAGAAGTAATTTCTGCTGTTGCTAAGCAACCAGTCTGTGAGGATTTGTTATAGCAGCCCAAACAAACTAACACAGTACTTTTTCCAGGCTTTAAGTTACATATCTGCACAGGAGGTTGACAGCTTCATCAAAATACTGAGAAGACTGTGGTATTTCACATATGCTTGCCTACTTTGTATGATGATCTGGGTTGCACTTACTATTAAAATATTCCTGTTTTGCTGAGGAAGTTTGTGTCACTAAATAGATGATAAACCTAATGCTCAAACTTCTGTCTGACTTTCTATGGGCAGCTTCTTCAATTACACATGGTTAATATCAGATCATAATTGGATTTTATAATAAACTGGGGAGAAAGAAGAGCTTCAGAGAGAGTCTAACTCATGCCAATTTGGAAAATTGATGAAATAGATGGAAAGAAAGTTGATTATGGATTTAGAAGGACATTAATATTATGGAAGATGCTTAAAGGACAATTTTTTTCTATAAATTATAAAGCAATTTAAGAAACTGATCCATACATATTTTAGGAATAAATTTTTTCTTTTAGGTGAAATGATAATTTGTGCTTCTCGTTTCCTTGCTGTCAATCACATAATGGAGTTATCTTGGTATTTTATTTAAAAGGGAAACACATATGTCAGACTTAAGTGTCTCAAGATTGTGCTGTGGAGTCTCTTGAGACATAAGCACAGTCTAAATAGTCCCACTAATGTAATATTTATTCTAATGCAAACTCTGTAATGATAGCAGGGACATCACTTTGGACACTGAGAGTGAGCATCAGCATAGTTGAACTTGACAAAAAGTTTCAGTGATGCTTGTAAAGCATAAAAATTCATGAGACACAGGTTGGGCTGTAGGAAAGAGATGCTCTATGCCATGGCCTATCCCTCCAGACATATATAAACACACACATGATCATGTGGACAGGCATATATGTCCATACACACATTTACATACTTACAGATGCATGTACACACACATCTATGGGCGCACACAAGTACCCATACATAAACACATATACAATGAGATACAAACATATACGCATATTACACATTTATCCACGTACACTCATGTACACACACAAATGCACTTACATAAGCACATATACACACATTACATAAGCATGCACACATATAAACACAAATGCATGTATATAAGCATACGCACATGTGAGACACGAATACACATACCATTGTGTAGTTTGAGGAGTGTGTGTGTTTGTTGTGTGTACCTATAGACAGCTGTATTTAAAATTTAAATTTACCTAAGGACTATGTTGATCCTGGCACATACTGAAGGAGGAAGCTTCTAGGCTTTAGCTTGGAATTTGAGGCTGGTCACAGGACAGGCTGTGATTGTAATCACAGCTCTGAGTGCTGTGTGTTCAGTTTCATCATCACAGGGGCTCCATGGAGTAGACTACCACATCATCATCTCACTGTTATGGCCATGAGGTCTAGTGAGGCTCCACGGTGTATTCTGAGTCACACAGGGAGCAAGGATGTGGGCTCTGAGCCCCTAACCTGCTTAGTTCAGCTGCTTCCAAACCCTAACCTTAGAGTCTGGGGCTTCCTGCTTAGAGCTGGGAACAGGTCTGTGTCCCATGAGCTACACGGTGACTTTATAATTTACTTTCAAGATATCCCACTCTCTGAAAAAGAGCTGCTTAGAATGTAACTGTGAGATCAAATTTTTCCTTGAAGAAAATATTGCCTGGGAATTGGGACAGGTTGTCCAGTGAACAGCTGTGCAAATCTGTATTGCTGTGTTTCTAGGCACCACACCTGGCCCATTCTCAGGTGTGATATGTATTTGTGTTTTAATCCTTTGTTTAGGCTGAGAATCTGCTTAGAAGAAAGCATATACTTTCAGTAGTACCAAAAGAGAGCCCACAGAACAAGGAATGTAAAGCACAGCTGAAAGGGTGGGAAAAAAAAAAATCAGAACTGCCATCAATACCCTGAGCCCAGATGGTATCATTTGGAGACCATTATCTCCATATACATTTCTAAAGAATGAATTATTGATTTTTCTGTAACAAAATTTGATACTGAAATATGACTGACTGAGCTCACACATCTACCCTCATTTCAGCTTCAATTCCCACAAAATGACCAACAACCACCCCCAAATCAGATCCTTAATAATGCAGGGAAACAAAAGAATGCCATCCATGTAAGAGAGTTTTGGAATAATTCTGAAAGATGGATATGGGCAGACAGTATCAGATCCTAGGAAAAAAAACAAAATTGAAGCAAAACAAATACATAAGATACTATGAGGGCAGGAGGGTATAGGCAGCTCATGCCCAAAGTCAACATAATGTGAAACATAAGGCAAACAATAGACACCATTAGGCACCAAGGACTCAGGAAATAAACCACCCATAAACAATACATGAGGGATTCTTTGAAAAAGGAACATTCTTGTTGTTCAGTCTCGTGTCTGACTCTTTGTGACCCCATGGACTAGGCTTCCCTGTCCTTCATTATCTTCCAGAGTTTGTTCAGATTAGTGTCCACTGAGTTGGTAGCTCTATCTAATCATCTCATACTCTATTGCCCTCTTCTCCTTTTGCCTTCAATCTTTCCCACAATCAGGGTCTTTTCCAATGAGCCAGCTCTTTGCATCAGGTGGCCAAAGTATTGGAGGTTCAACTTCAGCATCAGCCCTTCCAATGAATATTCAGGACTGATTTCCTTTAAGATCGACTGATTTGATCTCCTTGCAGTCCAAAGGACTCTCAAAAGTCTTCTCCAGAACCACAATTTGAAAGCATCAATTCTTTGGTGCTCAGCCTTCTTTATGGTCTAACTTTCACATCCATACATGACTACTGGAAGAACTATAGCTTTGACTATAGGGATCTTTGTTGGTGAAGTGATGTCTTTGCTTTTTAATGCACTGTCTAAGTTTGCCATGGAGAAAGAAATGGCAGTCCACTCCAGTACTCTTGCCTGGAAAATCCCATGGATGGAGAAGACTGGTAGGCTACAGTCCTTGGGGTCGCTGAGAGTCAGACACGACTGAGCGACTTCATTTTCACTTTCCACTTTCATGCGTTGGAAAGGAAATGGCAACCCACTTCCAGCGTTCTTGCCTGGAAAATCTCAGGGATGGGGCAGCCTGCTGGGCTGCTGTCTATGGGGTCGCACAGGATCGGACACGACTGAAGTGACTTAGCAGCAGCAGCAGGTTTGTCATAGTTTTCCCTTCAAGGAGGAAATGACTTTTAATTTCATGGCTGTAGTCACCATCTGCAGTGATTCTGGAGCCCAAGAAAATAATATCTGTTACTGTTTCCACTTTTTCTGTTTGCCATGAAGAGATAGGATCAGATACCATGATCTTCATTTTTTGAATGTTGAGTTTTAAGCCAGCTTTTTCACTCTTGTCTTTGACCCTTATCAAGTTGTTTAGTAGTTCTTCTTCACTTTCTGCCATTAGAAGGCTATCATCTGTGTATTCTGAAGTTGTTGATATTTCTCCTGGCAATCTTGATTCCAGCTTGTGCTTCATCCAGCTGCTTATTTCTCATGATGTACTCTGTGTATAAGTTAAATAAGCAAAGTGACAATATACAGCCTTATCGTACTCCCTTCTCAGTTTTGAACAGTCGGATGTTTTATGTCTGTTTTAACTATTGCTTCTTGACCCACATACAGGTTTCTCAGGAGACAGGTAAGGTGGTCTGATATTTCCATCTCTTTAAGAATTTTCCATAGTTTGTTGTGATCCACACAGTTAAAGGCTTTTGTAGTCAATGAAGCAGAAATACATTAAAAAAAAATTTCCTTGCTTTCTCTATGATCCATGAAGTTGGCAATTTAATCTCTGGTTCCTCATACCAGCACAAAGAAAAATAAACACAGGAGAAACATGAAGAATATACAAGGAGTAGTGAGAAAAAGGATTTGTTTATTGAGTAAAAATGCTTAATGGTCACAAAATGCACAAAACAATGGCCTTTGCTCTAGATCTTATGTTCTTACACTAGCATCCAAAGCAGGAACAAAAATGTCAGCAAAGCCTCTGTTGAGAAATTTTAACTTAGGCTTAATTTTGACTCATCTCCTATTCTGGGCATATATTACCCCTCACTTCAAAATCAGAGTGTGTGGGCAAATAGAGGTAGAGTGGAATGGCTACATGAGCAGCTAATTGTGTTTGCCATGTAGACAAAAATAGTAGATTGAAATAACCTAATTAACAAGCTTGATTAGCTGTGTATATAAATCTATGCACTCAGGCACATTTCATTTATACCAACAGAGACCATACCTTCTTTTCAAATATGAATGGAACATTCACAAAAATTATTTCTAAAGCAGAATGAACAGAAAACCTCAATAAATTCCAGAATGTGGAAATTATATAGGCCACATTTTCTGAAGAAGCTACAAAAAATAAAAAAATTAGATTTTGATATAAAAAACTGGCAAAGTAGTTTTTTTTTTAGATTTAAAAACACTCTTCAAATAAAGAGAAAATAAAAACTAAAATTTTAAGCTATGGATTCAGAAGTGATACAGACAAAGCGATTGTCAGAGGAAAATTTATAGGCTTCAATTCTGGCATTAGAAAATAGGAGAGACAGAAACAGAATAATAAAGTCAAACAAAAATAATAAAAGACAGGCTTTCAAAAATAAAAGATAATTTAAATAGATTTCTGGCCATTCTGAACAAATGAAAACAAAAACAGAACAAACAAAACAACCCAAAACAGCAAAAACTGGACACACATAAATAGAAGTAGAAAAGTTTCCAAAACTGCACTGATGAAAAAGATTATAATTGAATAAAACTCTATGCCAGCACTTTTGGGACTCTAGATGAAAGTCATGATAATCTAGGAAAGCATGAATTATATTAGAATCCCTCTTATCCATATCATTGGAAAAGACTCTCATGCTGGAAGGGATGGGGGCAGGAGGAGAAGGGGACAACAGAGGATGAGATGGCTGGATGGCATCTCAATGGACAGGAGTTTGAGTAAACTCTGGGAATTGGTGATGGGCAGGGAGGCCTGGGGTGCTGGGATTCATGGGGTCACAAAGAGTTGGACAGGACTGAGTGACTAAACTGAACTGAACTATCCATCACAGTCCAACCTGTAGTCAGTTGATTAAGTGAAAAAGTGTGCTAAAGGGAGAAATCATTTAAAAATGTCAAACTGCAAATATTTTACTATAATTGAAAACATAAAAACATATATTCACTTACCAGTCTTTTAATGTAGGGTCATGGTCTTTTCTTTGAAAATGAATCTGCTGAGTGAAAATAGACATTCTCTTTCTTACATAAACCACACTTGTACTTCAGTGACAACAATTTCCAGTTTCAATTTTTAAAATACAGAGGAAGAAATGTTAAGACAATAAATGCAATCTGATTGTGGAATTCTTTGACATCAGAACATCTTAGATTTTAATGTATTTGTACATCTCTCCAGAATCTTGCCAAAGATGACAGTGGGTCTGGGGAATGGACCTGATATTCAGCATTTTTAGTGGGCTTCCAGGTGATACTGCTGCTACTGGTCCATGGACCACACTTGGAGCAGCAAAGATAGGATATTTGTTATTCTTGCCCCACTCATCATTTCTAGTTGTATTAGCACAGTGGTGGTGGTAAGTCACTTCAGTCATCTGCTTCTTAGCGACCATATGGACTGTAGCCTGCCAGGCTCCTCTGTCCATGAGATTCTCCAGGCAAGAAAAATGGAGTGTGGTAGCACTGTTAAATCTAAACCATTCATCTTAGTGACTCGTCTCTATCTAGTCCTCCTAAAACTTCAATTTATTCTTCATAAAAATGAAAACCCTTTTTGAAAAACACTTTTCCATTGGTTTATATAATACTAAATTAACTAAAATTATTGCAACAGGTACACTTGTCATAAGCAGATTTGAGAACAACTGACATGCAGCAAGAGTCCACTTTAAATCATGGAAACAGAAGGAAGTATAAAAGAAAGTGGCCTACTAGAATACCTGGCTTAGTATGAGAGCCTCCTTTCAAAAACACCACATGCTAAAGTCTGAATGTTTGTGGTGTTGCGGGAGGGAATCAGAGGGCAGACACACTGAAACCATACTCACAGAAAACTAGTCAATCTAATCACACTAGGACCACACCCTTGTCTGACTCAATGAAACCAAGCCATGCCTGCAGGGCAACCCAAGATGGGAGGGTCATGGTGGAGAGGTCTGACAGAATGTGGTCCACTGANTCTGAGTGAACTCCGGGAGTTGGTGATGGACAGGGAGGCCTGGCGTACTGTGATTCATGGGGTCGCAAAGAGTCGGACGACTGCGCGACTGAACTGAACTGAACTAAAACTCAGGTTAGAATCCTAATGCCCAAGGCAATAGTATTAGTAGGCAGGCCTTTTAGAGGGGATTAGGTCTTTAGGTGGAGCCTCATAAATGGGTTTAGTGACTTTACAAAGGAGATCAACTCCTCAACTGTTCTGCCATGTTGAGGATACAATGAGAAGGCTGTGACCTGGAAGAGAGTCCTCACTGACCATGTTGGCCCCTTGATCTCAAACTTTTAGCCTCTAGAACTGTGAGAAATAAATGTCTGTTGTTTTTAAGCCACCTAGTCTGTGGGATTTTATTATAACAGTGTAAATGAACTAAGACTTCCTCTTGCCAAAAAAATACCCCAGACTCAGATGGTACACGTGGGTTTTACCAAACATGCAAGGAAAAATCTCCATCTTATGTATATTTTCTGAGTAAACGGAGAATGAGACAGATATCTCAACTTACTGTAGGAAGCTAGTATAATCTTTATTCAAAACTGAACTGTGGAGACAATACAAGAAAAAACTCACAGATACACTTCATTTATGAGTCTAAATGTGAAAATCCTAAATAAAATCCGTTCCGTTCCGTTCAGTTGCTCAGTCGTGTCCGACTCTTTGTGACCCCATGAATCGCTGCACGCCAGGTCTCCCTGTCCATCACCAACTCCCGGAGTTCACTCAGACTCACATCCATTGAGTCCATGATGCCATCCAGCCATCTCATCCTCTGTCATCCCCTTCTATTCCTGCCCCCAATCCCTCCCAGCATCAGGGTCTTTTCCAGTGAGTCAACTCTTCGCATGAGGTGGCCAAAGTACTGGAGCTTCAGCTTTAGCATCATTCCTTCTAAAGAAACCCCAGGGCTGATCTCCCTCAGAATGGACTGGTTGGATCTCCTTGCAGTCCAAGGGACTCTCAAGAGTCTTCTCCAACACAACAGTCAAAAGCATCAATTCTTCGGCACTGAGCCTTCTTCACAGTCCAACTTTCACATCCATACATGACCACAGGAAAAACCATAGCCTTGACTAGACGGACCTTAGTTGGCAAAGTAATGTCTCTGCTTTTGAATATACTGTCTAGGTTGGTCATAACTTTTCTTCCAAGGAGTAATGTTCATTAATTCTAATTGTATATAAAAGAAGTTAAATATTATGAAAATTAGAGTGCATACCTGGAATGTAAGGATTTTCCAGTATCAGAAAAATGTATTGGTATAATTATGCCCTTAGTAGATAGAAAAACCATATATTATTTCAATGGATGCAAAAAATATTTTAAAATATTTAATGCCATTTTTAATTAAGTAAACAATCCTCACTAACTTGATAGAAAATATTTCCTTAATGCTTAGAAATCTGCAGTTGAATCTTGAAGAACCTAAAGAACTTTGAATAATTGATGAAACATACCATTCTTCTACTATAACATCAATTAAAAAGGTTTCAGTTCTTCCCAAATAATATACATGCATTTGAATCAGAATCCCAGTAGGATCTTTTTTTTTGGGCGGGGGAGGGGGTTGAAATTGACAAGTTGAATCTCAAGTTTATGTTGAAAGAAGGTGCAAGAGAACTGTTCTGAAATATTTGAAGGAGACAAGTGACAGACAGGAAGAAACTATTTGGTAAACAAAGAGTTAGTATCCAGATTATATAAAGAGTGCTTACGTGCATGCTAAGTTGCCTCTGTGCGACCCTATGGACTGCAGCCTGCCTGGCTCCTCTGTCTATGGGATTCTCCAGGCAAGAATACTGGAGTGGCTTGCCATGCCTTCCTCCAGGGCATCTTCCCAAATCAGGGATTGAAACTTTGTCTCTTTACCTGAATCAGCAAGTGGGTTCTTGACCACTATAGCTACCTGGAAAGCCCAAAGAGTGCTTATAAATCCATAATATAATAATGCAAACAATGAAATAGAAACAGAATAAATAGGTGATTCACAGCCAATGAAAATACAGGTGTGGCAAGAATACACAGAAGAACTATACAAAAAAGATCTTCACGACCCAGATAATCATGATGGTGTGATCACTCAGCTAGAGTCAGACATCTTGGAATGTGAAGTCAAGTGGGCCTTAGGAAGCATCACTACGAACAAAGCTAGTGGAGGTGATGGAATTCCAGTTGAGCTATTTCAAATCCTGAAAGATGATGCTGTGACAGTGCTGCACTCAATATGCCAGCAAATTTGGAAAACTCAGCAGTGGCCACAGGACTGGAAAAGGTCAGTTTTCATTTCAATCCTAAAGAAAGCTAATGCCAAAGAATGCTCAAACTACTGCACAATTGCACTCATCTCACATGCTAGTAAAGTAATGCTCAAAATTCTCCAAGCCAGGCTTTAGCAATACGTGAACCGTGAATTTCCAGATGTTCAAACTGGTTTTAGAAAAGGCAGAAGAACCAGAGATCAAATTGCCAACATCCGCTGGATCATTGAAAAAGCAAGAGAGTTCCAGAAAAACATCTATTTCTGCTTTATTGACTATGCTTACGTCTTTGACTGTGTGGATCACAATAAACTGTGGAAAATTCTGAAAGAGATGGGAATACCAGAGCACCTGACCTGCTTCTTGAGAAATCTGTATGCAGGTCAGGAAGCAACAGTTAGAACTGGACATGGAACAACAGACTGGTTCCAAATAGGAAAAGGAGTACGTCAAGGCTGTATATTGTCACCCTGCTTATTTAACTTCTATGCAGAGGACATCATGAGAAACACTGGGCTGGAGGAAGCACAAGCTGAAATCAAAATTGCTGGGAGAAATATCAATAACCCCAGATATGCAGATGACACCATGTTTATGGCAGAGTGAAGTACTAAAGAGCCTCTTGATGAAAGTGAAAGAGGAGAGTGAAAAAGTTGGCTTAAAGCTCAACATTCAGAAAACGAAGATCATGGCATCTGGTCCCATCACTTCATGGGAAATAGATGGGGAAACAGTGGAAACCGTGTCAGACTTTATTTTTTTGGGCTACAAATCACTGTAGAGGGTGACTGAAGTGATGAAATTAAAAGATGCTTCCTCCTTGGAAGGAAAGTTATGACCAACCTAGACAGCATATTAAAAAGCACAGACATTACTTTGTCAACCAAGGTCTGCCTAGGCTATGGTTTTTCCAGTAGTCATGTATGGATGTGAGAGTTGGACTATGAAGAAAGCTGAGTGCTGAAGAATTGATGCTTTTGAACTGTGGTGTTAGAGAAGACTCTTGAGAGTCCCTTGGACTGCAAGGAGATCCAACTAGTCCATCCTAAAGCAGATCAGTCCTGGGTGTTCATTGGAAGGATTCATATTGAAGCTGAAACTCCAATACTTTGGCCATCTGATGTGAAGAGCTGACTCATTTGAAAAGACCCTGATGGTGGGAAAGATTGAGGGCCGGAGGAGAAGGGGATGACAGAGGATGAGATGTTTGGATGGCATCACCAACTCAATGGACATGAGTTTGGGTGAGCTCCGGGAGTTGGTGATGGACAGGGATGCCTGGTGTGCTGCGGTTCACTGGATCACAAAGAGTCGGACATGACTGACTGACTGAACTGAACTGAATAAACATATATAATAATATCTAGTCTTGGGGAATTGTAAATTCAAATTTGTTTGAGGTTTTCTTTTTTTGACCACTGGATTAGAATTGGTCTAAATGCCATCAACAGGAGAAATTGCTAAGTAAATTGTAATTCATACACTTAAGAAAAAAGATATGTAGTAAACTCCAAGAAATATGGCAAAGTAAAGAAAGCATGAAGATGAACATTACGTGAAAAGTCAGTGCATCTACACACACCAATATTCAGTCCAATGCGATCAGCTCTCAACTGAGCCCAAGTGGAGAGAGGGATGGGCCAGTCACAGTGTCTTTTACATTTGTTCAGGACACTAGCATGGTTTTGAACCTTGGGCATGAAGATTTATTAATAGCTGTTTTTTAAAATTCCCTTAGCCAAATTCTGTGCCTTCTAGAAAATGAAAAATATTCTGCTGATGTTGCTCCTTTAGGTGCTGCTGGGTGGGCATTGAATATAGATGCTTCTTTCTGAAAACCAAACCCAAGAGTTATTCAGCAATCAGATTTAGCATTCTGGCTCCACAGAAAAATAACAATGCTATATTAAGTTCCCAGTGCCAAGTAGGTGGCCAAACCCTATAAGTGACATTCTTAGTTTTTCAACAAACTAAATATGCCTGAGACACATTTCCTGAATGCTTCTTCCTCAAGCAAAAGCATGAAATTATCAGCCATGCAACTGACATTCCCAGAATGGCAGTGTGCATTCCAATGTGGGAAGAGACCCAGAGGAACAGAACTTTCCCCACCACCCTCCATGGTGAGAGGAATTCTGGGGAAGCCATTTCACCTTCAGGACCTGTTTAATCAGCTTAAGCTCTAGTGGGTGAATAATATGTCACTTCCGCTCAGGGCTTATCAAGAATCAAAAATGAATTTGAAACAAAGACATGATCCAACATGAATACTCATCTCATCAACTTGTGTTGATTCTCTTGACTTTCTCCACTTCTAATTATGGAATGGAATGAAATTATTTTTGAAAGAGCATTTATGAATTTCTTGGACACTGCAGCCTTTAAATATTTAGCACTTCTCTGTAAAGAAAAAAAGAGCCTTACAACATGGAAATTCATAGCTCTGAACAGACACAAATCAGTGACTTTTTATGTGTAGAGAGTGCCAGACTCCAATTTAAAACTCTCCAGCGGCTTCATCTTCAAGCAAGTTAATTCCAATCACTTCCCGAGTCACATTCTCATCACCATGCAAAGCTTTTGAAGAGAAACTGGCTTTCTTCTTGCCCCGGGGAGTTCTGGCGAAGCAAGTCCTTGTGGATGTGGACGTTTTCCCCTCATTTCCATCCTGTCAATAGTTGTGGAGCAAACAGCGACTGATGCGGAGACCAGGCTGATAACATGTGTCACCTCATGGCAGCAGGAGAACGAATGTGATTCCAATTCATGCTTCTCTTTGGTTTGGTTTTTGACTAAGTAAACCCTGTCAACATATCAATCAGCCTTTATGGTTTGTCTTTAAATCAAGAAAACACAAAATGGTCTTTTCTTTGTTGCTCCACTCAGTATTCACTTGATGATTCTTGCCACGCCTCCCCCCGACGCCCTCCAAAAATCAAACTAAGAAACGCCTGGCAGGGTCCCTAGAGTTTGAAATGCTCTTTGCACAAGCTAAGAATGCAGATGCATATTACAGAGCCTGGAGGGTGGAAGGTTAGAAAAAAATGCACAAAATTTCTTTAAATGTGTGAAAAATCCTTGGAAGTAAACATGCACTAAGTTCAGAGTCTTCCTATTGAGTGTGTAGCGCTGAGCTGAGAGAGGTCACACTGGGGGCAAGGCCTGGGGAGGACGGCTAGAGGCAAATGTTGGATGCTGGAAATTCTCAGGGTGACGATGTGCTCTCACGGCTGGGCCATACGTACTCCATCACTGCATCTGCCCACTGCCCTCTCTCTTCCTTTCCTCGCCTGCTCCCCTTCTTTCCTGGCAAAAGGAGCCCTCTTAAGTTGCCCTTGAGCCTGCATTCTAATTTGCTCTCTCCCAAATGGAATCCACTTCTCTGAGCTAAGCTGCATTTTGTAGCTTTGTGGCAACACCAAGCCCACTTTATTTCCACTTAAAGGGCTGCCTGTTCTGTTTACCATCATTCCCTAGGAACTTAACCTCATTTATAGGCTGACTTTCTTCCACATTATAGAGTTACAAGGGAGCCTCAAAGCTTTCTCTCCATAGCCTGCATCCAGCCATCTCTCTGACCAGCGGGTCCGTCCCAGACCCTCTGAGCCTGAAGGCTGGTCCTGACAAGTGATTTGTTTCCATTTGCGCTTGCCTGCCTCCAGCCAGCGTGACCGTTCTGTGCTCAGAGCTGTACAACTGGCACGTCTCAACATTCCTAAAATCCCAGAGAGGATCTCAAAATAGAATAAGAAATGAGAATTTAAATTAGAAGCAACAGCCTTGCAGGGCTGCCAACTTTGGGCAGAGAGGGTTTTGCATCCCCCTCCCCCACCAGGGTCTGGGTTCCCCATAGGGTTTTGCAGTTCGGGAGCCAGCCTCCCTCACCTGTGACTTGGACTGGCTATTTTATTATTTTTTAAATTTATTTATTTTTAATTGGATGATAATTGCTTTACAATATTGTATGCATTTCTGCCATACATCAACATGAATCATCCACAGATAAAAACATGTTCCCTCCCTCTTGTGCCTCCCTCCCACCTCCAACCCCACCCCACCCCTCTAGGTTGTCAATAGAGCACTGGGTTTGAGCTCCCCGCATCATACAGCAAATTCCCACTGATTATCTAGTCTACATATGGTAATGTATATGTTTCCATGCGACTCTCTCAGGTTGCCCCACCCTCTCCTTCCTCCACCGTGTCCACCAATCCGTTATCTCTGTCTGTGTCTCCACTGCTGCCTTGCAAATAGCTTCATCAGTACCATCTTTCTAGATTCCATGTATATGTGTTAATATATGATATTTATTATTCTCTTTCTGACTTATTCCACTCTGTATAGTAGGCTCTAGGTCCATCCATCTCATTAGAACTGACTCAAATGCACTCCCATTTATCCATTGTATATATGTATCACAACTTCTTTATCCATTCATCTGTTGATGGACATCTGAGTTGCTTCCATGTCCTAGCTATCGTAAATAGTGCTGCAATGAACACTGGGGTACATGTTGGACTGGTCATTTTAAAAGGAAGCTGGGGTTGGCGTGCTGATTCCCATGCCTTTTGAGGAGCAAGAAGGACACTCAGGTCCTTAGAGATCTTCAATGCAGAGACTAAACTACCCTCGTTCCAAGCACAGAATAGGAGGAAGGTGGATGTAGGAACAAGAAAATGAAATTGGTTGAAGACTTGTCTTCTTACCTTGGATCTGGGGTGTTTTGCTCTGAGCTGAGCCCTTTAGATGGATTTCAGACAGGCAGCACCACAGTTATCTTTCCTCCTGAGAGGGGAAGGTAAACCTTCATGTCCATGTGTGGCCAGTGCCACAGAGTGGCAAGTGGCAAAACAGGGCCCCGTTAGGGCTGTCTTTGGGAAGGGGGAGTACCCTCCACCCTCTCCTGGAAGGAGACATCTCCCTTTCCTGGCCATTCTCACACAAGCCTGGAGCAAGGCCCTTCTCTGGACCCATGGATCCCAGGAGAGGCCATTCGCAGGCTGGAATTGGCCTCACCTGGACCTGTGTCCTGGCTCTAGTCCTCAAGGAGGTGGAACCCACCTCTCGCTGTGGGTTTCTGTGCACAGCACCAGGCTCGATGCTCCATCATATTCTTAGTAAAAGTCTCCTCAATACATTACACCTCCCTCCTTTCACCTCGAATTCTCATAGTAAACCGTGGCTCTCACTTCTTTACACACTTTGGAAAAGGCTGGACAACTCACAGTAAAAAACGCTGGGCTCATTGGATGTCACCCCTCTTCCTTACCTCCTGTTTTCTGAGAAGGAACGCCTAACTGGTGTGAATCACAGAATGAGAAGTTGGGCTGCTGGAATGGACTTACTAGAGAATTTGGACTTCAGTTCTCTCCACTGCAGTTCTTCAGCTGCAGGTGAAGAACTCTGACCTTCTACCTCTTGGTTCCCCCAAGGATGCCTTCCTCAGGTGTCCTAAAGGATCCTCAAAGGCACAAGAGGTTCAGTGCTGAGCTGGTGGAGTGCCCTCCATCCTCTGGAAGGTGGCATCTTCCTATCCTGGTCCTTCTCACACATCTCAGGAGCAAGGCCCTTCTCTGGACCCATGAATCCCAGGAGAGGGACTCTGGAACTGGGCTGAGATCCCAGGGTCCCTTCAATGCTAGGAGTGAATCCATGCCCTAGGGTGAATTCTTGAGGAAAGTTCCCAGTGGAACAGGATCTCCAGGAATTGATATGAGCCTAGCAGGTCCAATAAGCCCCTCTGGGCCTGAGTCTCAGGGCCAGATCCATTGGGCAAGTCAGTAAATGCTCGCTTCCTGCTGGATGAGGAAATGAAGGATGCTGCAACAGCCACGGCTAATGCTCACTGCACATTTCCTTCTTGTCTGTCTCTGTCACTGAAATTTTCCGACACTGTCTATTGCACAGGCAGAAGTTCCTCTGTGTTTCACATATGTAGATACTGCCCAAGTGGTAAGATGTCCCATTTGCATTAGGGACATTTCCTGATGTTTTGAAATGGTTTCTCTTGGTACCACCTCAGGACTTAACCCAGCCTGAATCTCCCTCCTCACCCTCTTCTTTCAAAATCAGGACCAGTGGGAAGTGACCCTTCAGTTTCCTGAAATTGATAGGGGGTGTTGTCTTCTTCCTCCAGACAGACCTGTGTGCTAGGACTCCTGGAAAAGCAGAGGCTACAGGCAGAAGAAAACACATAATACTTACTATGCAAACAGCATAAATGAATTTTGATTGAAATACTCTAGGACTCCCATTGTTAAGATCAAGCTTAGTAGGCTGAAGATTTTGCACTTCTTTTTGATTGTGAAATTTCAGGCATTGAATATGCATTGAGATAACTAGGTCATTGCCTGTGGCTTAGAAGTAACGGGATCATTCTAAGTTCAAGTTGTATGGGGGCATCAGCATCCCTTGACCTCTGCCCTGCAACACCTAGACCAGCTGCCTGGTCCAGGATCACGTGCAGAGCTGATGTTGAGAATGGACTCTGACCTGAAAGATCTTCCTTGTTCACTTTCAAAGCCCCAATTTCCTCAGCATAACACAGTGAAAAATGATAGTCCCTACTGTGTAGAGCTCAGAGAAGGAACCATGCTCAGCCCAGGATTTGACAAAGTTAGTCTCCAGCCAAAGTCATTTCTTCTTCTTCTTCTTTTTAACTGCCAATACTAAAATTTCTTGCACAGTGATTTGGAGCTTTGATGTCATTCTCTGTAGGAAAAGTTGGCTTTGTGTTTTGTGGAAACCTTTCTCTGTGTTCTCAATGCCCTGCTGCTATCCACACAGTGAATAATCTTTCCTTGGGTCAGCCACCTCCTCAAATCTAGAGGGAGAGAAAGGAGGTGGAGGGTTTTGAGTACCTACAGGGAAGTGGGGCGCTGACTGCATGTTAGGAACCTCCAACATACACTTTGCCTTCCAGCGAAGCCACGAATGTGTCCACAGTTACTGTTTTTTTTTTTTTTTTTTTTTTTGTGAGGAACCAATAGGAAACTTTCCCCAGCATGTAGGCAGTGAATATTTGCAAAGGAAAGCAAATGAATGAATGAATGATTGCCTTTGTTTTTCTTGAGAGGAGGTCTGCTCAATGTTAGAGCACATGCCCAGAGCTGGATGCCATGGATCTAGATTCCAGCCATGCCACTGCTGCCGATCTGACTGTCATAACACTCACCTCCCAGGAATGGCAGGGACTGAATGAGGTAATGTAAGTCCCTTAGCACAGGTCTGGCGATTCTTTGTCAACAACACCAGCAGCTTCTAAATCATGGCCAGTGGTCTTCCCTGGCTTGCATATTTCCACCTGAACCACTTGTTGGATGCATTCTCATTTTGAGTTTTAGAAGAGCGGTGGCTTTGATCCCACATATATTTATTGGTTAGCTATATTTGGGCAGAGCATCCATTTTTGCTTAAGTCTGTGTTTGAGTGTCTGTGTGTATATGTCATGCAGCTCTCTTGGCCTCTCTGTGGGCATATTTTTGGTCTTTAAATTTTTTCTTGCTTATCATGCTTCTCATCAGTGAGCATTTTTCATGCCTGGTGGAGATGGTTTAAATTCTTAAAGTTTTTGAAGGAGCCAAGGGGCATCCAATGAATGGTCTTTCTCCTCTATTGCATTCCTTACCATGGGGAAAAAAAGGCAGAATGACTATCTTTTTGCACTATTAAAAAATAATTCTTAGGCTGAGAGCTAATAGGAGAAAAGTGTGCATAAACGTTGATTGAGGGGAAAGTAACACTGTGGACCGCAAAATGAATTAGAAAACCAACTCTTTCTACCAGTGTTGGAGACATTTGCTCCCTGGTTGAAAGAAATATAGCTTGACACAATGGGTGTATTTTGAAAAGAAATAATGGGGCGAGCTTTCACACATTTGATGTTGGGATTGCAGGTTGCATGCATAAGAGACAACGACTTGTATTTTTCTGGTAATCGGGCAAGTTGTGGTCTCTGCAGAGGGGCTGGCGTGCTCTCGCTCTCTGAACTGTTTTCTTCTTATTTTCTGAGGCTTTGAATAAGAAATGCACTGTGTGCTGCTGCTTTGCCACTGCCCACATGCTGAGCTGCCAGTGCTCTTGAGTGCAGGAGGCTCTATCCAAGCCCTGTACTTGTCTATTGTAGTGTTCATTGTTGCCATAGAATCTGAGTTCTCCTGAGAAAGTGACCAGTGGAAATTAGAATTCTTATTAACTTCATTGTAGCCCATTAAAGAAGGTTCTTGTTATAAACCTGAGGCAGGGATCAATCTAGAGAGATCCATCAGGCCCTAGACAGGAGCAAAGTGGTCTGAAAACAGAGCTTGGCAAGACTCAGTTTTGGCCCTTGGAAGCCAAATTTAGATAGCATGGAAGGCAGTAGGATTCGCAGTGGCTGGGAGCAGTGAGGGAATGCCCCGGCAGGAGAACCACCATGAGCAAATGCATAGGGAGGCGATGGCTTCATGTTGTGATGACAGAGCAGCTTTGCCCAATGGGAATATAATGTGAGCCATGTATATAGTTTACAATTTTTAAGTAGTTGAGCTATAAAAATAAACAAGTGAGATTAATTTTAATAAAATATTATATTTAATCTGCTATACATAAACTACCAGGGCTTCCCTGGTGGCTCAGTCAGTAAAGAATCTGCCTGCAAAGCAGGAAACCTGGGTTTGATCCCTGGAGAAGAAAGATTCTCCTGGAGAAGGAAATGGCAACCCACTCCAGTATTCTTGCCTGGGAAATTCCATGGACAGAGGAGCCTGGTGGACTATAGTCCATGGGATCACAAATGAGTTGGACACAATTTAGCCACTAAACCATCACCACCATATAAACTATTATCATTTTATCACATCATTGATATAAAAATCATTCATGAAATATTTTACATGCCTTTTTGTACTAAGTCTTCTAAATCTGGGATGCATTTTACTCTCAGAGGACATCCCAGGTTTGAGCAGCCATTTTCAAGACTCGAAGCCCCATGATGCCGGCAGCTGTGTATGGACTGGGCTGGAGTGTTGGGATCGTTTCTCAGTGATGGGCATTACTGCTGGTGATCTACACCCCCATATCCCAGGGAGATGGACATGCAGACATGGCACTATGCTCCAGTGCAGCAAGCCTTGACTGCCTACATCTACATTTGCAAAGTGTCCATGGCCACAAGTGACTCCTCTCCTCCTGTCCCAGACCTGATGAGGGATCCATCAGCTTCTTCAAGAAACTTGCTGTACAGAAACTTGTTGCCCTGGCCAGCTTGGTGTGGCTCCTTCTCCATGGAGACACCCACCCATCCTTCTGATGCTGACCAGGGTCATCTTCTGGGGACACCTGCTCTGCCATTCCTGGAGGGATGTTGTGCTTTCCAAAACTGGCTGCCTCATATCCTCACCCCTGTGTTATTTTTGTGATATGGTGAGGGCAATCCTTCTTGGGAGTGGTGGGCTCCATCTGTCCCCTTGAATCTGGGCCAGCCTTATTGACTGGCCAATAGGTAGAAATGACCTATGTTTGCTGTTGAGATGAGGCATGAAAGGTGATGTAATGTCTCCTTCTTGTCTCCTGGGATGCTTGCTCTTGGAGTTAGTTCAGCTGCCATGCTCTGAGGGAGCCCAGGCCACATGGGGAGGCCAGCTGCAGTTCTATAGGCAATTGCCCCAGAAAAGGACCAGCTGACAGCTTGCATTCCCTCCAGATGGGTACCTGAGAGAGCACTGGATATGAGACTAGCCTCAGCCACCAAATAGCTGCAATTGCCTGAGCTGAGGGTAATCAAACTCCAAAAGGGTGAGAGAAAATAAGAAAAAAATCATTGGCATAATAAGTAAATCTCCCATACTTTAAGTCACTAAGTGTTAGGAGGCTTTGTTGTAGACATAGGTAACTGGAAGATGCCCTTTCCTAACGTCCCCATCTTCAGAAAAGTCAAGTGTCTCTTTCTGGTCTTAGGACCACCCTGGGTGGCCACTGGCCCTCACTGGCAACAGGTTGTGAGTATAAATCTGTTCCTTTTTAAACCATACTCTTGGGACTTCCTTGCTGGTCCAGTGGTTAAGGATCCACCTGCCAATTAAGGGGACATGAGTTCAATCCCTGGTCCAGGACAACCCCAAATGCCCACAAGCAACAAAGCCCTGGCATCACAACTGCTGAGTCCAAGTTCTCTAGAGCCCTTGCTCCTCATTAAGAGAGGTCACCACAATGAGAAGCATGGGCATCGCAACTAGAGAGTAGCCTGTACGCAGCAACAAAGACTCAGCACAGCCAAAAATAAATGTATAAATAAATAAATCACACTCTTCATGGCAGGGGCCAGGCTTTCCTGGTTTACGGCATTAGTGGCTCCGTGGCAGACTCTCAACACAGCCATCGAGGCTCTCAGTTCTTTTCTGTAGTATAAATGGATGAATCAGTATTTGTTGAAGTGAAAGCACACAGGCTTGTGCCCTCTGGTTGGTTCTTCCTCTTAACCCTATCAGGTGTGGAAACTGAGGCTGAGGTGACAGACTCAAGGTCACATAGCTCCCCCAACCAACACAGGGTCACACAGCTCCCCCAGCCAACACAGGGTCACACAGCTCCCCCAACCAACACAGGGTCACACAGCTCCCCCATGCCAGGAATGCGTCTCGCCTCCAGCGGTCCATCTGTGAGCCCTGCCCACGTGCCTTCGGGGCTGGCAGGGTCTGACCTGGGCTGTGCCTTGTCAGTGCTGCATGACTGTGCCCAAACTCTTAACCCTCTCTGCCCCCTGGACTTCCAAACACTGGGCTGAATCCTGCCTTCCTCACAACCTCCGTAGAACCATGGGGCCAGGGCCTGTGTCCCCTGGGGTCTGAGTGGACAGATCATGAGTGTAAGACTACGTTCATACTTGGGGGCTGCTCCTTGTGTCAGTTTCCCAGACCTGCTGCCTGCACTGTGGTCCCGAGCCCCCTGATCTCTGGACCCTGCACAACCCACTTTCTCCAGACTTCCCACCATTGATGATTCTCTTTCTCAGGGTCTCCACCATCACCCCCGCTTCTAGTTGTGTCTTTGCAACCTGAACTTGAAGCGTTCTCCCTTGAGCCCACACCCACCGCAGCTGCTGCCTCTCTCTCCCTCCCTTGGTCAGTTGGATTTCTCTCAGATCTCTGTGCATTTCTGTGGGCCTTCTCCAGTAGAACCACTGGGCCCATCATTGGTGAGGCCTGCAAGCACTCCACACGTAAATGAGAGAAGGTCATTTACGTGAGACGTGACTCCAGAAATAGCTCCAGGAGGTAAGGCAGTGTGGTAGTGGTCCCCCAGCCACACTTGGGGCATCAGGAACCCACTCCTTCAGGAACCCAAACACATCTCAGGCTTACCCTTCCCAGGGACCCAGGGAGCTGGGATGTCTATGCATCAACCTTCCCTAGCTTCCAGACCTGGACTGCCAGTGTTGACACTGGTAGCAGAAGGTGGCAAGCTGGCTGACACAGCAAGATCAAAGGGGTCAGGCCGAGGGATTGACACTTTTGGCATTCTTGGAGTTCTGTGCTACCTGCAGGTATTACCTCTTCAAAATAAAATTAAAATGGTGACAACAGCAGAGGAAGCAGAAAACCACAATCCATGCAATGCTTGGAAGGTCCTAGCACCAGCCCCTCGTTCCCAGTACTCCTCAGCCACCTGGGTTCCTTTGTCCCTGAACCACTGGCAATGACTTGTTTGGTTATCAGCAGTCTTCCCTTTTCTCTCAACTTCCCTAGAAGACACATGCTATTTCTCATTGTATTTCCAGGACTTGAAGCATCATTGGTTCTCAGTAGATATGTACTGAATGAACAAATAAAACATACATCATAGTTAATATGAAAAATAAGCTGCCCACAGAGCCAGTGACTTAATGAGGAAAAATAGGTATGTTCCTAGAGATTTTAGTGGGAACATGTGATTGCTTTGGACCAGATATTTGATTTAAGAAACAAAAACATTTATATTCATTGTGTTAAGGAGTGTGGTTCCCATAACCAGGTAACTGGGGCTGGCTTCAGGGTGTTAACCTGGGCAGTACCTTGGGGCCCTGAGCTCAGAAGCATCCTGGGCTTGTTTCCATGTTCTGCCATTGCCATCTTGATATTCTTAATAATTTCTGAACAACAGGACATATATGTTCATTTTGGTCCTGGTCTGACAAATTAGACAGCTGCTCTTAAGGGCAACACAAGGTAATTTTCTGTGTGTGTGCTTTGTTGCTCAGTCATGTCCAACTCTGTGACCCGGTGGGCTGTAGCCCATCAGGCTCCTCTGTCCATGGGATTCTCCAGACAAAAATACTGGAGTGGGTTGCCATTCCCTTCTGGGGGATCTTCTTGACCCAGGAATTGAACCAGGATCTCCTGCATTGCAGGGAGATTCTTTACCATCTGAGCTACTAGACCCAGTATTTCCTCTCTTCTTGAAAGTTTTCTAGAGGGTCAGCCACAGGGCCCTCTGAGCACTGATGGATGTTTTCTAGGGTTAGGTTATAGCACTCATTCACATGTGTGGCTACCAGGCTACCCTGGGTCTGCTCTCACCACCCCACCATCAGTGTTCATAGTACATGGTTCTATTGCTCTGGAGGCTGATCTGGATTCCAGCCTTGTGGAATATCAGACCTGCAGCCACTGTTCAGATGCAGTTGCTGTAGGTTCATGTGGCGAGAGGCAGAGCTGTGCCTAGTTACCTGGTGATGAACTTTCCCTGAGGTGACTTCTCTATGGTGTTTTTAAAGCCCTGGGTTGACAAGAATGCAGTCTCCCAAACCTCATTCCCAGGAACTCAGATGTGGGCCTAGAGAGGTTCAAGAGTTTTACTTTTTCACATGTTCCTTGGGTCTGTCAAGAAATGAAGCTATGAAGGACACTCAGTCACAGGGTTTCTCTCTGACATTAAAATATATAAATATAAAAAATTTCAAATATATAGAAGAGTAAAAAGAATTGCATAGGGATCATTGACATTCTTACAAACAAAACTACACAGTTAACATATTGCTACATCTGCTTTATCACAAAACAATCCATCCATCCATCTATCCTCTAACCACCTGTCTCTGTCCCTTCATCCATCCATCCATCCACCCCTCCTTCCACCCATCCATTCAGCTGTCCATATTCATCCATACTGATGTAGATTTCAGTATACTCCATCCCGTAAAAAGTTGCCTGCTCAGATCTCTGATTTTCCATGAACAGGCAAAATGTGTCCAGGCAGCAAATTTTTATGAAATCATGAGATTTCACAGATTAACCTTGCTCTTTTTCTACCTCGTTGCATTCTAGTGGGGGTAACTTGCTTATTTGCCTCTCTGAGCTGCTCTCTTCAATGTTTGATGTGGGTTTCTTTTTGTATTCGTTTGCCACAAATACTTTACTGTAAAACAAAACATCTCCTTATTGTTGAGAGTGCCTTCATTCTGTGTTGTTCTTGCTTCTGAGTTTCTAAGTGTAGTTTTCCTGAAACCCAGATGTTCTTGGTTTATTTTGTGCTTGGGTATAGTGGGCAGAATCCTTGACTAGCTCTTGATGTAATTTTAGAGCAGTCACATTTGCAAAGGATTGTACCAGCTTCCCAGTGGAGCTCCAAGCTCTTTGACCAATAACATTTCAGAAACGCAGGAAAAATGTAGGTCACCTGAGAATTTGAGGGTGATGTGAGGCTTGGTAATCTGATGCTCAGAGCCAACCTGTTTGTACTCAGAAGGCTCTGTGGGAATGTGGCATAACATAATTGAGCTACATAGCTCATCACCAGAATGGCTTGTGGAAGGACCGCCTGAGGACAGGTAAGATGCAGTGTCACTAGGAAAGAGAAGCAGCCACTGCGTCAGCTGCCTGGGGGAGGATCCACTTCTGAGCTCATCTTGAGGCTGCTGGTAGGTCTCCACTCCCTGGCCTGGGGACCTCTGTCCTTGCCACGTGAGTCTCTCTATAAGGCAGTTCACCACACAGGCCTGGCTTCCCTTGGAACCAGCAAGTGAAGAGAAAGCAAAGGTGTTCCCAGGATGGAAGCCACAGTCTGTTAAAAACCTGACATCAAGAACTTAGTATGTGCTTCTCTTTCCCAGAAAAGCTTTTTTCCTACCCCAGTGACTTGCTTCCTTTTACCTTTCAGATCTATTCAGGGCTCACCCCCTCTGATCCTTTATGTAAAAGTAGGACCAGCCACCAATTATTTTATATCTCAGCATTCTGTTTGCTTCACTCATAAGCTGTCTTGCCATTTTCAATTACTTTGTTTATAAGATTATGGTGGGGACCATAATATAGTCATATAAATGAGTAAAGAAGATGTGGTACATACACCCAATCGAATATTGCTAAGTCGCTTCAGTCGTGTCCGACTCTGTGCGACCGCATAGACGGCAGCCCACCAGGCTCCCCCGTCCCTGGGATTCTCCAGGCAAGAACACTGGAGTGGGTTGCCATTTCCTTCTTCAATGCATGAAAGTGAAAGTGAAGTCCCTCAGTCATGTCCGACTCTTCGCGACCCTATGGACTGCAGCCCATCAGGCTCCTCCATCCATGGGATTTTCCAGGCAAGAGTACTGGAGCGGAGTACCATCACCTTCTCCAAATCGAATATTACTTAGCCATAAAAAGAATGAACTCATACCATTTGCAGTAACATGGATGGATCTAGAGATTATCATACTAAATGAAGTAAGTCAGGAAGAGGAAGACAAATACCATGTGATATCACTTGTGTTTGGAATCTAAAATATGACTTGTATATGAAACAGACTCACAGACAAAGAGAAAAGACTTATGGTTGCCAACGGGAAGGAGCATGGCAGAGTGAAGGACTGGGAGTTTGGGGTTAGCAGAAGCAAATGATTATCTATAGAACGGAGAAAAAACAAGGTCCTACTGTATAGCGCAGGGAACAATACTCAATATCCTGTGATAAACCATAATGGAAAAACTATGAAAAGAGTGTATACATATTTATGTATAATTGACTCACTTTGCTATTTAGCAGAAATTAACATAATGTTGTAAATAACTATACTTCAATAAAATAAAATTTAAAATATTGTACTATAGAATAAAATAAATAGATGAGTAAAATGGAATAGAATGCACAGAACAGCATGGAATAAGGACTGGGGGTAGGGATCTTGTCTTTGCTACCCACAACTCTGTGTCAACCACCTAGCATGGTACAGCACATGGAGTATGACCTCAGTGACTATTTGAATGAATGGATACAATTGAATTTTGAACAGTCCTTGCATGCACTTTGTCTGGCCACTCTAAATAACCCAAGGAGCCATGGGGCTATTCGAACCAACCTGGAACCTGGGGGTGCACTTGCACACTCAGGTCAGCAGGAAGTTGGGGGATGGGGCATAGGAGTCCCTGGGAAAGGTCCAGACCACATCTAAACCCTTTAAGTTGGGACCTCTGGGGGAAGGTTCTGGGCATGTATATTTCTTAATGCCCCAGGAATGTCCCATAGAAGCTGAGGTTGGAGACAACTGAGGCTGTAGAGAGGACTCTTCCCAAATAAGACTTTTTTTCCCTCTGATCTGTTACTATTTGTTATCACCTGTGATTAGAAGGGGACAAGTGTGTATGACTCAACCTGAATTTGCTTCTGAATTCACTTGGGGAAGAAAGCAGTCTCTGTGGTCCAGTCAGTCAAAGACTGTGGTCCAGATCAGGGGTTCTCAACTTCATTCACTTGCTAGAGTTCCCAGAGTAGCTGTGGAAAGTCTCACCCCATGAGGTCCTGCTGTGATCTGTTTGGGGCTCCAGATGGCCTTGGGGGTGGTCATGTGTATTCAGGGTGAGAGCACGGCCCTGGACCCTTGACATTAGCAGGCCTCAGTCCCAGTGGAAGAACAGCTCTGGAGGTTGCCTTTGGGGCTGTCAGTCTTCCACAGCCCAGAAGTCCCTTAGGCTGTTCTTTATCCCTCCATGAAAGCCACTGTTTCATATAATTTGCATAAATTCAGGCAATGTTTCCACCCAAGGTTAATCTTTTTAATTAGTGAAGCTGCTATATCATAGGAAGCAAACAGTGACCCTTAAGTAGATAATTGGCAAAATTGAAACAATTAAGTGATTTTTCCCCAGGAGAGCATTCAGCAAAGCCATTCAGCAACAGGCAAAGGAACGACGCAAGTGAAATGTATGAAAGAAAGTACGTGCGGTGTTTGCAGTCCACTCAGATCGTCCCGCTGGAAGGATTTTCACTTACTTCCTGGTCAACCCTTTGAGTCAGTTGGTCAACTCCAGGGTCCTGAATGGGATCGGGCTCAGTTATCACGGTGACGACAATATTTTTGCTCCCTTCTTTATCCCATCTCACATCCTGTTCCCCCATCATCCACCTGATCCCTCTGCTCTGGGAATAACCCTCCCTCCCCACAAATACACAGCCTGTCTTGGAATGTTATCTGATGGAACTCAAGGCAGATGCTGAAATCAAGTCTTAAAAAAATTTTTTTTTATTGTAATATAAAACACACTATTTTAACTATATTTCACTATACAGTTCAGTGGCACTAAGAACATTCACATTGTTATGAAACTCTCACCATCATCATCTCCCAAAATTTTCACCTTCCTAAACTGAAACTCTCTCCCCATTAAGCACTAAGTCCCCATTTCACCCCACCCCTACCCTTCAGCATCCACCAATGTACTTTCTGACTCTAGGAAATCAAGTCTGTGTTGCTTCTTTCATCTGAGCTTGAGGAACTGCTCCCCATTCTACTCCTACAACCCCCTTCCACCCCCACCCCATGTCATCCTGGCTTCCTGAGTGCTCTCCCCAAGTCTCTCTACAGCTTCAGCCCACCCCAGCCACCCCACAGGAAACCACGAAACTGGGGGCAACCACATACCCGTCTCCTGCTGCCTGCAGTGGGCTCTCTGATGAATGCCCGTAGGATTGTATAATAGAAGCTGCTCCATTTAAAGCATCCAGTTAATACAATGAGAACAGGCCTCCAGTGATTTGAGAATGGGAAGGACATGGTGTGGGATTGGCCCTATGAAAAGCCATTGCCAGGCGTGGCAATGTTTCTGTGGTGACAAGATAATCAATCACTGTCCTGGTCATTGGACAGGAGGGACAGGCTTGGAAATCCTGTGTGTCCCTCTTGGGATGAGCTGGAAGAGGTGATAGGAGGCATCTAGGAAAGCCTCTGCTTGACCACTACCCTCTGACAGCTCCCAGCCCTGGTGGCTCCCCCAGGACTATCTTCCAGCCCAGGGCTCCTGGGGCAGCCCCCTCCCTGGGTGTGCCAAGGAATTCAGGTTGCACAGGCCACTGGAGGGCCATCATGGCAGTGTGCTCCCTTCCCAAGCCTTCCCCACACCTGCCTCTCCTTGGGGCCTGGGCAGCCTTCAGAGCCCTGCCAAGCCTGGCTCGAGCCTGTCTCCAACGGCAAGGCTATCCTGCAGGTCTCTCCAAAGGGGCTTATTCTGGCCCCTGCACTTGCCTTCGTCCATAGAACCCTGCTCTCCTCTCTCAGTGTGTTTGTGACTCTGCTGCCTTTCCCTCTGAGTCCAGTAATCCCTTGGTGCCGTTGGCAGCACTGGGTGAGCCTGGCTCTGTCATAGCCCCCTTGGACCTGGAGGACAATGGAAGCTGCATGGGCAGTTAGTCCCCTGAGGCAGTGCTGCCTGGACAGGACACACTGACCTGAAGCCCCTCTGGTTTCAAGTGTGGCCTTGGGGTTATGGAACTAAAACCAGTGACCACAACACAGGCTGGGGCCCTTAGCCACAGCTAACTGAGATCCAGCTAAACAGGATCCCCTCTCCTATTTATCCAGAAATAGAAACAAACCGAAGATGAGAGGGAAGTGAGCAGTTTCGGAAGGTGTATATTTCTAAAATGGAAGGAAAAGGCAAAACAAAGAAATAAGGAAACTGGGACAAGCTGAAAAATACATTTGGCAATTGAGAGTTGTGTTTAAGTAGATGAGGAATTTTAAAACACCAAGCTGGGTCAGGATTTGGAATGTTGTGTGGAATGCTTTTAAAAGTGATGTTAAAAAAATTTTTTTTTGAAGAAAGTTAAAGATCTTAGTAACTTTATTCAATCATTCATCAATCAGCCAACATCCCATCTAGTGAACAGAAAGGAGCTCTGAGAATCTGCACAAAATAAGGCTTTTATAGGTCTAACGGGTGGGAAGAGAAAGGTTCTAGCAAAGAGTAAGGTCACCTCACTATGGGGAAAAGACAGGGTCTATTGGGAAGATCACCTCACTAGTACTGACCAGGTAATCCAACACTAACTGGTTAAAGGTGATATTTCTGGGAAAAGCTGAAATTGCATTTGGGTTAGGTATTAAGTCTCAGTTAGTTGACATGGGGCTTAGCACAAGTGACTCCATTTTGGACCTTTTGTTTCTTCTTTTTTTTTTTTCTTTTTAAACTATGATTAAAATAACTTTACAGAATTTACCCCAAGGAGGAAGAAATAGCCTTTGTTAGGCTCTGGATGTAGGAATTAAAATGCATTTATTTATGTGGCCCAGCCTGAGAGCTGACTGTGCTGTTAAGGAACGTGTAAATCTCTGCCACAGATGGTGGAGAGAACAGTGATGATTAAACGTTTCATCAGAGGCCTTATACTTTGTTGTGTGTTCATTGTGGCTACAGGAAAGGATGCTGTAACAGATCTTTAAATAGCAAACCTGCGGCTAAATTTCACTTCATCCATCAAAATCCGCTGCTAGGCAATGACCTAATTTTAGCTGCTTATCAATTCCCTAGTGCTTGTTCGTTGATGTAACTTTGATCCTCTGATGTTAGATGACTTTTGTGCTGAATATAGCTAGAATTTAATGTGAATCATTTGGATGGCTGCCCAGCTGAGCTCAAGCATGTAAGTGTATGTCTGTCTGTGTGTGTGTGTGTGTGTGTGTGTGAGAAAAAGGAGGGGGGTGATGCAGGCTGGGAGGTGGATGACAGACACAGATACCAGCTTCC
Organism: Aepyceros melampus; assembly: GCA_006408695.1. Taxonomy (NCBI): domain Eukaryota; kingdom Metazoa; phylum Chordata; class Mammalia; order Artiodactyla; family Bovidae; genus Aepyceros; species Aepyceros melampus. The sequence goes on from SJXQ01010609.1 coordinate 330,632, forward strand.
TTAATCTTAGGGCAATCAACTTCCCATCATGTCCTTGGACTTTCACTTTATTTTCCACTGTAACCAACGAGATTCTTCTAGCGGCAAGCACACACGGGACGCAATAATATTGTGCTCCTGCCAAGATCTAATGAGAGTGTCAATAATTGCAAGACATTTTAAATGAATGTTTTCTAAGCAAATCATTGCCTTTTCAAAGAGCTTTTCTTTCTGCTATGGAAAGAGCAACTCAGACACTGAGGGAGCAGAGAGCATATTTGGTGGCCTTCCTCCTCTCCCATATTCTGGATTGTTAGAGAATGTCTTTTTTCATCTTTTCCACTGTCAGGTTTTTCATCTGAACTGTGAGATTTCTTCCCATCATCCTGGCTCTTTGAGGGCATTCGGGTAACACATATCATTTTTGGATGTGTGTGAGTTCCTTGGCTTTCCTATATTTACTTTCCCTGGTTCGTGTAATTTCTTGCCCCAAAACAGAGTCATGATATTTGATGTCCATTTTCTGAACATTGCAGGTGAAGCTGAAAGCCAGGGGGATGGGAGAGATTTCCCGAGACGTACCAGCCTTCCTGGATAGATCTGGCCTAGGGCTACCAGCCTAGATCTGCCTTCTCACTCAGGTGGGAGTGGGGGAGGGGCTCTCTCTAATTTCTATTCTCTTCTTTTTCCTGGATTTAACCACTGCTTACTTATAACCTCCTCCCCCAAGATAGAGTGTGGGAGAGGGTAATAAAGCTTAAATCTGACTTGGCTGCCTGATAACAGTCTGGTGGAGAAAAAAATCAAGACTTCCCATCCCAGGACTGTATAGTGCATTTTCACCTTCCTTGCTGTTTCTGTCTGCCATCATCAAGGGTGCATGCGAAAACAGGCAGGTGCAGATACGTACTGGGGCGTGGTACAGGAGGAGTTCGTAATGGAGATAAGATGTCTTAAGATCCTCAGGGGAAAGTTTCCTTTAGAAAGAGATAATTAGCTGCTGCAAAGAAGTGCCTAGCATGAAGTCAACTTAAATATAAACCCTGACTGTTCAAACCAGTTTCTAGGTAGCTTGACTAATGTTAGAAATGGGCCTCTGCAACTACCTGTGGGACACCTTCAGCTAGATAGGAACAGAACACTCTATTTCATACCCTAGCCTCTCAGTAACACTTCAAATACTATTCTTACAGCTTTTTGATTACCATACTCCCCTTTCTTTGGGAAAGCAGGGAAGCCTGTGCTTACCAACATGTCTTGAACGTCTGCACAGGGCCAAAAGTGTGTGAAACTTCATCCCCAGCAAAGCATGCAGTGGGGAGTGTTGGTGGGAGTGGGAGTCCATTCAGAGTTAGACGAGAGAATTTCTGGGTGTCGGGGCCTCCACAGGAAGAGGTTCAGCTAAAACAGCAGCAGTTAATGTGCTCAGCCCTCACTGGTCACAATGCAACCTAAGACTGAGCATAGTCTGCAGCTGCTAAGTCACTTCAGTTGTGTCCGACTCTGTGCGACCCCAGAGATGGCAGCCCATCAGGCTCCCCCATCCCTGGGATTCTCCAGGTGAGAACACTGGAGTGGGTTGCCATTTCCTTCTCCAATGCATGAAAGTTAAAAGTGAAAGTGAAGTCACTTAGTCATGTCTGACCCTTAGCGACCCCATGGACTGCAGCCTAGCAGGCTCCTCCATCCATGGGATTTTCCAGGCAAGAGGACTGGAGTTGGGTGCCATTGCCTTAAGGAAAGCAATCAACTCCACAGGTATGTATTTAAAGCAGTAAAAGCACCATAATAATAATTCCAAGAAACACCTGTAAAACACTTACTACACATTGCTGCTGCTAAGTTGCGTCAGTCGTGTCCGACTCTGTGTGACCCCATAGACGGCAGCCCACCAGGCTCCCCGGTCCCTGGGATTCTCCAGGCAAGAACACTGGAGTGGGTTGCCATTTCCTTCTCCAATGCATGAAAGTGAAAAGTGAAAGTGAAGTCGCTCAGTCGTGTCCGACTCTTCAAGACCCCAGGGACTGCAGCCTACCAGGCTCCTCTGTCCATGGGATTTTCCATGCACTAGACACTCTTTAAATGCTTTCTAAAGATGGCTATACTTAACCCTCCCAATTACTTTAGGGAATAAGCTTTATAATTGTTTCCACTTCACAGAAGAGTAAGCTGAGGCTGGGACCTCCCGGGTGGTCCAGTGGTTAAAAACTTGCCTTGCACTGCAAGGGATGCTGGTTCAGTCTCTGGCTGGGGCATGAAGATCTCACATGCTCTGGGAAACTAGGTCCATGCACTGCAGGGAAAGATCCTGCAAGATGCAGAGAAGTTCCCGTGTTGCAACTAAGACTTGATGTGGCCAAATAAATAAATCAAAAGAGTAAACTGAGGCCCGAAGAGGTCAAATACCCAGTATTTGACACATTCAGTACCCAGGAGACTCAGCACTCAAAGCTAGGCAAAGTCCAGAGTGTGTGTTTTTGATACTAGCCTATTCTGCCTCTAACACCCCACTTCAGTACTCTTGCCTGGAAAATCCCATGGACAGAGGAGCCTGCTGGGCTGCAGTCCATGGGGTGGTAAAGAGTTGGACACGACTGAGCGACTTCACTTTCACTTTTCACTTTCATGCATTGGAGAAGGAAGTGGCAACCCACTCCAGTGTTCTTGCCTGGAGAATCCCAGGGACGGGGCAGCCTGGTGGGCTGCTGTCTATGGGGTCGCACAGAGTCAGACACAACTGAAGTGACTTAGCAGCAGCAGTAGCATTATTCTGCCTCTAAAGAACTAGAAATCTCCAGCATGCGTTCTGTGACTCCTCCAAAAGTAGTCTGCCGACCTCAATGACAGCAGCCAGTGGTTCTGGCTGTGTGCAGAGATCCTGTGTGTGGAGTTGCTGTTGTCAGCCATGAAAGTGCCTTTGCAACGGGTGTCTGATTAAGTGGCCCCTAGAGTAAGGACATCAGATCTCAGTGCTGATCTGAAGTTGGAATGTTCAGCCTAAAAGTAGTTTGGTCCACAGCTCTTCCTAAGAGCAGTTTATCTGGACCTGGCCAGCACAAATATTGATAACACTGAAGTTCATATCTGACTTGAGTTGGTGATTTCCTTGAGATGTTCCCTGTGGTCAGCATAGACTTGTAGGGGAAGCAGGCACTGTCAGCTCGCTTGTCAGGCAAGCGTGGCCTGCTCTGATGTTCCTGTATGTCAGAGGGTCCACAGCCTGGAATTACACAGGAAGAACCAGACTGCTCAGTGTCTGAAACAGTGGAGACAGATATCAGTCCCAGACGGTCCTTTGATCAAGAGTAGCCCGAGGATGGAGAAGGCTGTCCAAGCTGTGGACTATTTGGTGGTTAGCAAAGGATGCAGGACTGTAGAGCATCCTGAAACAGAGAACAGAGAGGATGGATCCGTGGATGGAAAATAATCAAGTGCTTGGAGTAAGACATGAAGGAAGGAGGACTTTAGAAGCTCTTTCCAGAATCGGCTCAGAGGGTAAAGCGTCTGCCTGCAATGCAGGAGACCTGGGTTTGATCTCTGGGTCAGGAAGATCCCCTGGAGAAGGAAATGGCAACCCACTCCACTAATTTTGCCTGGAAAATTCCATGGAAGGAGAAGCCTGGTAGGCTACAGTCCATAGGGTCACAAAGAGTTGGACACAACTGAGTGACTTCACTTTCACTTTCCAGAAACCCAAGGGAGTAGGGGGCAGAGGAAGGCAACCACCTATTATGGGCTGAGTTATAGTCTCCAAAATACATATTCCTAACCCCCAGTATCTCAGAATATGACTATATTTGGCAATAAAGCTTTTAAAGTGAAAATTAGGTTAAAATGGCATCATTAGGGTAGGCCCAATGACCTATAAGGGACACCAAGCTACCCGGAGTCCTTATAAAATGAAGTGATTAGGACAGAGACACGCACAGAAGGAAGTCCATGTGAAGACCCAGGGAGAAGACAGCTGTCTACAAGCCAGAGAGAGAGGCTTCAGAGGAAACCAGCCCTGCCGACCCCGGGATCTCAGACTTCAACCTCCAGAACTACGAGAAGTAAGTGTCTGCTGCTTTTGTCACAGCAGCCTTCCCCAACTGATACACTGCTCTTCTCACCTCTCCAAAGCCCGCTGGGGTCTCTGGAGCTGCCTCTGAGATGGCCCTGACTCAGGTGTAAGCTGTGCCTTCTGTCCTGGAAAATGCTCCAACACTTAGTAAAGAGAGAGACAGGGGTTCATTTCCTCTCAAATAATAAATGCTGTGATCCCAAGGTGCTGTTCATTGATTCATTCCTTCACCAAACTCATATAGTGGCAGCTTCAGTCCATCACTAAGTCACCCCTCAGAGCAGCTCTGAACTGTGATCCAAAGATGCGTTCACAGCTCTGCTGGAATAGGAGCAGACGTGGAATGCAAGGCAATCTAGGCCAGGATGACAGAGATGTCAGCAGGAACAGGGTCCACTTCCTATGCAGTCTGAGGAGCTGGAGGGAGCCGGGGGAAAGGCTCTGAGGGAAAGGCTGTATGCATGAGGTCCTTCAAGGAGACATTGAAATAAGTTGGCCCTGGATTTGGCAAAGCAGCTTAATTATGAGCTGAAATGGCTGCTGGGGGAGAGGTCTCCTTGCACTAAAAAATCCCTCTGTCCATTCCCAGTTGGGAACATAACCCTTTCTGGCTCCTACAACAGCAAGGTCACCTCTGATCTGGGACTCCCTACTATTTAACCTGAAGGCATGTGCCAACCTTGAATGGGCAGAGGGAACTGCAGTTCACTTAGTGGGGTTCAGGACTGCAGAGGGAAGTCAGGGTGAACAATCAACATGAATGGTTTGTCTTGAGGCAGAACTCATGGAATAACTTGAGAACTTTAGTAAGAATAGGAGGAGAACTTTCAAAGAGATGAGGTCACAACACAAAAGTCCAAAAATAAAATGCATGGATTCTGATTTAAGACTTCAAGAGATGAATCATAAAAGGATTACCTTTACTGAGGCCCAAATGTATCTCTGGCTTGAAAGCTGTGGTGGAATAAACCTCTCACAAAACAGAGCCAGAGAGCTGATGAGAAATTATGAGTGAGAAGATGAGAAGCACGTCTAACATAAATTGTAGGAATCTGTAATGAAGAAAGGAATAGATGGACAAATAGTAACTAAAAAGCCAGTGCAAGAAGACCACCCCATGCTGAAGAAACACTTGACTTGACTTTGCATATTCAATGGTCTCTCTGAGTCTCAAGCACAATGAACAAAATTAGACATATTGACGAACATATTCCAGAGAGTTTCCTGATAAGATAAAGTGAATAATACCTGTAAGAATTCAGAAAAAAAATTCAAAACATGTTAGTTCAGCTCACTCACTCATTCGTGTCCAACTCTGCGACCCCATGAACGCAGCATGCCTGGCTTCCCTGTCCATCACCAACTCCTGGAGTTTACCCAGTCATGCCCATTGAGTTGATGATGCCATCCAACAATCTCATCCTGTGTCATCCCCTTTTCCTCTTGCCTTCAATCTTTCCCACCATCAGGGTCTTTTCAAATGAGTCCTCTGTTCACATCAGGTGGCCAAAGTATTGGAGTTTCAGCTTCAACATTAGTCCTTCCAATGAACACCTAGGACTGATCTCCTTTAGGGTGGACTGGTTGGATCTCCTTGCAGTTCAAGGGACTCTCAAGAATCTTCTGCAACACCACAGTTCAAAAGCATCAATTCTTTGGCACTCAGCTTTCTTCACAGTCCAACTCTCACATCCATACATGACCACAGGAAAAACCATAGCCTTGACTAGACGGACCTCTGTTGACAAAGTCATGTCTCTGCTTTTTAATATGCTGTCTAGGTTGGTCATAACTTTCCTTCCAAGGATAAGCGTCTTTTAATTTCATGGCTCCAGTCACCATCTGCAGTGATTTTGGAGCACAGAAAAATAAAGTCAGCCACTGTTTCCACTGTTTCCCCATCTATTTGCCATGAAGTGATGGGACCGGATGCCATGATCTTAGTTTTCTGAATGTTGAGCTTTAAGCCAACATTTTAACTCTCCTCTTTTACTTTCAACAAGGGGCTCTTTAGTTACATGTGAGGAAAAAAACAATGGAGTTAGCATTAGATGTTTCGTCAATAACATTGGTAGATAGAAGATAATTAAGAGAAAAGCCTCTATTATCCGAGTAAATTATATTAAGAAAAATGTAATCTATATTCCGGAACAAAATATAGTCATTTTGGCCATATAGGGCCTCAGAAATATAACCATGTGCATTATCTGCAGATAATATAAAGAAAACTCTTGAATAAAACTGGAGAATATGAAGCATCCTTAGTCCTTGTGAACAATGTCTTGCACTAGAGATATGACATTGAGTGGATATCATGAATCACTGGAAAATAAGCATGTGAATGTTAACTAAGGATTTGTGAGACAGACCATTCATTCCAGAAGGGAAAGCATAATGATAATCTACTACTTAAAACATTTACAATATTAGATATTTCACCAGCATCGAGGAATTAAGGCTGGAAGCTTAAGTGTGTGGTGGTAGAAAGGAGACTTGAGGTGTGGAAAGAGAGGAAGGAAAAGCATCGTAGGTAATCAGGAACAGGGTGATGATAGAATCAAGAACTCATACATTATGGTGGATAGGCAGGGAATAGGCAAGTAAAATACTTAGGAGGGGATGGTGTGATAATTAAAGTCAATATGTTAATAGAGAAACAGTGGATGTGATGCTTAATTTGATTTGTTAACTTGACAAGCCGTAGGGTACCCAGATTTGGTCAAACATGATTCTGGATGTTTTCTGCGAGGATGTTTTGGACAAGATTAACATTTGAATACATAGACTGAGTGAAGCAGATTGCCCTCTCAAAGTGATTAGGCCTCATCCAATCAGTTCCAATCAGTTCCTGATGTTCAAGCTGGTTTTAGAAAAGGCAGAGGAACCAGAGATCAAATTGCCAACATCGGCTGGATCATGGAAAAAAGCAAGAGAGTTCCAGAAAAGCATCTATTTCTGCTTTATTGACTATGCCAAAGCCTTTGACTGTGTGGATCACAATAAACGGTGGAAAATTCTGAAAGAGATGGGAATACAGACCACCTAACCTGCCTCTTGAGAAATCTGTATGCAGGTCAGGAAGCAACAGTTAGAACTGGACATGGAACAACAGACTGGTTCCAAATAGGAAAAGGAGTACGTCAAGGCTATATATTGTCACCCTGCTTATTTAACTTCTATGCAGAGTACATCATGAGAAACGCTGGATTGCAAGAAACACAAGCTGGAATCATGATTGCTGGGAGAAATATCAATCACCTCAGATATGAAGATGACACCACCCTTATGGCAGAAAGTGAAGAGGAGCTAAAAAGCCTCTTGAAAGTGAAAGAGGAGAGTGAAAAAGTTGGCTTAAAGCTCAACATTCAGAAAGCGAAGATCATGGCATCTGGCCCCATCACTTCATTGGAAATAGATGGGGAAACAGTAGAAACAGTGTCAGACTGTATTTTTCTGGGCTCTAAAATCACTGCAGATGGTGACTGCAGCCATGAAATTAAAAGACACTTCCTCCTTGGAAGAAAAGTTATGACCAACCTAGATAGTATATTCAAAAGCAGAGACATTACTTTGCCGACTAAGGTCCGTCTAGTCAAGGCTATGGTTTTTCCTGTGGTCATGTATGGATGTGAGAGTTGGACTGTGAAGAAGGCTGAGCGCAGAAGAATTGATGCTTTTGAACTGTGGTGTTGGAGAAGACTCTTGAGAGTCCCTTGGACTGCAAGGAGATCCAACCAGTCCATTCTGAACGAGATCAGGCCTGGGATTTCCTTGGAAGGACTGATGCTAAAGCTGATGCTCCAGTACTTTGGGTACCTCATGCGAAGAGTTGACTCACTGGAAAAGACCCTGATGCTGGGAGGGATTAGACTGTGGTGTTGGAGAAGACTCTTGAGAGTCCCTTGGACTGCAAGGAGATCCAACCAGTCCATTCTGAACGAGATCAGGCCTGGGATTTCCTTGGAAGGACTGATGCTAAAGCTGATGCTCCAGTACTTTGGGTACCTCATGCGAAGAGTTGACTCACTGGAAAAGACCCTGATGCTGGGAGGGATTAGGGGCAGGAGGAGAAGGGGATGATCGAGGATGAGATGGCTGGATGGAATCACGGACTCAATGGTCATGAGTCTGAGTGAAATCCAGGAGTTGGTGATGGACAGGGTGGCCTGGTGTGCTGCGATTCATGGGGTCGCAAAGAGTCGGACATGACTGAGCGACTGAACTGAACTGAACTGAATCAGTTGACAGTGAAGAGCACAAAGATCACTGAACTCTCCAGAGTAAGAGTGAATTCCTCCTGCCTGGCTGGAGGATTTGAGCATTGGTTTTGGTTCACATCATGGACCTTGAACCAGACTGTCTTAGATAAGATACTCTTGAATTCCTGATCCACAAAAACTGTGAGATAATAAATATTTATTGTTGCTTTTAGTCACTAAGTTGTGGGGTAATTTGTTAGATAGTAACTAACACATATGGATATGTGAATATTACCAGGGGCCTAAGTCCCTCTGATGCTCAATGTGTCATCAAACTAACTCCAAAGGTACCAAATTTGTGTAATCGTCCACTATTCAAACTTCTAGACATATGAAGGACTATAACTCATGTTTTATTACTGGCATTAAATTTGCTACTTTTTCTAATTTTTAAAAGAAAGCTGTATTCTGATCAGAAGAAAGAATCCCTGATTCACCCTCAAGTTGGGTGAACAAGGAAGAATTTAAACTGTGGACAGCCAGCATGTGGTCTTGTGCGTCCTGGTGAGTTACTAAAGTAACGAGACACACTATGGAGAAACCACTCACGAGACTCAGAAGGAAACTGGGGACAACAGATGCAGGCTTTGAAGTGATATCAAAAGGGAGAGGGAAGAGCTTGCAAATTCTCAAGTGTGTGAATAGGTCAAATCTGTATGGGATGCTATAAAACAAGAGCTGTTGGTGAAATGGTTTAAATAATGTGAATTAATAGTGTTCTTGGCAACCAGAGTACCATTTATTGCTTGGGATGGTTTTGGCTCAGTTCCTCAAATAGTAGAGAATGAAGAGATCCGTGTAGAATTCAATAGTAGAAACACTGCCAGGCTTTGAAAATGATATTTCTTTACATTTTGAAGATGAATATCAAACCTTTCTAATACTTAAAAGCAATGTTTGTGACTATAAAGTGGTCATTATTTACTGAATCCCTGACTTCTCAAATCATTAAAATTGTTTTTTTTTTCCTGTTGCTTAATGTGTATTAACACTCAGTAAAATTTTGCCTTTGTATTTGAACATGATGTTGGAATTCTTTCAATTCATGACATTTCCTGTGTGTTTTGTTCTGGTTTTAGAAATTAAATGTTTTCATGTTGAGATAATTGCAAATTCACATGCAGTTGTAAGAAATAATACAAAGAGATTCCATGCACATTTCACCCAGGTTCCCCAATGGTGTGTGCATGTGTGCTAAGTTGCTTCAGTCTTATCTGACTCTTCACTCTCCTGTGAACTATAGTCCACCAGGCTCTTCTGTCCATGGAATTCTCCAGGCAAGAATACTGGAGTGGGTTGCCATGCCCTCCTCCTTCCCCAGTGGTAACATCTTGCAGACCTGTAGTACAATATCACAGCCAGAATGTTGATGCTGATGCAGTAAAGATACAGGACACTTCCATCACCACCTGGATCCCTCAAGTTGCCCTTTAATAGCCACATCCACTTCCCTTCCTCCCCACCTCCATCCCATTAACTCCTGGCATCCAATGGTTTATTTTCCATTTTTGTGATTTCGTCATTTTAAGAATGTTATGTAAATGAGTCATACAGTATGTAACCTTTTCAGATTGTTTTTTGTTTTTAATTCAGCATAATTCTTGGAGATTAATCCAAATTCTTGAGTGGATCAGTAGTTCCTTCCCTTCTATTGCTGAGTGGTATGGGTGCAGCACAGTTCAGCTATTCAGCTTTGATGGATGTTTAGGTCATTTCCAGCATCTGATTATTACAAATAAAGCTACTGTGAATGTTCGTGTACAGGTCTGTGTGTGTGTACCTGTCTTTCAATGTGTGTAGAATAAGTGTCCATGAACACAATTGCTGGGTTGTATGTTAATTGCATGTTAAGTTTTACAAATAACTACCTAACTGGTTTTCAGGGTGGCTGTACCATTTTCCATTAATTCTTACCATCTATGTATGGGTGATCTAGTTTCTCCAATCCTCTTGAACATTTGGCATCATCGATATTTTCTGTTAGCCATTCCGATTGGAGTAAGGCGATTATTATTCAATTGAAAATTATTCAATTTTCACTTCCATAATAGTTAATAATGTTGACCATCTTTTGTGTGTGTGTTTATTTGCCATCAGCATATTCTCTGGTGAAATGTTTCCTGTCTTTTGCCTATTTTCTAACTGAATTGTTTCTTTTTTATTGTTGAGTTTTGAGAGTTCTTCGTATATTTTAGATACAAGTCCTTTGTTGGCTGGATGGATGGGTGGCTGGTTTGCAAATATTTTTCCTCAAATCTCTAGCTTGTCTTTTCATTTTCTCTGCAGGGTCTTTTATAGAGTAAAAGCTTTTAATTTTGATGAAGTCCAGCTTAACAACATTTTCCTTTCATGGATGATACTTTTGGTGTCATGTCTAAGAACTATTTGCTGAGGTCAAGATCCTGAAGGTTTTCACGTACACAAGTTTCATAGTTTTTTAAGTTTTGCATTTGAATCCATGACTCATCTTGAATTAATATTTGTAGGAGGGGTAAAGTTTAAGTGAGATTCTCTGGTAACTCAGCTGGTAAATAGTCCTCCAATGCAGGAGACCCTGGTTTGATTCTGGGTCAGGAATCTCCCCTGGGGGAGGGATAGATTAACCACTCCAGTATTCCAGTATTCATGGGCTTCCCTGGGCTCAGACAGCAAAGAATCCACCTGCAGTGCAGGAAACCTGGGTTTGATCACTGTCCTGGAGGACGGCATGGTAACCTGTCCAGTATTCTTGCCTGGAGAATCTCCATGGATAGAAGAGCCTGGTGTGCTACAATTTAAGGGGTCACAAAGAGTCAGACATGACTGAGTGACTAAGCACAGCACAGCAAGGTTTTAGTATCACGTGGTTTTCAGTGTGAGGCTATGACTATAATAGTTGCGTGCTTAAAATCTAATTCCTAATAACAAAAGCTGTGCACCATTCCTCTGGTTGCGAGCTCATGTCATTGGTTATCCTGTATTGTTTGCACTGGCATCAAGTGGAGTTCTTTTTGCTTTCTGATTTCAGATGTCTTTGTTCCAAATTGTGCTGGGACTGTCACTTTTGCAGACTAAAAACTCAAATTTCACTTCACAGTCAATAGAGTTAGAAGCAGTTGCCACCTCTGCACTTGTATTCCTATGACTAGTATGTTTTTCTGCTAGTGTAATTATTTTGAATAATTTAAAATTGATTTATTTATATGGATTTAGCCCACTCTTATATAATAATTTTTTCTTGCTCATCTATCCTTAATTTTTAAAAATAAAACTCAATCAAGCAATTCATAGGGAGCAGAGGATGAAGCTTGAACCTTAGTTTGATTTTCTGCACAAACTGAACCTGAGATAAGAAGCTGGGTACAATTCTGTTACCAAACCACACTTGGATCTGCTTGCCCACACCCAGTAAAGCCTATTTACCGATGCTGGGTTGTGGTGGGGGAAAGGGCAGCATTTATTGCAGGGTGCCAAGTAAGGAGTCCAGGGCAGCTAGTGCTCAAAACATCCAAACTTCCTGATAGGCTTTAGCAAAGCATTTTAAAAGGCTGTGTGAAGAAGGGGATATCCTGGGGTATGCGATCAGCTCATGAACAATTCTCTGACTGCTGATGGTGAGGTGTCACAGAGGTTAATGTCATCAGCCCTCAGGAGCCAGCAAGTCTGGGGGCTACATGCTCATGATCATCAAGTTATTACTTTCTTCCCTTTGGTGGGGGTTTTAGTATCTGTAAAACAACTCAGGAAACATACATCAGATATTGTTATCTCAGTACTTCAGAGAGGAGCTAAAGCAGAGGATATGCGGGAGGGGTCTGTTCCAGGCAGCCCCCACAGAGTCCTGCTCAGTTACAAGTTCACTGGGCAGTAACCTCTTGGAAGCAACTGGAGGAGAGGGAAAGGGAGAAGGAAAGTCTTTTTTAAAATGGGGTTAATGATGAGGTGACTGCTGTGGTGATAGGGGCTCATTCCTGCTAGGGACCCTCTGATGAACCTTGCTAAGACTGCCTCAGGATTGCCCAGCAAGATACAGGGAAGCTGGAGTACTAATCACCCGTCCCATCCCTTTTTGGCTGAGGGTTCCCCGTGGACCATTCCCAGCATGCAGACCGAGCAGCTTCTTCACGTGGGAGGCAGCCGTGCAGAGTCAGAGAGACTTAGTGACTGGGAGTGGCTGCAGCAGCATCCCTGCTGGTGCTGTTACAACTGGGGAGTTCTAGGGTGTTATCTCCACATGTTCACTCACTGGGGAGCGTGAGGGACCTGCTGCTGCTTGAGATCCTTTCCCATTTCTAGTCTAAGTAATTACTGTGACTATAACAAATCCCATAAGTTCCTATGTTGTTGTTGTTTAGTCTCTAAGTCATATCTGACTCTTTGTGACCCCATAGACTGTAGCTCAACAGGCTCCTCTGCCCAAGGGACTTCGCAGGCAAGAATACTGGAATGGATTGCCATTTCCTTCTCCAGTGGATCTTCTCGACCCAGATATGGAACCCACATCTCCTGCTTGTTGGGAGGATTTTTTACCGCTGGGTGACCAGGGAAGCCCACAAGGTGAACTTTTTGACATTTTCCTTTTTGAACTGCCATAGATGGGCCATATAGATTCCAGAGACTTTGGTGGAACAAAATGCAGGAGCCCTTGATCTCCAGTTCTCATCCCAGGTGACCCGCTCATCCTCTGATGCAGGCTGCAGGGAGGAATAATTCCAGTTCTCAGCTGGGCTTGTAAATTTCTAACTACCATGTAGGTGGTAGCTGACATGTTTGGAATTGTGGCGTATTCCTGGTTCCCATCCTAAGATTATCTGATGCTACAGATCTAGGAAGTATCTGCCACATAATAAATGGCCCAGGTAGTTTTTCTGCACACTAGGGTTTTAGGCTGTCAATTCTTATCTGAACTCCAACTCTCGTGGGACCACAGTAGCATCCCACTGTAACTTGTGACTAACTTTAGCATCTCTGGCTGCAATAAATTCAGTTCCACTAATAAAACTAGAAGCTAGGTGAACATACCCCTTGTGCTAAATGGAGAGAAACAGAGAGGCACTCTAAGAAAGAGATGCTGTGGCCCTCGGAAAGAACTTGAGACAGAGCTGGAAGAACTACGAGGTGGTAGAGCATTTGCTTGGCAGAATCCCTCTCTCAGGAGTGAAACAAGTCCTCAAAGCTTGAAACGTTACTTCTGTACCACTTGCATAAAGTTACAAGAGCACTTGACATTTCAAGGAGGCTTTGAGCTGAGGACATTTAGCTCTTCTTGATGGTCCTGAGGCTCTTTGCCAGGAATTTAGTATATTGTTAGAGTCTTTGCTGTATTTCAGTCTGATGAGGAAAAGAAATAGCTTATGAATCCACAAGGTGACATGCTTTATAACATTTTTAAAAATTACTAAGCAAAACTGGAAGCTTTGGCCTCTTGTTGCCACAGTACAATGCTCCATGCACAGATATTTAGGATATTTTTCCTTCTAAAAACAAAACAGCAACAGCACACAATAATCAGTACTTGACTCTCCTGGCTCCCACTCCAAACCCTGGTCTGTTAACCTGCAGTCTTTGCTAATGGTTTTCTTTTGTCTTTTAGGAGTGTTTAGAAATTCCTGGGTTGGGCTAAGCCATGGGAGCAACATAGCACCATTGTCTCGTTGGTATCGCTCCTTTTGGGTCACCATCCAGCGTGGTGGGAGATCTTCCCCAACCATAATGGACAGGTTCCCTAATAGGGAAAAGCTGGTTGACCAACAGAATTAGCTGCCTCCAGGCCATGGACATGTACAGCTTACAGAGGTTCAAGCTTCTGTAAGTGAGAAAAGAGACAGTACCAGACAACGGGGAGACAGGTGGCAAACTGGACCCCATAGCTACATGGCTCCAGCCGCTTATCCTATGTGACTCAGTTGTTACTATATGACCACTGCACTGTTGCTCAGAGGTTGTATATCTGCACTTTCACCTGGAATCTACCAACAGTTGGGCAAAAATAAAAACAAAACCCAACCAGATACCTCTAAAGTTTGGGTCCATGGTTTACCTGTTTTTTCAATTACTTTGGTCTGCTTCTGCTTCTCTGTCTTCCTAGCACTTTGCTTTTACTTAAATATTATGCTCAGTTGCTCAGTCTTGCTGACACTTTATGACCCCGTAGACCATAGCCAGATTCCTCTGTCCATGGAATTTTCCAGGCAAGAATACTGGAGTGGGTTGCCATTTCCTACTCCAGGGGATCTTCCTGACCAGGGATTGAACCCATGTTTCTTGTATCTCCATTTCCTGCATTGGCAGGTGGGTTCTTTACCACTGTGCCACCTGGGAAGCCATATACTTAAGGAATAGGACAGTTTTCTTTTAGTTCCTTTATTTCTTTTTTTTTTCTTTTAAAATTTAAAATCATATTTCTTATTGAAGAGGCAATGCATACACTTGGTATACAGCTCAAAAGGAATGAAAAGATATATGATTAAGTCTGTTTCTTAACTCTGCTCCCAGTCAACCAGGAAATTTCTGGAAATATTCTGTTTACATATGGGCTCTGTGTATACATATGTGTTCTTCCTCTCTCTTGCTCTCTCTTTTGCAATCAGCAGATTCTAATAGTTTTGTAAGCAAATTTTTAGATTTACAGAATAATTGATCAGATAGCATATATGATTCCACATGCCCAGTTTCCTTATTATTAACACCGTGCATCAGTGAGGTCCATTTGTTATCATTAATAAGCCAATGTAGATACATTACTCTTAACTCAAGTCCATAGTCTTCATTCGGGCTCACTCTGTTAATCGGATCTGCACATAATATACCCGCCATCACAGTATCCTAGTTTCATTTGTGGGTGAGCTACCTTGTCTCAGAACACTGTCACGCAGCATAATGCATCTCTTTGGGGGACATTTAATGAATGGCTACTGAAATGACCCTAGAATGATCGGGCTCTGACAGCAATGCCAGTCTTCAGTGGGGCAAGGTCTTCCCAGACTTCACCTGTGATCAGTGACAAGTGGTGGTCTGCAAGGCAGTGATTGCTCTCCAACCCAGTGGATTTTTCTGAAAGTCATGCATGACCTCAAAGACTGTACAGTATATTTGCAATAGACTTGAATATCTGCACCTGGCATTTCTACCAGGGCTGGGGGTGGAGTTTAAATCTTCTTTAGGAACATCATCAAATGGAAAAGTTCTGGAAAATGCTGGCTTTACCTGTTTCTTAACTGCTCTGCAAATTCCTGCCTATACTTCCCCTAAATGTTTCAAAATCCAGAGTACCTACACTCTGGCTTTAGGATGAAACTTACTGGATATGAGGGAATTTAAGAACTATGTCAGGAGCGTCAGTGTTGATTTTGGGTCTAGAAATCAAGTTTCAGAATACTATGGCAAACTTTGCAGAGCATGGATGTCCCAATTGCAGTGCTTTGCACTTACCTGCACTTCTGTTCTATTGCCCTCCGCAGTTTGGAGGTATATCTGTGTGGAAATCTTGTCAGGCTTATTCTTCTTCTTGGGCGTAGGATTTGCTTCCCCTCTGCACTCATCCCCTGTGGCCTTGGAGGGTCCCTTCCTGTGGTATTTCTGTGCTTTTTGACCTTCATGGGCAGGCTACACTTGTGTTTCTTTCCCATTACCAGGATCACTGGGGATCTGTGATGACCCGGTGTCCAGTTTTCTGTTCTCTGTTCTTTCCTTTGGAAGCTGTCCTGGAAATGGACTAGCTTTTCCAAGAAAGCCTGTCATGTGTGTTTATAGACTTTTAATTTTGCTCAATTTCCTGCCATCAGTGGCAGGTCTGGGACTATCAAAGCAGGCTGCTGGGAATTCCCTAGGGTCAGAGTCAAAACCACTTTTAAAATCTCTTTCTAGAACATACATCAGTACTCTATTTTTATAGCCCCCAGATTTAATTATATATGTTCTTATACCTCCAGGACTTCCTGTTCAAAATAAGATACTCTACTTAAATGCATATGGACTCTCCCATCTAGAGTGAAAACCAGTGCATATCCACCAAGTGATTCTTTCAGGCTAATATTAAACTCCCTCCCACTTTTCTAGACTCTTGTGGGATACTATGGGAAAAGGAGAGAAATGGGTTTTTATGGTTAATTTTATGGGCCAGTTTGACAGGGTCAATGTGCTCAGACATACTGGTTGCTTCTATGAGGGTGGTTTTTGAGTGAGATTAACACTTCAGTGGTGAACTTCTGGTAAACAGGTTACCCTCCATATTGTGGGTAGGCCTCATCTAATCAGCTGAAGGACAGACTAGAACAAAAAACTGAACTTCTAAATGAAGAAGGGGGTCTGCCAACAGATGGCCTTTGGACTTGAACTTCAACATTTTTTTTCCTTAGATTTCTTGACTGCTGAACACCATGCAGATTTTGGACTTGCCAGTCTCCATAATGGCATGAGCCAATTCCTTGTCATAAACCTCTTTCTGTTGGCACTGTTTCTCTGGAGAATCCTGACTCGTGTAGGGGGTTGACAAAGGGCAAGTGATGTATGTAGTCTATGCTCCTCCATAGAACAGCGGTAGGCAACACACCATTTCTTGCAACTCCTACAGGGTCTGGAAAAGGAATGTGTAGGTAGAACTCCATAAATAAAATTTGTTTTCAGATATTAAAAAAAATTCCTACTCTATTTCCTTGTCTTATTTTTACTGAATTACAAGTTTACCAGATCTTTGCTAAAATTAAAGATAGAGCCAGTCTTTGATGCTTTGTAACTAAAAATTGAAAAAAAAATAGGAAAAGACAATTTCAAATGAAAAGTGATATCCTTGATTGCCTCCTGGAACAGAAAAAGAACATTAGTGGAAATAACTAATGAACTCAGAATGAAGTTTGGAGTTTAGTTAATAATTAGTTTCTCTCTTAGTTTTGACAAGTGAATTATGGTCATGTGAGGTTTTCCCAGTAGGGGGAAATTGTGTGGGAACTCTCTGTACCATCTTTGTAACTCTTCTGAAAATATAAAATCACTCCAGAAGTAAATGTTTATTTAAGAAAAATAGGAGACAACCCCCTTCATGGATTACAGCCTTGTTATAGCTAAGGGGCTTGCATAACTCAATGAAGCTTTGAGCTAAGCCTTGCAGGGCCACTCAAAATAGACAAGTCATAGAGGAAAGTTCTGACAGAACATGGTCCACTGGAGGGGGAAATGGCCATCCCTTCTAGTATTTTTGCCTTGAAAATCCCATGAACAGTTTGAAAAGGCAAAAAGATAAGACACTGGAAGATGCACGCCACCCCCTGACCCCACCCCAGGTCAAAAGATGTCCAATATGCTACTGGGGAAGAGCAGAGGGCAGTTGCTAATAGCTCCACAAAGAATGAAGTGAATGTGCCAAAGTGAAAACAGTGCTCAGTTGTGGATGCGTTTGGTGATGAAAGAAAAGTCCAATGCTGTAAAGAACAATATTGCATAGGAACCTGGAATGTTAGGTCTGTGAATCAAGGTAAATTGAATGTGGCCAAGTAGGAGAAGGCAAGTATGAATATTGACATCTTAGGAATCAGTGAACTAAAATGGAAATAGGTGAATTTAATTCAGATGACATTTGAATTAATAACTACTACCTTGGGCAAGAATCCCTTAGAAGAAATGGAGTAACCCCGAGAGTCAACAAAAGAGTCTGAAATGCAGTACTTGAGTGCAGTCTCTAAAATGACAGAATGATTTTGGTTTGTTTCCAAGGCAAATCATTCAGCATCACAGTAATCCAAGTTTTACCTCAACCGCTAATGTTGAAGAAGCTGCAGTTGAACGGTTCTATGAAGGCCTTTCACTTTTCACTTTCATGCATTGGAGAAGGAAATGGCAGCCCACTCCAGTGTTCTTGCCTGAAGAATCCCAGGGACGGGGGAGCCTGGTGGGCTGCGGTCTATGGGGTCACACAGAGTCGGACACGACTAAAGTGACTTAACATGAAGGCCTATAGACCTTCTAGAACTAACACACACACACACACACACACACACACACACACACACATGTCATTTTCATCATAGGGGAATGGAATACAAAAATAGGAAGTCAAGAGATACCTGGAGTAATAGGCGAGTTTGGCCTTGGAGTAAAAAAATGAAGCAAGGCAAAAGCATACACAGTTTTGTCAAGAGAACACACTGGCTATGGTTTTTCTGGTAGTCATGCATCAATATGAGAGTTGGGCCATAAAAAAGGCTGAGTGCTGAAGAACTGATGCTTTCGAATTGTGGTCCTAGAGAAGACTCTTTGAGAGTCTCTTGGACTGCAAGGAGATTGAACCAGTCAATCCTAAAGGAAATATTCAACCCTGAATATTCATTGAAAGGACTGATGCTGAAGCTCCCATACTTTGGCCACCTGATGAGAAGAGCTGATTCATTGGAAAAGACCCTGATGCTGGGAAAGATTGAAGGCAAAATGAGAAAATGGTGGCAGAGGATGAGATGGTTAGACAGCATCACTGACTCAGTGGACATGAAACTGAGCAAATTTTGGGAGACAGTGAAGGACAGGGAAGTCTGGTGTGCTACAGTCCATGAGGACGCAGAGTGGAACATGATTTAGCAACTGAACAACAACCACGAAGGAGGCAAATGGGGTTCCATGGAAGATGGTGGTCAAAGCTTATCAGGGGTGATGTTATTGCAGGTGATATTGTTATCTTTCAGCTTATGAGAAAGTATTAGCATTAGATTGCTAAATTACTTAGTTCATGTATCTTGGCCAGTTAACAGGAATGAAATGTGATTGTATATTAAAACATATGGAATCATCTTGTTTTAGAAATTAACCATAAAGAGCTAACTGCTGCTGCTGCTAAGTCGCTTCAGTCGTATCCAGCTCTGTGCGACCCTAGAGATGGCAGCCCACCAGACTCCCCCGTCCCTGGGATTCTCCAGGCAAGAACACTGGAGTGGGTTGCCATTTCCTTCTCCAACATGAAAGTGAAAAGTGAAAGTGAAGTTGCTCAGTCGTGTCCGACTCCTAGTGACCATGGACTGCAGCCTACCAGGCTCTTCTGCCCATGGGATTTGCCAGGCAAGAGTACTGGAGTGGGGTGCCATTTTAACTGGATATAAATGATTATGTCCAGTGTTAAAGAGCAGAGATGTGAGTGAAGCAGGTACCAGGATTCTTGGCAGCTCTTAGGGTCTGAATGGATATTTGGAAATGACTGGGCATGAACCACCATTTCCTACATCACTAGAGCTGTTCAGAGTCCCTTTGGCTGGCTTGGCTTCTCAGACTCCTTGGGATAGCCCTGGAGTCCTGAAATGTCACCTTTCTTTCTTTGAGAACTATTTTTCTGAACTGATGAAATAAAGTTCTTATGGAAGACAACAAATATGTAACAAATTCATATGGTCGACATGTGATTTCTCCATACCCTACCATCTACCAATTCATTTTGCTTGTCTTGTTCCTTCAAAACTCTATTCAGGGGGCACTCCTGCTATATTGCCTTGACTCATTTTTTGTTAATTCAGTCGTGTCTAAAAATTCTCCCAGGTTCAAAAGCAGCTTCCTCTCCCACATCCCCATCCCTGAGCCTCAGTCATCAGAATTAACTCTTTTCAGTTCTTTTTACTATCTCAGCTGATATATGCCTTTGTATTTCCCCATATTTCTGATATTATTTCTTGACTTTGGGGTTTTAGATACTACCTATGGACCTGCTTCTTTGGAAAATGAGGCTTAAGCTTCTGCCAGATTGACAAAATAATTCTGACAACATCAATCAGGTATTTTGACTTGACTGTAATTATGTAAATTATTGCTCACACTAAGTCAGATGGTATGCGATGACTGCATTCCCTTCCTTGCATAAATTTTGAATTGTCCAGGATTAAATAATTGCCTCGTTCTATTTTAAAAATTGTTCAATTTCTATGTGCTTATTGCTCATTCATTTTTGAATTTTCCACTAGACCTGTAATTCTTTTTCATTGTGTTCAAACCCTCTCATTTCTCAGAAACCCTCTTCTTTCTCTGGCTCCACCTGGCCTGGTTGGTGTCCAGACCTGCTGCCTCATGCTGTCCTGGGGCCGTGTTTCGTTATCAGTTTAGGGGTTGCATTTGTATCTCTCCTGTGGTGAATCCTCACTTTATAGATGCCACATTCTCCTATTTGGTTGGTTTCCTCTCATTTTTATGGAGCTCTTGCTCCAATAGGCTCTTGAGAAAAAGTCCCTTTGAAGTAAGACACTGTATCTGTATGTACATTCTTTTTCAGATACTTTTCCCCATGCTTATCACAAAATATTGAGTAGAGTTCCCTGTGCTATGCAGTAGGTCCTTGTTTATTTTACATACAGTAGTATGTATATGCTGGACTTCCCTGGTGGCTCAGCGGTAAAGAATCTGCCTGCAATGCAGAAGCCACAGGAGACGTGGGTTCGATCCCTGGGTCGAGAAGATCCCCAAGGACATAGCAACCCATGCCAGTATTTTTGCCTGGAATTTCGCATGGACAGAGGGTGCTGGTGGGCTGCTGTCCATAGGGTCACAAGGAGCTGGACAAGACTGAAGCAACTTATCACATGTGCACACATATGTATATGTTACTCCTCAAATCCTATTTTATCCCTTCCTCTGCATTTCCCCTTTGGTAACGACATATTTGGCAAATCACTGTATCTGGAAACCACTTTATTCAAAATGATAGTTTGGCTATATGTAACATTCTGGGTTGAAAATAACTTTCCTTTAGAGACTCAAAAGCATTACTCCCTTGTCACTGAGCTTCCACTGTGGCATCAAGAAGCCCCTGGTAGTATTTAGGATTTTCTCTTGTGCTGTGATCTCCCTGGACCTTCTTTGGTTATGAATATATTCCATCTCACATGCTGGGATTTCAGTGGGTGCTGTCAGCCTGGAAACACATTCTCTTGAATTGGTTCACTGACAATTTCTTCCCCTTGGTTTTCTCACTTTTCTTTTGGACTTCCTGTCCTTCGGATGTTGGGTCCACTGCTCACTGTCTTATCTTTTCGCTATTGCTTCCCACATCTGCTCTTCTAGTCTGCTTTCTGGGGTGATTGGTCCACATTTTCTTTCAACTTTTCCATGGACTTTTTCATTTTTATATGTATTTTTAATTTTTTTATTGTCTTAATATCCCCTTTTTGATCGCTTCCTGTTTCTATGCATGTGATACGTGTTCCCATGATTACTGCTGTCTGTATCACCTTAAAAAGATGATACAAAATGAGTGATCTCCAGGGAGGGATGACTCTGAGGCTGGCTGAGTGGTGAACCAGAACATCGTCACAAGCTCCCAGCCCCCACCACACCCTCATGTGCCATGGGCTGCTCACAGTGTGTTGGCTGAGTTGTTTGGAGAGGGAGAGTCCTGACAGGAAGTGTCTGGTGAATGAGCATCTGAGAGAGCCAAGTGGAAGCTGCAGGGACCTCAGCAGCCCAGGAAGTCCCACGGAGTCTCCTTGGTTACATGTGGTACAGGGAAACGGGGCGGGAGATGGAAGAAGATGCTGGGGAGGCTGCCACAGGCCCAGCTGGAGATGATGGAGGCCTGGGCAAGGTGGAGGGTGGATACAAGGTGTGTTTTGAAATAAAAAGGTAGAACCAAAAGGACAATGAGAGCTTTGAGTCTATATGGAGGAAGACGGAAGCAGCTGGGTTGAGGATGAGTGCTAGAGCCAGTAATTGAGATCGACCAAAAAGAAAGGAGCGTCTGGAAGCTTAGGGGAAATTAAGACTCCTTTGGCCACACAAAGTATGGGATTCTGGTTGATTCAAGGAAATCAAGAAGGCAGTTGAGTATGTGTGTGGTGCTCAAAGGAGAGGCTGGCATCTGCAGCTCTTGACCTTAGACGACTTTTAGGATAAGGACCTGTACGGCACCTGAAGGGAGCCACAAAAACCTGGAAGGATGAGCAGAGAAGAGGAGGATGATGATGAGGAGGAGGGCATTAGACTGATGCAGAAGGACAGGAGAGTGTGTTATCTTGAGGTCAGTCAGTTTCTAATGTTGCTGAGAGATGAGGCAACTCAGCAGTCTCTGTCTTTGTCTACCTGAAGGTCGCAGGAGGTTCTCAGTGAAATTAACCAACGATTCCAGGAGATGGAGGGGAATACATAAGGATGGGAGGCGGCCCAGCAGAAACTAAAAGGCAAATGGAGTCTATAGACAGTAATTTGGATTTTGTGGTGGGAAAAAGGGAATTGGGCTATTGATGGAGGAGGATGTGGAGTCAAGCAAAAAATTTAAGACATATATTAGAGCAGGTTTTCTTGCTGTTGGAAGTATCTGGTAGAGACAGAAAAATACTGTTTCTGGGGAAGAGAAGTTTCTGAAAAAGCAGAGGGGTGCATCCAGCACCAGGGGAGGTATGCTCTGGCCGAGGAGTAGCACTTTCTTCCTTGGGTCCAGAAGCAAGCAGATCAGAGCCTGGAGAGATGGGAAGGGAGTCATTGCCTGCTCGCTTTTATTTTCTCCCGGAAGTAGAGGTTGTGGGGGAGGGCAAGGGTGTGTGTGGCCAAGGACAGAGCTGACTGAAGGAAAAAGCCACTTTGGTGAGTGGAAGGGTTAACCCTGCAGGAAAGGGGAGTAAGAGTTCTGGGCTGGTGGGATGTGCTTGTTGGATCTTGTGGTCTCCCATGGGGCCCTCACCTACCGGTCACCTCCAAAACTTGCCCACACCCTACAGCTGCCCTGTGGTCTCAATGGAGGATGGGGACCTGGGTGGGTGGATTAGAGGGTGCAGGGGCTAGGAAGCACCAGGCTGGGCTGGGACAGGCCCTGGACAGCTAGACAGTGATGGGCAGGCCGGAAGTGGAGAAGGGCTGGGGCAGTGAGGCAGAGCCCAGAGGAGAGAGGAGGGGGACCGGGGAGGCCGAGATTGAAGAGACAAGGGAGTGGATGTTCCTGGAGAAAAGAATGTACCCAGGCTTCTATTTATTTTTAATTTGGATGCAGTTCCATGGTGAGAACTGCTGAAGAACTCTGTGTTCTGGTTCTAGCTGTGCTGCGTTTCGCTTCTCCTTTTACTGTGTTCTCTCATGAATTGAGGGAGTTGGATGAATCACAGTGCTTTGCAGATGGAGATACCAACCCAGAGTAGACAATGAGCATCCTACCAAGAGCTGGACGCTGGGACCTCTAACCCCTGGGGGCTGGTTGTGCTTTATTTGTTTATTATGATTTTCCACTAGAAACTGCCCTGCCCTGTCCTAGACAAAGAGCTGGCACTTGTCTTGGACAGTAGGTCTTGGCCTTGCTCTGGAGAGTTGAGGAAATGACCCAGACAGACACTTTTGATTGGACCTGAAAGATGTTCCTTCCCCGGGCACAGTGGTTTTGTGTGCTTGGGGTGAGAAGCATGTTTTTCTTTCTCTTTGGGAGAAGTGTTTTGTCTTCCTGGTGCAAGAATTCAAGAGCTTTGCTAGAGGAGAGTTCTGCCCTGCTTCTCTTTTCTCCTCTTTCTTGAGGTTGGGGCCGAGCAGTCTGGCGAGTTTGGAATCCTGGTCTCAGGCTCCAGGTCCTTAGATAGGATGAGTCAAACATGCAGAGGGGGGCTGGGAACCTCACCTGGCCTTGGCCCTGCTGCCTGTGGGGCTCCTGGTGAAGTTTTCCTGACTCAGTTTTCACTGGAGAGGGGACCAGTCAAAAGGGAGTCCTGGGGGAGATGGCTGGACTGGGATGCTGCCGGCTGGTGGCTTGAAGCACAGCCACTGGACTAGGGACAGCATCTGCAGAGCTGTCTTATCTCCTGGGGCTGGAGTTCTGACTATTATCCAGCTGCCCCAGCTAAGATTGCATGGAGCACCGCTACTCCGTATTTGCTGTGCTTTGGGGGAATTAGGTTTCATCTGTGCCTTGGGTGATCCTGGGAGAGTGACTGTAGTGGGGGAGCTCAGAGGGTTCTGTGACACAGAGGGACAGGTGGAGAAGCCCAGGGCAAGAGGTGACAGGCAATGGCCAAGACAGATGTGGCCTGTCAGCTCTCCGTGGAGGGGCTCAGAAATTAAGGGTGGCTCCTGGATGCGGCCTCAGACTTCCTGCGAGGACTGAGCCGAATCTGAGAGGTGGAACTCTCGAGGGTAAAGTTACATTCATGTGGGGAGGGTTTGCACCCATCTATGAAGACCTTCGTTGGCGGGGGGGCACTCTGCCCACTGGCCATCCCAGGGAAGGCACCATGCCTTTCCTGAGTGGTTCCCATGTTTTTGTGGCTCCAGAGGTCAAGATTGGAGCCAGATTCAGACAAAACCCCAAAGGCTATTAATTTCAAGCTTTGTTGGCAATTCAGGTAAAAAGAAAGCTGCTGAGAGTAGAGCTGGTTTGGTGTGGAGGTGGGGTAGCAGCACAAGGCTGGCACTTCAATCAGGACACAAACACCGGAGAGAAAAATAAACACTTTAGAAGGCACTTGACCTTTTAAATGCAGAGTTCTAAAAATAGAGATGAGTGCCGTGATGCTTTTATGGAGGCCAAGATGGAGCCAGGCGGCTCTGAGTTGTTCTGCCTTGGGAGCCTGGCTCCTCTCCTGACATCAGCCCTGCCACCTGAACCTGGTGAGCAGCCCCATTACCTGGCAGGGGGATGCTCTCTCCCCCTGACCAGAGGAGCCCAGGCCGGGTACCATCCATGAGAGCAGTGCATATCTGGTTTTACTTCATTACTTTGCTTCATTGCTACGTTAATCTCCTTCCCTCTGTATGTTTTAACGGGAAGCTTATTCTCCAGGTTAGGAAACAAGAGTTGCTTGCCCAGTTGAGCCTCATCCAAACACCAACATTTTCTTTAAACCTCTTTCAAGTATTCCGTCAGAACCCCGAGTTCTGGGGGCTGTGTCTGAGGTCCCAAATCCACAGCACTTGCTTGGGCCGGGGATGAAAAGGCAAGGCAGCAATGGTGTCTTTCTGTCACCTCCATCTTCTGCAGTAATTTCTCATCCCTCATAAAGCGCTGGCTACATGTGTCCAGTTGGGCTGACACTGGTGACAAAATCAGTCCTCAAAAGTCCAGCCAGGCCATAGTCATGTGGGCGTCATGGTGAGAGAGGCTTTTGTAAAGGGTTTTCTGAGCACAAGCTTTCCTTTCAGTCATAATTGTACCGCATTTTAATAGGAAAGTTCTGTCTGAAAGCATGCCAACTGGAAATCAGATTATGTGGAGGGGATAAAAATAGCCCTGCCTGCTACTCAGCACAACGCAGCCCATCTTTGTCCTCATGTCTCGGGTGGAATCAACTTTGCCAGGACTTCTTCACCCTACTGGCTTCTTCCCGGAGCAGTGGATCAAAGGCCATCTGTCTTTCCTCCCTTTTTTCCCAGGTAACTTGAAAATGAATTGGACTCAGTTTCCTTTTACTCCCTGAGAGCTCTGGTGAAGTGTGAGGAAAGGGGACCCAATTGGCTTTTGGTCACTAAGGCTCTCCAGGTAAGGGAGGAGACTGGACATGCATCAGGTCAAGAGGACAGTTTTAATCCATCCTTATCCCTCCCTGGGCTCCCCAGGTGCTCAGTGGGTAAATAATCTGCCTACAAAGCAGGAGATGCAGGAGACTTGGGTTTGATCCCTGGTTTGGGGAGATCCCCTGCAGGAGGGTATGGCAACCCACTCCAGTATTCTTGCCTGGAGAATCCCATGGACAGAGGAATCTGGTGGGCTACAGTCCATGGGGTTACAAAGAGTCGGACACGACTGAGTGACTAACACTGACTGACATCCCTCCCTTCTCCTTCCCTGACCATGTTGGGATTTTGAACTCAGGACAGAGAAGTGAGTCAGTCTAGAGGTTCTTTGGAATCATGTCACATCAGGGGGTTGATGTCTGCTTTCATTTTCAGCTGTTTTTGCTGACTTTGTTTGAGGCATCACCCATCAGGGACTGGAAAAAACTATCTTTCTCTTCTTGACTGGTTTCTGCACTGTTGATGGGCCCCAGCACTGATTCTCTGGCCCCATCCAGGAGGCCCTGATCCAAACACTGCTTAGCCGGCCCCCTCTCTTCTTAGTGCCAGCGCAGGAGAGCAATCCAGTGAGTCTTTATTTTTCTGGATCAATCATCTAATGCAAGAAGCCCAGAGAACAGGTGAAAACCCTGTCTCAAAGTTTGGGAACGAATTGAACCTCTCTGTTCTGTGAGCTGAGCTGAAGCTCCAAAATATTGGCCACCTGATGCAAAGAGCCGACTCACTGGAAAAGACCCTGATGTTGGGAAAGATTGAAGGCAAGAGGAGAAGCAGGTGGCAGAGGTTAGATAGCATCACCGACTCAATGCACATGAGTTTGAGCAAATTCCAGGAGGTGGTGAAGGACTGGGAAGTGTGGCACACTGCAATCCATGGAGTTGCAAAGAGTTGGACACAACTTAGTAACTGAACAGCAACAAGGAAATTAACTATATTAAAATACAATTCATAATGGCTAGGTTTATGTGTTAACTTGATATATATTCCAGATATCCAGGTATTTAGTCAATCATAAGCCTGAGTGTGTCTGTGGGGGGATTTTTGAATAAGATTAGCATTTGAATCTGTGAAATGAGTAAAGCAGACTGCTCTCCCCAGTGTGGGTGGCCTCCTCTAATTAGTTGAAGGTATGAACAGCACAAAAAGGCAGACCCTCTGGAAAATGAGATAATTCTTGTGAATTCCTTAGAGTTCCAGTAGTTAGGACTTGGAGCTTCCACTGCTGAGGCCCTGGGGTTTGACCTCCGATTAGGGAACTAAGATCTCCCAAGCCTTGTGGTGAGGCTCCCTCCCCACAAAAAAAGAAAGTGTTTCCTACTTGACAGTGTTTCGCTGGAAGTCAGGTTTTTTCTGCCCTCAGGCTGGCGGCTCTCTTGGGTCTTTAGCTTGATGGCTTACCTGCAGATCTTGGGACATGCCAGTTTCCACAACTGTATGAACCAATTCCTTATAATGAACCTCTCCACTCGTCCCAGATTCTCTATACACAACCTATCTTTTCTCAGGAGAACCCTGACTGATACACAAGTTAAGATGACAGAAGAACTCAAAATTTAAGAGATTATGTTCAAATGACAATGCCCTGGATTCTCACTTATCAGCAGGCAAGATCACACACCTACGATGAGTGGAGACTACACAAATCCTGGGGAAATAAAAGGAAGTGTTAAGATGCAGGACTGCTGCTCTCTGGGAGCTTCTGCTCTGCTTGAAGGACCACCAGAATTGAGGATATGGACAAATGTGCTGGGGTGAAAGGGTTTGATGGCGAGATAGGCAAGTCCCCAGGTGGAGCTCCAAAGGACCCAGGGTTCTGGGGCAGCTGGATTTTCCAGCGGCCTGGAGCAGGGAAAGAGTTCATTTGGATCAGCCAGGAGAGTGAGTGGTGGTCTGTGTGCTTCCCAAGCACAGTGGAAAGAGTGCTAGGGACTGTAAAACAGAGTGACGGGAGCCATTGGAAACAGGCTGTGCTCAGATAGTTCTGGGAGGCCTCCTGAGGGTTTCCTGGGAGGCCCTGCAGAGCTGCCCTTTCTGTCTACCGTAGGACCCTACAATGCACTTTACTGACCAATCCCTTGTCCCAAGAAAATCCCACCCAAGCCTCAGGATGCGTGGGCCCCTTTCTCCATCCGGACCGCTCGGTCTGTCTGTGTCCCCCGGGGCATCCTGGAGTGGTGGCTGCTTCCACCTTGAACCATGTTTCCTGAGCTAGCGCCATGCTGTGGTTAGCAGACTCCGCTGTCCACTGAAGGCCCTGCTGAGACTCATGGCAGCGCCTGCTGTGTGCAGGCGCTTTGCTGACAGTCATCAGTCCTGACTGCTGCTCAGCCAGGCAGGCACCGGAGGTTCCGGGTGAGAGCCAGTCAGTCACTAGAGGTGCCACTGCCTCGCCCAGCCAGTCAGCCCCTCACCAGGTCCTGCTGCAGGTTCGCAGGGTGGCTCCACACCTGGGCTGACCACTCGCTATGCCAGAGGTAGTTTCTGTCACAGCCGGGACGCAGCAAGCAAAATGCCCTCCTTTGTTCTAGTGTCGTTCGAAACAGCATCAAGGCCCTGTTCTTGACTGGCAATACTGGTTCTAGCCTTTCTCTCCAAACTTCCAGCCCCTGGATAAGAGCAAGCAGAGGAGGGCCACTCAGCACAGGCTGAGCACACGCTTCCTGAGTCCCCTGCCCCAGGCCACACAGCCCCTTGTGGAAGGTGTTCATGGACTTTTCATGCAATCTCTTTAACCATTTTATCGACTATTCTCACCTGCTGGACGTTTAATTGCACACAAGGCACTTGCTCTATTTCTAGGTCTTTATACTAGGCAGCTACTGTATTGATCCTTCTGGTGTTTCTCTAGGTGGAAAGGGTTGACCCCAGAAGCCAAGGGCCAAATCCTGAAAGTCAAGAGGTATGTTTGCTATACCACGAAGGCAGCAGAGTTGCAGCACTGGTCATCTCTGTGACAGCACATCCCAGTTTCTAAATTGGCTGCCTTCTCTCCTCTAAAAAGACCCCTTTAACATGGTCCTGTGAAGTTCAGCTCCCTGGCCCAGTTCTATGCTGGAGTTCACAGGTTCACAATTATGGCACATACAGGCCTTTTCCAAAGCATACACTCACTCAGCCCTCTATTGAAACCCATAGATAGGGAGGGCCAACTCTGGGGTTTGAGCATCCCCAGATTTTGCTATCTGTGGAGGGTCCTGGCGACAATCCCTCATGGGTACTAAAGCATGGCTATCCTTCCATGACCCCTGCTGTGTACTTTGCCTCTTAGTGGTTACTGGCATTACAGCATACTAATGCGAGGGTTTGTATTACATGCTAGCTGGCCTAAGACTCGCATTTTCAGTTTCCTAAAAAAATTCCATCTAGAGAGGTACCTGAGTTTGTGAGCAAATTATGCAGTGAGTGCCTTGGTGGGAGTTCTGAGTGCAAAGGACTCCTTCCTCATTTCTGATCTGAGCACCTCCTCCTTCCTCTGGAATGCCTATCTCCAGGATTCCTGGAATTCCTGCCCCCTCTCCTCAGACAGAGACAAAGGTCTAGGAGTCAAAGCTATGATTTTTCCGGTAGTCATGCACAGATGTGACAGTTCGATCATAAAGAAGGCTGAACATTGAAGAATTGATGCTTTTGAATTGTGATTCTGGAGAATACTCTTGAGAGTCCCTTGGACAGTATGGATATCAAACCAGTCAACCCTAAAGGAAATTGACTCTGAGTATTCATTGGAAGAGTTGATGCTGAAGCTGAGGCTCTGATTCTTTGGCCACTTGATATGAACAGCTGACTCATTGGAAAAGAGTCTGATGTTGGGAAAGATTGAAGGCAAAAGGAGAAGGGGGTGGTAGAGGATGAGATGATTGGATGGCACCACTGACTCAGTGGACATGAACTTGGGCAAGCTCAGGGAGACAATGAGGGACACTGAGGCCTGGCTTGCTGTAGTCCGTGGTGTTGCAAAGAGTCAGTCATGACTTAGCGACTGAACAGCAACAGCAACTCCTCAGAATTGCCCCCTGTCCTGGGCTCTGTCATGGCCACAGCCTGTCCTGAGTGATCTGCTGGATGTCAGGGTTAGGTCCCAAAGGAAGAGCAGAGACACCATGAGTGACAAGGACTGGAAGAGTCCTTTTAGGGGTAGGAAGGGTGGAAGGGATGTTGCAGGATCTGAGAAAATCTCTGACCAGCCTCCTGTGGCCATGGGAGGGTGGACTTGTCAGGAGTGCAGGGCAACTAGGCAGCTGGTGGGGAGTCTCCCTCCTGCCAACACATCTAGCGGACTGTGCAGGCTGGTGCTTCAGGAAGAGAGCTGGATGTGGAGTGGGTGGTGGGATGTGAATCCCACCTCAGACAGCCACCACAGTCTTCAGGAAGCAGCAGCTGCTTCAGCTTTTGCCTTGCAAAAATCCCTCTTTGGGCTGACTTTGTGACATGGAAGGAGGTTCTGGAAAATAATTCAGGTGGGATCATGTTTAATCCAGGTGGATCACATCATGCAAAGTACCACGGTTTGACTATTTTCTTTTTATGCCTTTTCATGTCTTACCCAGAATAGATAGACGTTAATAAATACTCTGAATGCTAGGAAGGAAACAGGCTAAAGAGGCAAATCAGATGCCATTGTGGACCCAGCCTTGATTCAGGATCACCTATCCATTATTATCCATTGCTATTCATTGCTCTAAAACTTTGGCCACCTAATCCGAAGAGGCAACTCATTGGAAAAGACCCTGAAAGATTTGGGGTCTGGGAAAGATTGAAGGCAGAGGGAGAAGGGGATGCAAAGGATGAGATGGTTGGATGGCATTACAGACTCAATGGACACGAGTTTGAGCAAGCTTTGGGAGATGGTGAAAGACAGGGAAGCTTGGTATGCTGTAGTCCATGGAGTCACAAAAAGCTGGACACGACCGAGTGACTGAACAGCAAATCCATTGCTACAATGGCAATGCCTAGCTCTTCTTTCAAGGCTGTACTGGGGATCAGGTCGAAGTACTTTTTGTCTATTTTTAACATTCTTGTCATTTCAAGAGTGTTATAAAAATGGAATTATAAAGCATATACCTTTTGGGAATGGGCTTTTTACATTCAGAATAATTCCCTGGACATTCACCTGAGGTGTTTTTGTGTGCTAATAAATCATCCTTTTGATGGCGGCTTTGTATTCTACAGTGTGGATGAATCACTCAACAGTTGAAGGCTATCTGGCTTGTCTCTAGCCTTTGCCTGTTACAAAGAAAGCTTCTATGAACATTTGTATACAAGTTTTTGTGAACATACATTTTCATAGCTCTGGGATAAATGCTCACATACACAATTTCTGGGTTGTATAGGAGTTGACTAGTTTTATAAGAAATGGTCCATTTTTCAAGTGACTACACCATTTTACATTCCCACCAATGCATTTTATTTTTAAAATGAATTTTCATTAAATTATTTGTTTGAAGGAGAGTGGTGATATGGTTAAAAAGGGGCAACAGGAGGGAATCCTTGGAGAAATGGAAATGGTTTAGTATCTTGACTACAGTGATGAATTTACCAATATATCAGTTCAGTTCAGTTCAGTCGCTCAGTTGTGTCGGACTCTTGCGACCCCATGAATCGCAGCACGCCAGGCCTCCCTGTCCATCACCAACTCCCAGAGTTCACTCAGACTCACGTCTATTGAGTCCGTGATGCCATCCAGCCATCTCATCCTCGGTCGTCCCCTTCTCCTCCTGCCCCCAATCCCTCCCAGCATCAGGGTCTTTTCCAGTGAGTCAACTCTTCGCATAAGGTGGCCAAAGTACTGGAGCTTCAGTTTGAGCATCATTCCTTCCAAAGAAATCCCAGGCCTGATCTCCTTCAGGTTGGACTGGTTGGATCTCCTTGCAGTCCAAGGGACTCTCAAGAGTCTTCTCCAACACCACAGTTCAAAAGCATCAATTCTTCTGCGTTCAGCCTTCTTCACAGTCCAACTCTCACATCCATACATGACCACAGGAAAAACCAGAGCCTTGACTAGACGGACCTTAGTCGGCAAAGTAATGTCTCTACTTTTCAATATACTATCTAGGTTGGTCATAACTTTTCTTCCAAGGAGTAAGCATCTTTTAATTTCATGGCTGCAGTCACCATCTGCAGTGATTTTGGAGCCCAAAAAAATACAGTCTGACACTGTTTCCACTGTTTCCCCATCTATTTCCCATGAAGTGATGGGACCAGATGCCATGATCTTCGCTTTCTGAATGTTGAGCTTTAAGCCAACTTTTTCACTCTCCTCTTTCACTTTCATCAAGAGGCTTTTTAGCTCCTCTTCACTTTCTGCCATAAGGGTGGTGTCATCTGCATATCTGAGGTGATTGATATTTCTCCCAGCAATCTTGATTCCAGCTTGTGTTTCTTCCAGTCCAGCATTTCTCATGATGTACTCTGCATAGAAGTTCAATAAGCAGGGTGACAATATACAGCCTTGACATACTCCTTACATGCGATAAAACTGTGTAGAACTAAATACACACACATCAGTACATACAAAGCTGGGGAAATCTGAATATGATAGGTGGTTTAGTTGCTAAGTTGTGTATGATTCTTTGCGACCCCATGCACCGTAGCCCACCAGGCTCCTCTGCCATGGAATTCTCCAGGTAAGAATACTGGAGTGGGGTGCTATTTCCTTCTCCAGGGGATCTTCCTGACCCAGGAACCTAACCTGAGTCTCCTTCATTGCAGGTGGATTCTTTATCAATGGAACCACCAGGGAAGCCGCATGATACGTGACTATGATATGTTATCATTTCACAAGATGGTACCATTAGAGAAACTGGATAAGGGTAACTGAATGTGAATCTACAATTATCTAAAAATAATTAAAAATAAATTAAATAAAATATGTAATATTAACATAAAATGTCTGTGGAAAGCATTAGAAACTATTAAAGTTTAGGCAAATACTGTCATTACTTTTCTGCTGTTTGTGGCCTGGTGTCATCCTTTCCTCCACACACCTAGGAGAAGAGACCTTTTAAATTCTACTTATCCCCCTCTGACCTCATTTTAGGGAACAGAAACATGAATTGGATAGAATCAAGGGAAATGAAATTTAGACAGTTGGGCATGCCCTCAGAAGAGCGGTCCAAGCAGAGAAGGGAGGGGATGCAAGCAGTGATGTATGTCTGGGAAAAGGAAACCTGAGTTGGCATCTCCCAAGTTGGACTCCATGATGGAATGCTCAGCACACCAGTGATTAAAAGCCTAGCATGAAAATTTACTTCACAGCCAAGCAGAGGTTGTACACGAACATCTGTGGGGCTGAAGCATCAGGCCCATCCCTGCCCTGCACTCACAGAGATCACTGAGAGCTGATGGTGCTGAAACTTAAGAGGAGAAGATAAACTTTTCTGGGCCCAGCCAGGGTTTCAGGGTTGACATGGCTTAGAGCTGGCGGGAAGTTGCCTTCTTTGGTTGACTCCCCTCTGACGTTTGGAAAATGCACTCTGTGTTAAAGTACCAGGAGGGCATATTAAGTACCACCTGTGCTCTGTGTGCGGTTCCTGAGGTGGCAGATTCCCTCCAGGGAAATGTTGACCTTTATGAGAGTGTATCTTATGACCGAAAGCTTTGCAGCCTTAAAATGTGGTTTGTCTCATTAAGTGCCATATGAAGCCTATAAATAACTTTAGAAATGAGATCTTATGACAGCCTTTCACTCTTATTATTGAAAACAAATATTTGTTGTTTATAGCTAGGTCACTAAGGGAGCCATTGCTTTCCAAAGCCTCTTATTTCCTTCAGTCTATCCTCAGAAATGGGGCATTTAAAACTGCCCAGGTGGTGGAGAGAGGTCCTCTCTTCCCTACTCTGTTGCCTGCTGCTTCCTGTTTTTTGCCCCCCCTAAGGACAGAAAGTCTCCTCACACCCCTTATACCCTGGTTACCTTCTTGAAAAGCCAGCTGAACCTTCTTTGCCTTGGACATCCTTATCTGTACATGATGTTTTCTCTTGCAGAAAGTCTGCCCTTCCAAGAACTGTGAAGGGTCTGAGCTTTCCTCTTCTTACAAACTAACAAGTTAGCCTGCAAGTTTCCTGTGTTCTTGGCAGAAGACAAGAGACTCCTGGGTTAGAGACAAAGAACAGTTTGTTACTTAGCTCAGTCATGGCAGCCAGAAGATCAGCAATTTTGATTTTGTACTGCTTCCCTGAGCCCCGAATCCTACAGGAATCCCCTTGTCTCCCAATTCTGAGGTTCAGTGGTTGCTGTATAGGAGAGACAGCCCAAGCTCAGGGAACCTGAATATTCCGTATGCAGGCCTGCATCTGTTTCTGCAGGCAGGCTTTATCTTTATCATCCTGAATAGCAGACATGCCGACTACTTGTTTCGGAGGAAGTTACTCTTTCTCCACAAATCTTCACAAAGAGAGTCCAGAACAAAGCAGGAGTCAGCGCCTCATTCCTGATTCATGTAGAGCTGCCAAAGACCCATGGAGAGTCATCCCCTGAAGGACCAGAGACAAAATTTGTCTTTTAAACTTTTTTTCTGAATCAACTCCTGTCCTCAGTGCTGCAAGTGATGGTCTGTACTTTTGTCTACCACAAACGGACACGACTGAAGCGACTTAGCATTCACCCATGCATTGCAGACGGCAATGGCAACCCACTCCAGTGTTCTTGCCTGAGAATCCCAGGGACAGAGGAGCCTGGTGGGCTGCCGTCTAAGGGGTTACAGAGTCGGACACGACTGAAGTGACTTAGCAGCAGTAGCAGCAGTGAGACATGTGGTCTTGAGATGCAGACACAGAGAGGTGTTGCCTGGCTCTTCCTTCAAGAAAACCACTGACATTCAGCTGTAAGGAACACAGCCAGCTGATAGCCTTCACCTGCAGTGCCTTTGGGCTCCACGGCAATGTTTAGTCTGAAGCTTTATTTTCCTGAAGTGTGTGTGTGTGCTCAGTTGTGTCTGACTTTTTTCCACCCCATGGACTGTAGCCTGCCAGACACCTCTGTCCATGGAATTTTCCAGGCAAACATACTTGAGTGGGTTGCTATTTCCTTCTCCAAGGGATCTTTCCAGCACAGGGATCAAACCTATGTCTCCTGGGTCTCCTGCATTGGTAGGTGGATTCTTTACCACTGTACCACCTGGGAAGGCCCTGTAGTCTCCTTAGGAAGTGCCAAACCAATGCCTGAAGACCACAGGGCTATAGACTCTGGGCATTTCTGCTCAGTATGGAACTTCTCTACATTTATCTTGTGAGGAGCTCCCTGTTGAGCTGGTGAAGACCTTTGCCAGGCTGCAACCACAGCCTGGGGCTCACGCTTGCTAGTCTTCCCTCCTCCTCCCCCTCCTCTCAGAGGTATCAGGTTTGTGTTATGATGTGAAGGCTTCCATTTTCTGCCCCTGTCCTGCTTCCCTCCTTTCATCTCACAGCTGTTACTCCCAATATACTTTAGCGTTTTGAACTCTGTCTTGAAGAGTCTAACCAACAGACTTGGTTGAAGAAGTCACTAAATTGCTCTTAGAAGAATTACTTGACAACTTCAATGCCTACCTGGCTTCCTCCAAGCCTTCTTCCAAGGTTTGGTTCAAGAAATTTGAGATTCTGAGGTAAAGGCCTGAAGTGTTCCCCTGAACACTGAAGGGATACTTCAGTATTCACTATTCATTTCCCAAGAACTTGTCCACACCCATCAACTCTTCCAGAAGCCAGGGACAGATTTTGCTCAGTCCCATGCCCTTGCTTGGACTTCCGTTTGTTTGTATTGGAGGCTTAGCTCGGAGATTGTTTTTCTGACAAGTCTTCTGCTACTCTTTTTATGTTTATTTGTTTATAAATATCTGTTTCCTCCATTAGATGGTGAACTGTATGACTATGGTGTTGTTTTTCAGTTACTAAGTTGTGTCTGACTCTTTGCCATCCCATGAACTGCAGCACACCAGGCTTCTCTGTCCTTCACTATCTCCTGGAGTTTGCTCAAATTCATGTCCGTTCAGTTGGTGATGCTATCCAACCATCTCATCCTCTGTTGCCCTCTTCTCCTGCCCTCAGTTTTCCCCAGCATCAGGGTCTTTTCCAATCAGTTGGCCCTTGGCATCAGGTGGCCAAAGTATGGGAGCTTTAGCTTATGCCTATAGGTCCATGTTTGTCCTCACGGTCTGGAACAAGGCTGGGCACATAGTAAATGTTAAATGAAAATTTACCAAGTGAATAATGAACAACAGATGCTCCAGATTGTCTGTTTACTACGTCCTGCCTGAGCCTAGTAATAATTCCAACTCGAATTCTCTGCCCCTGCTGCTGCTAAGTCGCTTCAGTCGTGTCCGACTCTGTGCGACCCCACAGACGGCAGCTCACCAGGCTCCCCTGTCCCCGGGATTCTCCAGGCAAGAACACTGGAGTGGGTCGCCATTTCCTTCTCCAATGCATCAAAGTGAAAAGTGAAAGTGAAGTCGCTCAGTCGTGTCCGACTCCTAGCGACTCCATGGACTGCAGCCTACCAGGCTCCTCCGTCTGTGGGATTTTCCAGGCAAGAGTACTGGAGTGGGTTGCCACTGCCTTCTAACACTTCTTAATTCCCTCTGCCAACTCCTCTCTTAAATACACCCTGGAGTTGTCCTGTGAAGTGAAGTGAACTGAAAGTCACTCAGTCGTGTCTGACTCTTTGTGACTCCACAGACTATACAGTCCATGGAATTCTCCAGGCCAGAATACTGGAGTGGGAGGCATTCACTTCTCCAGGGGCTTTTCCCAACCCAGGGACTGACTCCAGGTCTCTCACACTGCAGGCAGATTCTTTACCAGCTGAGCCACCAGAGAAGCTCAAGAATACTGGAGTGGGTAGCCTATTCCTTCTCCAGCAGATCCTCCTAAGCCAGGAATCAGACGGAGGTCTCCTGCACTGCAGGCAGATTTTTAACTGCTGAGCTACCAGGGAAGCCCAGAGTTGTCCTGTAAAACTTTGTAATCATTGTCATTGCTTTGCACTCACAGTAAATATATAAAATGTCACTCAGGCAAGAGAACAGTAGTAATTTCCCAGCTGGTGACATTCAGGAGCTGTGGACGTCCCACAGAGCACTTTTAGTCTCCAAAAAAAGGTTTATCGGCATTTATGTGGGAGCCATTCCAGCCTGAACTGTACTGAGAAATAAACTTCCTCTGTGGTCACCTCTGGGAAAACCCACAAAGATGAGAGAGTCCCTTCACAGGCAGAGGGACATCCCCAGACAGGGAAACAGCTGGAATGGTCAGAACTCTGAATTTATTGCTGAGACCCAGGAGTGTTCTCTGATCAGCCTGTTGGCCGTTTCTGAAAACACGAGGCTCTAGTTCTCTGTCACCCCCCTGCCATTCCTGGAATGGGCCCTAGTAATACCAGAACATTCGTGTGTTTCTGTAAGTACACCATGTTCCTGAACAAAGTTTAGAGTATTTTTCAAACCTCTAGGGATAATGAAACCAAGTTGTCCATGCAGTTATACGGCACATATATTAATAACCAAAGACTTGATTTTAACTTAGCAGCTTTGAGGATACTTCTGACACCCACTTGCATGTTTAAATAGTCACTTCACCTCTGTTTCTCTCCCTCCACTATGCCCAGCCAGCCTGCAGCCTGAGATTTGGGTAAGTGACAGTGAAAACCAAAGAAAATAAAGGGATAAGTTGGCACTATGCCCCATAAAATGATTTCACAAGTCATGGGTCCGCTTGCTCAATAAAACAACCTTCCTATAACCAGTATTACTTATTCCCACTTGCTGTTCTTGTGGTTTTGGAAAGCAGTCCTTGCCTGTTTTTTCCGTATTATATAAAATAACATCTTTCAGCTTACTCTATATGCTCCCTCTTACAAACTTCCCGATGGCCAACTTTAGGTTTTAGATCATTAATTTTGTGTTATTTCACTATTGTGATCACTATTAACATTGTGATGTTTGTGCTTTATTTTTCCCTCTGGGTTTATATCAACAGTTTGAAACCAAAATGTCATCATACTGTATGAACAGCTTAATAATCTGCCTTTTGCCCTCAATGTTTTTTGTGAGACTGTTCCCATGGCTCTGAGAGACCCTCAATGTGTCAGTTTTATTTGTTGCAAAGTATTTGTTATAGTATTATACTATGCCACTGGCCATCATTTATTTGTCTATCTTCCATATTTTAAAAAATTACTTTATTGAAGTATAGTTGATTTACAATGTTGTATTAATTTTTCCTGTATAGCAAAGTGACTCAGTTAAATATTCATATATGTGCATGTGTGTGTATAAGTGAAAAGAATGTGTGTGTGTGTGTGTGTGTGTATATATATATATAATCTTTTCTGTTAGAGTTTATCTCAAGGCATTGAATATAGTTTCATGTGCTATACGGTAGGACCTTGCTGTTTATCTATTCTCTACATAATAGTTTGCATCTGCTAATCCCATACTCCTAACCCACCCATCTCCCATGCCCCTTGCCCCTTGGCAACCAGAAGTCTGTTCTCTATGTATTTTTTGACATTTAGGTGGTTGTTAAAATTACACTATTTCATGTCATGTTACAAGGAATCTCATTTGATATAAGCTTTTGTGTCTTTGTCAGGACCATGTAGGCTTGAGCTGATAATAAGCAAGCTCAAAATCTTGGTGGTTTAACAGAGCAAAGCAGTCACTCAGTCCTGGAGGCAAAAGAAGCACCAGCACTCTTAAGTCGCCTCCAGAGTTTGTTCAGGAGAGCTCCAAGTGAACAGACAGCTCTCACTGCTCCACTGCACTGGCAGGATGTGAAACTCACCACTTCCACTCATGGCCTTTGGCCTGAGCCAGTCTCAGGGCTGAGCCTGCCTGCCAAGGAGGTGATTTGTAACCTTCTATGAACCCAAAGGAGAAGAGAGCAGGATGTGGGCAGGCAATGATAATAGCCCCTCTACATGAGGGTGTGACTTTTACTTAAAATGCATGTCCTTAGAAAGGGAGTTATTGGGTTTTGCCAACTGTTTTTTCCTAAGAAGCTTATAACATTTTTATCATCCCACCAGCTTGTTTTCTGTCCTGGAAAAGCCTCAAATATTACCACTTTTTACTCTTTGATGATCAGAGATGAGAAACGCCATCTCATCTTTTAAAATTTATATTTCTTTCATTGCTATTGGGAGTACAGATTGTTTTTATATGTTTAATAATTCATTTTTATTTTTGTAAGAGGCCCACAGGCTCATAAAAAGTTAACCTGAAATTCTCCCAGCATCCCTTGCCCACTTTATCTTTGGAGTTTAAGATGTTTTAAAATATCCATCACAATGGCCTCCACCACTCGCTTACCCTTTCTCCCCTATGGTAATTTGAATCCTTTCCTTAAGATGTAGGTCTGCCCCTGGGATCTTCCTGCATCTTATAAGCAACTCATGAGAAGGTAAGTTCCCTTACCTTCACAAATCTTCAAAAAAAAAAAAAAATCTCCAACAGAAAATCCATACTCTGTTGTTTGGGTCTTGTCAGAGGGATGGGAAAATTGAGGGTGTCCAGAGTCCTTCCATAGGCAACTGAGTGTACGGAAAGATGGCTGAGAAGAGGGATCCTGTTAATATTCTTGAGAGTTCAATATAAAATTTCAATTTCAGAAGAGAGTCTCAGAAATACACATCTGTGGATGTCTGTGGAATTCAGCATATCTCAGACGTCTCTACTGCAAAGGGCCATCAGAGGCAGGAAGCTTTTACTTCCAAGGTGGCAGCATGTTAAAGGCCTTTATGTGTGTTTCAGGCTGGCCTTGGAGCTGTGTCTCAGTTTTCCAGGAACAAGCTGTCAAAGGGCACTAGCCATTTTGAAGACTATCTATTGGAGAAGGTGATCAAGTTATCAAAGGAAGGCTTTAGAGGTGTTGTTTCCTGCAAATCGATCAACTAAGATGTCTGCAAAAACTGCCCTGGGTAATTCAGCTGATACACACAAGAACTACTGAAAACATAATTCAAGTGGAACTTAATTATGACTGAAAAACCAAATAGATGAGAGAAAACACAGATTAGATGGTACTTGATCTAAAAGTCAACTAAAAAACATACGTTATTTTCGAGCAGAATATTTGAAGCAATTATCCATGACCTAACCACAAAGCAAGGGCTTCCCTTGTAGCTCAGCTGGTAAAGAATCTGCCTGCAATGCAAGAGACCCTGGTTTGATTCCTGGGTCGGGAAGATCCCCTGGAGAAGGGATAGGCTACTCACTCCAGTATTCTCAGGCTTCCCTGTTGGATCAGCTGGTAGAGAATCCACCTGCAATGCAGAAGACTTGGGTTTGATCCCTGGGCTGGGATTGAGTGAGTGACTTTCACTTTCACTGTCAACCACAAGGCAAGTATTTGTTATCCAAAGAGTTAGTGGTTATACAGACATGATATTTTGATTATAATGGAAGTTAAGTAAAAAAATTCAATTAATATGTACATGTCCATAGATATGCATATATAATATATTAAGTTCTACACTATATATATTTAGAATGGAATGGTAAAACATTACACATTAAAACCTTTTGGACACAGCTAAACCAGAATCTGGAAGAGAATGTGTAGTGTCTAATATGTATAACTGAGGAGAAAAAAATGCTTAGACATAATGAGGAAAGCAAAAAACTCAGGAAGAAAAAAAACAAGAAAACAAATAAAGTCAAAAAACGCAGAAGGATGGGGTAATAAAAATAAAAACAAAAATTTATTAAATAGAAAGCACGCATAAAATAGAATCAGTAAATCTAACAGCTGGTTTGTTAAATGACAAATAAAACAGACAAATTTAGTCAAAATAGATTTTAAAAAAGAGTAGAAAGCACAAATAAGCAATACTAGGAATGAAAAAGGCATATCACTGCAGATAGAGTAGAAATTAGAAATAAGAATACACTAAGAACAACAGTTAAAAAAAAAACCAGAAAAACATAGAACAGATAATTACTTCTAAAAATGAAACTTTGCAAAACTCAAAACAAAAAGAATCTGAACAGACCTCCAACTGTTAAAGAAATGTTCAGCAGCAGTTTAAAAGTCTTCTCTGCTTAATACTACACACAAAATACCAGGGCCAGACAGTTTTATAAGAGAATTCTGTCAAACAGCCAAGGAACAGTTATCCTGGTACGATGCAGAATGTTCCAGAGAATAGAGAGAAGGCACTGCTCTCTGATGCATCG
Source organism: Aepyceros melampus (assembly GCA_006408695.1). Lineage (NCBI taxonomy): Eukaryota > Metazoa > Chordata > Mammalia > Artiodactyla > Bovidae > Aepyceros > Aepyceros melampus. Next base: position 371,503 of record SJXQ01010609.1, read on the forward strand.
TCTGAGGCTTTTTTTTTTTTAACACCAAAATAGACAAGGGCAGCTGAGAAAGGAAAAGATTCATCTTCCTTATAAATGTGAACATGAAAAGCCCAACAGATATGAGCGAATAGAATTCAGCATTAATAGATCAAGACAATAAGGGCTACCTAAGGAATGTAAGATTGCATTAAAAAATCTATTTGTGTATAGTTGGCCCTCTGTATGGGCTTCCCTTGTGGCTCATCTGGTAAAGAATCTGCTTGTAATGTGGGAGACCTGAGTTTGATCCCTGGGTTGGGAAGATCCCTTGGAGAAGGGAAAGGCTACCCACTCCAGTATTCTGGCCTGGACAATTCCATGGACTACAGTCCATAGGGTCACAAAGAACTGGACATGACTGAGCAACTTTCACTTTCACTTCACTTGTCCCTCTGTATACTTAGGTTTTGCATCTGCAGATTCAACCAACCATGGATTGAAATTATTGAAAGAAAATTCCAGACATTTCCAAAAAAACAAACTCGAATTTGCTGCATGTTGGCAACTATTTACATAGTATTTACATTGTATTTACAATCATTTACATATAATTTATATTATATTAAGTATTTTAAGTAATCTGGAGATTATTTAAGTATGTAGGGGACTGTGCTTAGGTTGGGGCTTCCCAGGTACTCAGTGGGTAAAGAATTTGCCTGCAATGCAGGAGATGCTGGTGACACAGGTTCTATCCCTAGGTAAGGAATATCCCCTGAAGGAGGATATGCTCCAATATTCTTGCCTGAAAATCCCATGGACAGAGGAGCCTGGCGGGCTACAGTCCACAGCATCTCAAAGAGCTGGATACGACTGAAGCGACTGAGCACGGATGCACGTGGTTAGGTTATACGCAAAGACTACACCATTTTATACAGGGAACTGGGAAATTCTTGAATTTTCATGTCTGAAGTATCCTGTAACCAACCTCCCTGCATACCAAAGGACAACTGTAATTCACACCTTAACAGTTTAGAAGTATACACCCATTCACAAGACAAACTCACAGGAAATGGAATAGAAACTGGGAATAGTCAAGTACCTACAAAAAAAAAAAAAAGATGTAGCAAGCAGAATCCAAAGGTGAACCATTAGAATAAGTCAAGAAAAGCTAAGAATGTTCACTATCACTCTTTGCATCCAATATTTTATCTGAGTTACACATGGTGGCAAAGAATTGGACACGACTGAGCGACTGAACTGAACTGAGCTGACACACTATTATAAGATACTAAAGAGAAACAATAAGCGCAAGAATTTCTAAGAGGGAAGCAAAGTTGACATTACCTAATAATGATAATATTGCCTACATAGAAAAATCCAGGGGAATCTACAGACAAATCAACAAGGATGTTTAGCATATTTCTGGACACAAGAACAGTATACAAAGATAAACATGGTATCCATAGCAACAGACAACATAAAACGTGTTGTAACAAATATGCCATTGGTAGTCATAACAAATTTTGAATAGTCTTTATGGAGGAAATATAAAAGTGATAATTGAAGTAGAGAAATGCTATTGAAGTAATGAAAACTTGAATTGATGGGGCATATTGTTAAGCTGTTCATGGATGGGAAGATAATAGCATAAAGATGTCTATTTCTCAAATTAACCAAATAATTCATTGAAATTTCAAATAATATTGAACAAATATTTGGGGAAAATCAACTGGAAGAAGAAATAGCAAAGGAAAAACAAGATTAATCAAGATAGGGTTTACTTCCTGGGTTTTTTTTTTGAGACTATAATAATAAACAAATTGGTCAAAGGAACAAAATAAAGAACTTAGATTCAGATCTGTGCATATGTATAAACTTGATATATGACAAGGTGGCCTTATTGATCAATCGCAATATGATCAACATGTCAATCAGTATTGTTGGGAGTAGTGTTGGAAAACAAAATTAAATCTCCATTTTATGCCGTAGTCAAATACAACTTCAGGCTGACTAAAGATCTAAATGTGAAAAGCAAAATAAAAAAAAGATTGATGTATACTTAGAAGGTATTTATGATCTTAAAATTGGCAAGGATTTCTAAAAGATGGAAGGCAAAAGCATAAAAATTTGATCCATTTTGTCATATTAAAGTTTTAAAAAAGCATAGTAGATGATATTAAAATGTGAAAAGATGAGGTGCAGTCTAGGAGTTAATACTTGCAAGCATATAAGTGATCAAGAATTGACATTCAGAATGTATGAAGAATCCTTTCAGTTTTAAGAAAAAGCAACCAACCCAATGGAGTAATGGGCAAAGGATATCAACCGGCATTTCATGTAAGTGAAAAGTAAAGTGAAAGTTGCTCACTCATGTCCGACTGTTTGCAACCCCATGGACTAAACAGTCCATGGAATTCTCCAGGCCAGAATACTGGACTGAGTAGCTGTTCACTTTTCCAGGGGATCTTTGCAACCCAGGGATCGATCCCAGGTCTCCCGCAATGCAGATTTTTTTTACCAGCTGAGCCACCAGGGAAGCCCAAGAATACCGGAGGGGTAGCCTATCCCTTCTCCAGAGGATCTTTCCGACCCAGGAACTGAGCTGGAGTCTCCTGCATTGCAGGTGGATTCTTTACCAGCTGAGCTACAAGGGAATCCTTCGTATAAAACATATCCCTAAAGGCCAACAACATGAGAATATGCTCAGTCTCACTCATAACCAGGAAAATGAAAATTAAGTAGGCAGGTTGGAAAAAAGTAAAAGTTGGCAGTACTATATGATGGTGAAAATGGAAGGGACTCAGAACTCTGATGATGGGAGCGTAAATTAGGCGACCTTGGTGGAAGGTGACTTGTCAGCATCTGGTTGAAGACACAAACCCCCTACAATCTGGGAATCCCACTGCCGGGTTAGACTCATATAGATGCCCAAAGAGTCACAGGTGAACATTCACAGCAAGATGGCACTTAATAGTAGAAAACACATAAAAAGTTTAATATACATATTCAGGAGAATGGATCAAATCATAGTAAAGTTCATATAATGTGGAATGTGTATTTTTTCTATTTAATAACATGAATGAACTAACACTGATAAATCTAAAAAATATACTGTTGACAAAAAGTGATTTATATACATTTACAACATAACATTTATAAGTAATTTTATAATGCCAAATTTGCATACATACATGCATAGTTCATGTATTTGCATACATAGTTCATGGTTACTAAAGAGTAGTATGTGGGACTTAAGAGTTTCTTGATTAGGATGGCAGTGACTCTGGAGGAAAGAGTAGTGGGGATGTGATTGTAGAGGGGCATTTAAGAGTCTTCAACTGTAATGTAAAATTTTATTTCTTATATAATAGGAGATCTGACTGAAGCAGATATAACAGAATATTAAGTTCTTACAAAGTTAGGTAGATGATCCATGGGTTTTGCTATATTGTTTTCCTTTTCTTTAAATATTTTGAAGTAGTAATTTACAAAAAGAATATTTTAAATGAAATAAAACCATCAGTACAAGAAAAATCTTTGTCATTCTAGTTAATATTTTAAAGCAAAATGTAAGGCCATAAATGCTTTTTCAAATTTCAGTCTCCCATAAGTTAACTACTCCCTTTACTATTTTACTTTGTTTCTATAACTCAATTTTTTAAAAAAATACATAAGAACTTTATTGAGATATAATTAACACACCACACAATTCACCCTTTTAGAGTGTATTTAGTTGAGTAGGGTTGTGCACCACTTTCAAATTTAGAACATTTTTATCACCCACACCAAAAAACCCTGTACCCTTTAGCAATCAGTTCCCATCTCTCACTTCCACCCACCCCCAATCCCTGAAACCACTTATCTCCTCTCTCTATGCATTTGCTTATTGTGGACATTGAGTAGCCAGAACAGTGCAATACGTAGCCTCTTGTTTCTGACACATTTCACTTAGCATATTTTCACGGTTCATCCATATTGTAACACATGTCAATACTTTCTTCCTTTTTGTTGCCAAATAATCTGTTTTGTGGGTATATCACATTTTGTTTATGCATTTATCAGTTGATGGACATTGAGTTATTTCTATGTTTCGGCTATTTTGAATAATGCTGGTGTAAACAGTAGCATACAAGTTTTTGGGTGATATGTTTTTAATCTTTCTGAATATGTGACTGGAGGTCCCTATGGTAACTTCATGTTTAACTTTTTGAGGATCTGCCAAACTGTTTTTCAAAGCCGCTGCACCACTTTACATGCTCACTAGCAATATGTGATGGTTCCTATCTCTCCATACGTTCTCATCAATATTTGTTATTGTCTGTCTTTTGTTAATAATTTTAGCCACATTGGTATGTGTGAAGTGGTATTTCATTGTGGTTTTGCTTTACATTTTCCTAAAGATTAGTGATGTTGAGCATCTTCTCACGTCTTATTGGGTGTTTGCTTATTATCTTTGGAGAAGCATCTATGCAAATACTTTGCCATCTTGTAAATTAGGCTGTCTGTTTCTGTGTTGACTTGTTTCCTGTATACAAGTCCCTTATCAGGTAAATGACTTGCAATTACTTTTTTCCATTCTGTGGGCTAGTTTTTCACCTTCCTGATGGTGTTGTTTTTTTTTTTTTAGCATAAATGTTTTTAATTTTAATGAAGTTAAATTTATCTTTTTTTCTTCTTTTGTTTCTCATACTTTTGGTATTATATGTAGAAGTTCATTGCTTAACTTAAGACCACAAAGATTTACTCCTATGTTTTCTTCTAAGAGTTCTATAGTATTAGCATTCCAGTTAGTTCTATGATCAATTTTCAGTTAACTTTTGTCTGTGGTGTGAGGTAGGGGTCCAACCTCATTTCTCTGAATGTTTGTTTCTAGTTGTTTTAGCATCATTCAAGGAAAAGACTATTTTTCCCCCATTGAATGGTCTTGTCGCAGGAAGGAGGACCCCTTCGAGGATGGGGAGAAAGGGATGATCTTACAGATGTCTCCTGCCACCTACAGATACCCAGGTGTTATGGGACTTTTCCCTGGGCCTCCAGAGAAGGAAGAACTGGAACTTGGCCCTACCAGAAATCAGACCAGACCAGAACCAGAATTCGAGTTCTCTGCCAAGAGGAGGTGATCAGTCTCCAATCCTCAGCTCAGGCTGAGGGCCCTTTGACCAGATTTCTGCATCCAGGAGCGGGGAACTAGAAAAACTGGGAAGGATAGGAAGGGTTAAAGAGAGGAAAGAGAGAGAGAAGGGAGGAGAGGTCAATAAAGTTTCTTGTTCCTTACCTAGTTGGGGCACTCTGGCCAGTTGTCTGTGTCAGGAGGAGACCAGGGACAAAAGGGTCCCGGTTGCGGCTGCTGGGTCTGGTCCATTGGCAGGCAAGCTGGCCCCTGAGTACCCCGAGTGGTCAGGATGTCAGCCTCAGTGAAGAAGAGTCCCATCGGAGTCGCCATTTGTTGCAGGAAGAGGGACCCCTTTCAGGGCCCGAAACTGGGCTCTTGTCTAACACTCAGAAATGAATTGTCTGAGGAGACACATGTGCTGACAAAGCAAGAGATTTTATTGGGAGAGGGCACCCGGAAGGGGAGAGCAGTAGGGTAAGGGAAGCCAGGAGAACTGCTCTGCCACGTGGCTCATAGTCTCGGGTTTTATGGTGATGAGATTAGTTTCCCGGTGGTCTTTGGCCAATCATTCTAATTCAGAGTCTTTCCTGGTGGTGCACACATTGCTCAGCCAAGATGGATGCTAGCGAGAAGGATTCCGGGAAGTGGACGGACACGTGATGTCTCCTTTAGACCTTTCCCGAACTCTTCCATTGGTGGTGGCTTATTAGTTCTGTATTCCTTATCAGGATCTCTCGTCATAAAACAACTCATGCAAATGGTTGCTATGGTGCCTGGCCAGGGTGGGCGGTTTCAATCAGTGTGCTTCCCCTAACAGTCTTGGCATCTTTGCTGAAAATAAATTAAAAATAATACATATATATGAATTTACTTTTATACTCCTAATTCTATTCTGTTCATCTCCATGTCTATTCTTATGCCAGAACCATACTGATTTGATTTCTGTAGCTTTGTATTAAATTTTGAAATCAGGAAATGTGAGTTCTAAAGCTATTCTTCTTTTGCAAAGTATTTTTGGCCGCTCAGAGTCCCTTGCATTTCCTTATGAATTTTAAGACTAACCTGTCACTTTATGAAAACAAAGCCAGTTCAAATTTTGATAGGGACTGTACTGAATCTATAGACCGATTTGACAGGCAATGCCACCATAACCATATTAAGCTTTCCAAACTGAAAATTCCCCCAAGTGCTAATTGGTACTTAACTTTAATACTTCATGGGAGGGGTAATCTGTCCCCTCTTGTGAAAATCCATTCTGTATTAAGTCTACTCCAGTTTGTAGAAAATTCTTTTTAAAATTCTTTTATTTGGGTGCATCAGGTCTTAGCAATGCAACTCTGGATCTTCATTGTGTCATGTGGGATCTTTCCTTGCAGTGCACAGACTCTCTAGTTGCGGCACACAGGCTTAGCTCCTCCCTGGCATGCAGGATCTTAGTTCCCTGACCCAGAATCGAACCTGGGTTGCCTGCACTGCAGGGGAGGATTCTTAATCACTGGACCACCAGGGAAGTCCTGAAAATTCCTTCTTAATACTGGGCCTGAGTCCCTCTCTTGATCCAGTCTCAGAGCTGGTCTTGGTTCTTACAGTGGAGCCTATTTCTCTGCATAATTGAGCACACCCAGTTGGAGAAGGCAATGGCAACCCACTCCAGTACTCTTGCCTGGAAAACCCCATGAACGGAGGAGCCTGGTAGGCTGCAGTCCATGGGGTTTTAGGAGTCGGGCACAACTGAGCAACTTCACTTTCACTTTTCACTTTCATGCATTGGAGAAGGAAATGGCAACCCACTCTTGCCTGGAGAATCCCAGGGATGGGGGAGCCTGGTGGGCTGTTGTCTCTGGGGTCACACAGAGTTGGACACGACTGAAGCGGCTTAGCAGCAGCAGCAGTCTCTCCCCTAATCAACCAGATGCCCTGCTGGTCACCCAAGTAAGGTCTGTGCTGAGAAACAACAGGCTCAGATTAATGCCCTTGACATTCTGAAATTGGTCTGGGTATTACTTCCACCAGTCTACAGATGGAAACCTAAGGCTTGGAGACCTGAGAATACAGCCAGGAAGGGGTATTGCAGAACCAACTTAGATTCTTATGTACTTGAAGCCAACTCTCTGCCATGCTAGGTTCCCGGACATGCTAGAAGGAGTGAGAGGTGATGAGCAGCTGTGCTCTGCTAACAAAAACGGCTCAAGCTCAAAAAAAGAAAAAAATAATTGTTGGTATTTCTATTAGAAACTCCTCAGGATAACCTTTGACACAGTGAGAGACTGGAAATACCAACAGAGAAACTCACATACTTGCTTTTACTACTGAAGCAGAGAAAAAAAAAAAAAAAAGCCCAACAAAACTTCTGCTGTGGGGCAAATCTCAGGCACTGAGAGAAATCTGCCATCACCCCATCTTCTGAAGACTTGAGTGTAGAAACGTGCTCGAATTTTGAGGATGTGGGTCTGATCTGTGACAACTTGCTGATGTTCTTTGGCAACATGTCTGCTCATTCCACTCCATCAGACAGTTAAAAATTACTGATAAAGCACTAGGGATTTTTATGAAGTTTTTGAAGAGACTTGAAACTGAAACTTAAGTATGCCAGTAGGTTAAAAAAAAAGAAAGAAAAGAAAACTAGCATGTCATTTCCTCCCTTTGATGAATTAGATTTGAACTTTAAAACAAAAGGAAACCAATTTGGTTTGTTTCTTCTGAAGTCTCTCTTACCCATGTGTAATCTTCATGATGAGAAAGTGAAAGCCCCACTCTAAGGGGGAGCTGGCAATGTGATGGTTTGAAGCAAAACTCTGGGTCATGCTGTAGACACTCACCTATACTGTGCAGCCACTGAACAAAATACTCAAGTAACTTGTAAGTTTCCTCTTCCATAATAGAGCATCATGACCCTCCTGGGGTTATTATAAGAGTGAAGTATGTAAAAAATATGCAAAATGCTTAGAATAGGACCAGTTAGAGAGTAGCACTTAACAAATATATGTTATAATCTCGTTCCCAGCTGGAGGACATGGGCCAATTTAAACAATTTTACTGTTGTTCACAGAGGGCAGATGAGATATTTTATACAACATTATGTTTTAAAAAGAAGCATCCAGAACTTTTCTCATGGTGCAATGGATAAGAATCTACCCGCCAGGGCTGGGGACACAGGTTCAGTCCCTAGTCTGGGTAGATTCCACTTGCCTCGGAGCAACTAAGCCCACGTGCCACAACTACTCTGTGGCTCAACTACTGGTCTGAGCACCCCAGAACCCTGTGCAGCAATGACTGAGCCTGAGAGCTTCAACTACTGAAGCCCATATGCCTGGAGCCTGTGCTCTGCAGCAAGAGAAGCCACCACAATGTGAAGCCCTTTAACTAAAATGCACAGAAGCCTCTGCTTGTTGAAACTAGAGAAAGCCCGAGCAAGCAATGAAGTAATGAAAAAGCAAGCAATGAAATAGCCAAAAATCGTTTAAAATTACATTTAATTAATTAATTTACAAAAGAGCCATCTGAATTCTATGGGTTTGATTTGCAGCTGTACATGAATATTTAAAGGTATATGAGGAAAAATTCTTCTAGAATAGAGGTGTTTCTACCCTGTTATGAAGGTTATTTGAAATGACTATCCTGAAATTTCTCCAGTTTCTCAGAACTATTCATTCAACTAAATCTTTTATTAAGCATCTATTTCTATTATGTTCTGGACACTGTGCTAAGAGCTAGTTTATGTGTAAGCCTTCTAATGTTTCAAAATCTGTTTGCAATTAGTTTATAACTCAAGATCCCTGCAGGTCAGAAACCTGGTTTAAATATCCTTGTCAGAGTGGTAATTAATTTTGATGAGGAATCTGAACACTAAGTAGATATGCCTGTCTTCCTCTCTCTACACCTCTTCTCGCCTGAGTCCTGGCCCCTGGCCATCACTTGCATGGACTAGGGATGGAGGTTGACTCAGGAAGGGATCATCAGATTCTCTTGACCATGGATTTGCAATAGGAATTGGGACAGGGAGGATTAAGTGGATGACAGTGGGTGTCTGAGTGGTTGAGGCACCTAGAGTCTCAGCTGAGTCTGAAGGAGTTCAGGCAGTACATGTGCTCAGATGCTTAGTCCTGTCCAACTCTTCTGACCACATGGACTGTAGCCAGCCAAGCTCTCTGTCCATGGAATTTTCCAGGCACGAATACTGGAGTGGGGTGCCATCTCCTCCTCCAGGGAATCTTCCTGACCCAAGGACTGAAGCCCAGTCTAAACATCTCCTGCATTGAAGGCCGATTCTTTATTACTAGCGCCACCACTTTGGCCACCTGATGCAAAGAGCCGACTCATTGGAAGAGACCCTGAAATATTGAGGCAAGATTGAGGGCAGAAGGAGAAGGGGATGACAAAAGATTGAAATGTTTGGATGGCATCACCGACTCAATGGACATGAGTTTGAGCAAACTCCAGGAGATTGTGAAGGACAGGGAAGCCTGGCCTGCTGCAGTCCATGAGGTCTCAAAGAGTTGGACATGATTGAGAGATTGAACAATAAGTGCCACCAAAGCCAGGAATCAGCAGAGGGAATTGTTTGCAGAGAGAAACCACCAGGAGGCCCAGAAGCTCCACAGAAAATAGCAGGAGGGTCCTCTGGCTGGTTTAATCTGGCTGGACCAGGATATTTCCTGATCACAGCAGGGGCTCTGGATGTGCCAAAACTGAGGCTAAATTCTTTCAATAACTGACCTCTCTAGCTAATCTATCAAATTGCCTTGTCTGAGACAGAAAACTTCACAGAGGTTATTCTTGTTTCGGAGAAGACAAATTTGTGTGTGTGTCTTGCCATTGTTGATTTTTTATTTGTTGGCTTATTTATCTTTTAAAAATAATTATTTTTTATCTTCTAATTTTTTTTTTTAGACAAAGGATGTCAGTGCCCCATCGAGCCTACATTTAAATTTTAAAAAGGTAAAGACAGTAGAAGCTCATTGTGGATAAGATGAAAATAAGCAAAATATACAAATCACCATTAATTTCCCCTTCCAGCCCTCCCACAGAAGAGACCATCACCATAATATTTTACAGTGTATTCTGTACGTATTTGTGTGCTGCATGACACGGGTGGCAGGATAAGTTCATTCTAAGTTTTCATGGTCTCGCCAGCTCAGCAGGGGTCAGTGATGCATTGTCAGCTGCCTTATCACGTCATGAGTGCTGGTGGAGCCAACAGCCTAGTGGGAAATGGATCTGACCTAGGAGGCCAAGGAGACCCTGGGAGAAAGCCTCCAGCTTCCCCAGGTTGGAGGGATTCCAGGCTTCTCCCAAGGGGGAAGAAGAAGAGGGAAGAAGGAAAGGAAGAAGGAGGGGAGAGAAGGAGAAGGAGAAAGGAAGAATGGAGAGGGAGCATGGAAGTCCGAGAAATGGAAAAGGTGGGGGAAGGGGCGCAAGAGAGGGGCTGGTGCCACGCTGGTACAGCCTAACTGGAGAATGGTGGTGGAATAGAAGGAACTGAAATGATTTACTTAATTTTTTAAATTAAAGTTAATGACTCAGCTATAGGTATACATATGTCCCTTCTGTCTTGAACTTCCCTTCCATCCCACTGCACCACTCTAGACTGTCCCAGAGCTCTTGATTTGAGCTTCCTAAGTCATACAGAAAATGAGTTACTTTAAAGGACCACGGGGTACTCCAGGAAGGGAAAAAAAAGCTGTAAGGAAGGGAATGAGATAAAGGCTGAAGGAAAGTGAGAAGGGCAGGAAGAAGGGGAGATTCTGAACAATTGCTGTAAGGATTCTGTGGCCGGGAGAAGAGTGTGGAAGCCTAGAGAGCATGACCTGTGCTATGCGATGTCAGCATCTCTTTGCACCTTTTGGGGGGCTCTGGTAAATGCCCATGTGTATTTTTGAGGCAGCTATGTGGTCCATTTAGGCTTCCCTGGGAGAAGGCAATGGCACCCCACTCCAGTACTCTTGCCTGGAAAATCTCATGGGCGGAGGAACCTGGTAGGATGCAGTCCATGGGGTCATGAAGAGTCAGACACAACTGAGCGACTTCACTTCCACTTTTCACTTTCACGCGTTGGAGAGGGAAATGGCAACCCACTCCAGTGTTCTTGCCTAGAGAATCCCAGGGACAGAGGAGCTTTGTGGGCTGCCCTCTATGGGGTCGCACAAAGTTGGACATGACTGAAGCAGCAGCAATTGGTTAAGAATTTGCCTGTAATGCAGGATACTGTGCTTGATCCCTGGGTTGGAAAGATCCCCTTGAGAAGGAAATGGCAATCCACTCCAGTATTCTTGCCTGGAAAATTCCATGGACAGAGGAGTCTGGCACCAGACTACATTCCATGGGGTCACAAAGAGCTGGATATAACTGAGTGACTGAACAACAAAAAATATCCATTGAGTTGGTGATGCCACCCAACCATCTCATGCTCTGTTATTCCCTTCTCTGCCTGTCTTCAATCTTTCCCCACATCAGACTCCCAGTGAGTCTGCCATTTGCATTAGGTGGCCAAAGTACTGGAGCTTCAGCTTCAGCATCAGTCCTTCCAATGAATATGCAGGGTTGATTTTCTTTAGGATTGACTGGTTTGATCTGCTTGCAGACCAAGGGACTCTCAAGAGTTTTCTCCAGCACCACAGTTTGAAAGCTTCTATAATTCAGTACTCAGCTGAAGAGCCAAATTTAATGGGGAGCCAAAAAGCTCAACTATCAAGATAAAATAACATTTTTTCCAACTCTTTATATGTACCTAGGTATTCTAATTTTTTTTTAGTTGATTTACAAAATTGTGTTATTATAGTTTCAGGTGTATAGCACAATGATTCAGTTCTCTCTCTCTCTCTCTCATATATATATATATATATATATATATAAATGTACAAACACACACACATATATATATAATAACCCTTATCAATTCAGTTCAGTCACTCAGTCATGTTCAACTCTTTGCGACCCCATGAATTGCAGCACACCAGGCCTCCCTGTCCATCACCAACTCCCGGATTTCACTCAAACTCACGTCCATCGAGTCGGTGATGCCATCCAACCATCTCATCCTCTGTTGTCCCCTTCTCCTCCTGCCCCCAATCCCTCTCAGCATCAGAGTCTTTTCCACTGAGTCAACTCTTCGCATGAGAAGGCCAAAATACTGGCGTTTCAGCTTTAGCATCATTCCTTCCAAAGAACACCCAGGACTGATCTCCTTTGGAATGGACTAGTTGGATCTCCTTGCAGCCCAAGGGACTCCCAAGAGTCTTCTCCAACACCACAGTTCAAAGGCATCAATTCTTCAGTGCTCAGCTTTCTTCACAGTTCAACTCTCACTTCCATACATGACTACTGGAAAAACCATAGCCTTGACTAGACGGACCTTTGTTGGCAAAGTAATGTCTCTGTTTTTGAATATACTATCTAGGTTGGTCATAATTTTCCTTCCAAGGAGTGAGTGTCTTTAATTTCATGGCTGCAATCACCATCTGCAGTGATTTTGGAGCCCCCCAAAATAAGGTGTGACACTGTTTCCACTGTTTCCCCATCTATTTCCCATGAAGTGATGGGACCAGATGCCATGATCTTCATTTTCTGAATGTTGAGCTTTAAGCCAACTTTTTCACTCTCCTCTTTCACTTTCATCAAGAGGCTTTTTAGTTCCTCTTCACTTTCTGCCATAAGGGTGGTGTCATCTGCATATCTGAGGTTATTGGTTATTGTGAAATATTGAGTATAGTTCTCTATGCTATACTGTAGGTCTTTGTTGGTTATCTACTTTATATATAATAGCAATAAACAACATTTCAATGCAGTATTTTAAAAAGTCAAAAGTAATGCAAAATCATCCAAGATTGTTAAACGAAGTCCGTCAGTGTGGAGCCATGCTGACCTGCATTGGAGCCTTAAGCAAAAGGAAAAACCAGTAAAATGGATCCCATTCTATCTCCATAACCTAATCAAATCTGGAAGAACATTCGATAAACACAACAAAGGGACATCTATAAAACACCTGACCAATGCTCTCCAAAAGGGACAGGGAGAGCAAGGAGAGCAAACAGCAAGGAGATCAAAGGCATCTCTGAATATTCATTGAAAGGACTGATGCTGAAGCCGAAGCTCTGATACTTTGGCTACCTGATGCAAAAAGCCGACTCATTGGAAAAGACCCTGATGCTGAGAAAGACTGAGGGTAGGAGGAGAAGGGTGCTACAGAGGATGAGATGGTTTGATGAACATGAGTTGGGGCAAACTCTGGGAGATGGTGAAGGACAGGGAAGCCTGGTGTGTTGTAGTCCATGGGGTCTCAAAGAGTCTGACATGACTTAGCAACTGAACAACATGTGTGAGGTGCAAGTAGGTATGTGAACATGTACGTATGAGAATGTGTGTGGTGGTCAAAGGGTGTATATGTGTGTGTGCGCATGTGAGTATATATGTAAGCATTAGTGTTTGTATGTATGTAAGTGTGTATTCCCAGGTGGCTCAGTGATAAAGAATCTGCTTGCCATTGCAGGAGATGCAAGAGATGTGAGTTTGATCCCTGGGTCTCAAAGATCCTCTGGAGAAGGAAATGGCAATTCACTCCAGCATTCTTCCGGGGAGAATCCTATGGAGAGAGGAGCCTGGAAGGCTACAGTTCATGAGGTTGCAAAGAGCTGAATATGACAGAGCAACTAAACACACACACACACACACACGGTGGTGTGAGGGTGTGTATGTGTTTGTAGGAATGTGTAAGTGTGAGTGTGTGTGCCAGCAATGGTTGCCCTTGTGGGCTTGGTCCAGTCCTGTGGGTACAGGACCTTCCTAAGTGGGGAGCGTCCCCATCTTCCATTGTCCTGGTTGTGCCTGGTCTCAGGCTCACCACAGCCATGCAGGTGGCTCATGAGCTGGTCACATCTGCCCAAATTGACACAGTTAACAGAGGAGAAGCCCATGGAAGTCAGAGGAACTGTTGCCCACCCCATCACCACAGGAGTCCTAGAGTCCTAGGAAGGAAGGAGGATCCCCGCTGACAGGGAGAGCATAGACCCCGGCAGATAGAAGGGGCAGAGGAAGCAGGAAATCTACTGTAAATCCGACTCCTGTAAATCTTTCTGCTTCCTGAATCACAGTGGTTCTCTGGCTCGTGTTTCCTCCAACATTCTCTGTCTGATTGCATTCTTGTATGCGGATACAATTTTCTGCATTTCCTTTTCAACGAAACCTGAAAGCAATGCACTGCACCCTCCTGGAACACCAGTTGGTGAGCCCTGGACAGCGCGTGCATGGATGCACGCACTCCTCTCCTTGTGTATCAGTACTTTCAGCGATCCCCCTAAGTGAATCACCCCACCAGTCTGAAATTCTCCAGTACAGAGGACTTTTTGTAACCCGCTGGAGTCTGTGGGCGTGTGTCTATTGGACTAAGTGCCTGCAGACACACACGTACACACATACACCCTCACACATACGACACGCTCATACATTCTTTCCTTCTGGGCTGTCATTTGGGTGTGGATCTGAAGATGTTTTCATCATAACAATGAAGAAAGCTATGTCAAGCTTCGGTAGGACGCTGGTTTCTCTTTCACAAAACTGGGTTTGCCCCTCTGAAGGGGGCCCTCAGCTTGCAATCACTTAGAGGTGCACAGTGGTGGTGAATAGTTACCTTCATGTCACTCAGAAATGCAGGGCAACGCAGAGTGTAACAGCGAAGTTGGGGGTCATAGTGTTTTTAAGAGAGCCCTGGGTCCTCTTCTGTGGCAATTCCCCCTCTGCTGGGGTTTCCAAGAACTCCCACCGGGGCTGGGCTGATGGACTTCTTAGCTGCTCCTGCTGAGTCTGCTGGCCACCCCCTTGTTTGTGAAAGTCCGGCTCAAATGCCGCACATGTGAGTCATCATCATACGTCTTACATCACTCAGCTTCCTTTGAACTTTGCTCATTAACCAGGCTCCCTTTCTGGAACTTACCATGCGTAAGCATAATGCCTGTTTATTAATGTTTTGGTCCTGAGGTCCTCACAATCCTGCTGTGGGGTATTGTTTCCATCAGTTAAAATGCTGGCATGAGGATAATGAAGATGAGAAGGACAAAGTCCAGTTCTCCAGTGAGGACTCTGGCAGAACATACCCAGGCTGTAATTTCAGTCTGTTTTATGCCCCTCTCTTCATTTGTTTAAGATCTGATGATTTTATGACAGAGAAACTGTACATACCTCCTTCACTGAGATGAACTGTTCCCACAGGAATGTCAGGGTTATTAAGAGAATGAGAGGCAGAATGACAAGGAAATAAAGCTGCATGTCAGTGTGTTACTCTAAATCCACTTAAAACAAAATGTCTCTGAATCTGCTCTTTCTTCCCATTTGCTGAGGGGCTGTGATTTATGAGTCCTGCGAGTGGGGCTATCTAGCTCTTTCATCCCACCTGAGTGAGTGGTCTGCAGGCTGATGGGGCTGGACCATTGTGGCTGAGTGTAAACAGCATCACAGGTGGTCTTGTTTGGGGATTAGACTCCAAGTTGTCATAGCATGTCCTAGAGTCACCAAGTAAAGGCTCTGTTCTCAGAGTGAACTGGAGCCTGGGCAGGAGGAGGCTTGCAAAGGACAAAGTGTGTGCGGTGTCGAATGACTGCCCCCAAGTGTCCCTCCGTGGGAGATGAGCACAAAGCAAATAGGATGCTGCTGCTGCTGCTGCTCAGAGAGGGGCTCTGCTGGTGGGGAGAGCACAGAGAGGAGTCCAGGAGAATAATGAGTGGCAAAAGCTCAGTGGAAGCTGCGCCCTCTATAGGACCGCCTTGCAAAAGCACAGTGCCCTAGCCACGTTTCTAGAGCATGAGCTGTGTGTGCAAAGTCAGTTCAGTTGTGTCTGACTCTTTGTGACCCCATGGACTGGTGACCTCCAGGCTCTTCTGTCTATGGGAATTCTCCAGGCAAGAATACTGGAGTGGGTTGCCATCCCTCCTCCAGGGAATCTTCCCGACCCAAGGATCAAACCTGTGTCTCTTACGTCTCCTGCATTGGCAGGTGGGTTCCTTACCACTAGTAGCACCTGGGTCAAATGTTCACTCTCCCTTGTGGGACAAGCACTGTCCTTGGGGCTGAGCAGCATCTTGAAGAAGGTGATGCCTGTAAGGTAGCTGTGCCTAATGGGACAAAGGGCCATCTTTTATCGCACCCTGCTGACCTGCTGTGCTCCTTTGTGTGAATTTTACAAAGGCCCCCTTAGCAGAACACAATTCCTTGGTGTCTTCACTTGTACATTCAGCCCAGGTGAGCAGACTTTCAGGCTAGATCAGGTCTCCTCTGCCCTGTGGCTGGGCAGAATGGAACAACTTAAATGGTGGCCCTTCAGATAAACTGCACCCTCTTATACTCCATCCAAGCTGTCAATGGATGAAATCCTCAAAAAACTGTAGAGTGGGCTGAATGTTATACCCCAGAGCTTGGAGCTCTTAGCCGGTGGGCTGCCCTCCATATCTCCTCCCTTTTGGCCAGTTCAGACCAGCTCTGCTCATTTTCCATGCGTTTCCTCCAGATTCCCTTTTCCCAAATTCCAGGTTTGTTTCAGTTCTCATAATTTTAATTCCCAGGAGCCCTTCTTAATCTCTGATTGTTCCTTTTTGTGTCAACTATTCTTGATTAATGGATATAGTGTCTTCTGTTATTTCTCCT
This sequence comes from Aepyceros melampus, assembly GCA_006408695.1. Classification (NCBI taxonomy): domain Eukaryota; kingdom Metazoa; phylum Chordata; class Mammalia; order Artiodactyla; family Bovidae; genus Aepyceros; species Aepyceros melampus. Next base: position 388,205 of record SJXQ01010609.1, read on the forward strand.
AAGATATTAATGACAATTTTTTTTGAGGTTGTGTTTTGTTTTCTGTCTTGTCTCTACTTATCTGACTTGATCTTTCTCCCTCTTTCTCTCTCTTCATTCCTCTCCCTACTTCTCTTTCTTTTGGCTCTCTCTTTCATATTGGAAGATTTCCTGAAGTGCTTGGGAAATCCTTGCCTATTCTTGTTAAAGAGACAGTTGACAGAGATCTGATTGTTTCAGGGGCAGATTGTGCCATGTGGGGACTACCTTGCAGGGGCCTGTGAGTGTGTGGGTAGATAGGGATCCACACCTTTCTCTTTTTTAAATTATTTTAATTTTATTAAAAAGTTTTATTGGAGCATAGCTGATTCACAATCTTGTGTTAGTTTCAGGTGTACAGCAAAGTGAATCAGTTATAATAAACATGTATCCACTCTTCTTTAGATTCTTTTCTTATATAGGTCATTACAGAGTATTGAGTAGAGTTCCCTGTGCTATACACGGGTTCTTATTGGTTACCTATTCTATATATAATAGTGTGTACATTGGGCTTCCCTGGTGGCTCAAATGGTTAAAGAATCCGCTTGCAATGCAGAAAACCTGGGTTCAGCCCCTGGATGGGAAGATCCCCTGGAGGAGGGCATGGCAACCCACCTCAGTATTCTTGACTGGAGAATTCCCACGGACAGAGGAGCCTCAGGCTATAGTTCATGGTGTTGCAGAGTCGGACGTGACTGAGCGACTAAGCACAGTGTGTACATTTCAACCCCAATATCTCAATTTATCTTCACTCTCCTTTCATCCTTCATAATCATAAGTTTGGTTTCTACATCTGTGATTCTATTTCTGCTTTGTAAATTAGTTCATTTTTACCATTTTTTAATATTCACATATAAGCAATATCATACAACATTTGTCTTTTTCTGATTGACTTACTTCACTCAGTGTGACAATCTCTAGGTCCATCCATGTTACTGCAAATGGCATTATTTTGTTCTGTTTTTATGGCTGATATTCCATTGCATATATGAATGGTAGGAGCAGTGGATGGTGCTGCAGCCCAGGGCAAAGTAACTTGGGGAGGGTATTGGTACCTAGCAGGGGAACCGAGATGGTGACCTGGTGGTTCGTAAACACTTTAATCTTGTGACTTTCTTTCATATCTTCCAAAATTCCGGGTGCACAAAATTCCTGAAACTTTCTGTTGTTTTTTTGGAGCATTTGTCCAGTTTTATAAGAATTCCTTACTTTGTCTACCTTGCTAGTCAATTACTATTGCTCCCTGGGCTTTATTTACTTTTTAAAATAGCTTTATTGAGGTTTAATTGATGTATAATAAAGCACATATTAAGGGCACAATTTGATAAATTTCGACATAAGAATATGCTTGTAAAATCATCACCACAATCAAGGTAATAAACATACGAGTCATCCCCAGAAGTTTCCTCATGCTCTCTTCCAATCCTTCCCTCCTCTCACCACCACTCCTATCCGCTGGTAATCACTGGTCTATTTTTTGTTGCTATACATTAATTTACATTTTCTAAAATAAATGGAATCATATGCCATACACTTTTTTAAAATGTATTTTTTAATTGGAGGAAAATTGCTTTTCTGAGGAATTCAGTTCAGTTCAGTTCAGTCACTCAGTCATGTCTGACTCTTTCCGACCCCATGAACTGCAGCACACCAGGCCTCTCTGTCCAGCACCAACTGCTGGAATCTACGCAAACCCATGTCCATTGAGTCGGTGATGCCATCCAACCAACCATCTCATCCTCTTTTGCCCCCTTCTCCTCCTGCTCTCAATCTTTCCCACCATCAGGGTCTTTTCAAATGAGTCAGCTTTTCGCATCAGCTGGCCAAAGTATTGGAGTTTCAGCTTCAACATCAGTCCTTCCAATGAACACCCAGGACTGATCTCCTTTAGGATGGACTGGTTGGATCTCCTTGCCATCCAAGGGACTCTCAAGAGTCTTCTCTAACACCACAGTTCAAAACCATAAATTCTTTGGTTCTCAGCTTTCTTCACAGTCCAACTCTCACATCCATACATGACCACTGGAAAAACCATAGCCTTGACTAGACGGACCTTTGTTGGCAAAGTAATGTCTCTGCTTTTTAATATGCTGTCTGAGGAATGGATATACTCTTTCCATATGCTTCTATACTGAGGAAGCATATACTCTTTCATTTGGCTTTTTTTTTTTTTTTTTTTACTCAGCATAATTGTTCTGAAAGTGACCCTTGTTGTAGCCTATAATGCTTTCTTTTTTATTGTTGAATAATATTCTATTGTATAGATATATCAGTATTTGTCTACTTACCTGCTGTTGGACACTTGTTTCCAATTCTTGGTGATTAAAAATAAGCAGCTATGCTGATTTGTGTTTGAGTCTTCCTGTGAACATATTTTCTTTTGTCATGGGTAAATGCCTAGGAGTGGAATGGCTGGGTTATATAATTTACATGTATATATAGGTTATATGTTTAATTTTTATGAAACTACCTACATGATCTACTAAAAGATTGTTTCATTGTACATTAACACTGGCAATGTAAGAATTCCAGTTGCTCCACATCCTTGACAAGACTTGATATAGCCTTTTAAATTTTATCCTCTCTACTAGTGAATGTTGTGTCTCATTGTCATTTTAATTTTCATTTCCTTAATAACTGCACAGATGTTGAGCTTTTTATGTGCTTACTTATCCATACGTCTTCTTTAGTGAAGTATCTATTCACATCTGTTGCCCATTTTCTTGCAGTTGTTTTCTTATTAATAGTTTTTGTGAATTATTTATATATTATGTATGCTTATATGCTTTATTTTTAAAATTAGGGAATGTTTCAAATATGGAAAAAATTTCAAATAATAAAATACAAATCCTATAAACTTGTCACCTGGGTTTAATACATGATAATATGGTCTTGCATTTGCTTAGATTTTATTTTTTAAAATAAAATTATAAATAAGATACATGGAAAGCCCTCTTCTTTACGCCTCCCTTAATCTTTTCTCTTACTTATACAAAGTAAACATTAATCTGAACTTGTTTTGTATCCATAGCTTTATTCTTTTACTGCACACACACATACACACTCGCACGTACACACACATAGACACTAAATTAATAAAGTGTTAGTTATTTTCCCTGAGCTTTTCTCTGATCTTGGGTTTTATGCTAATGTAATCGTACTGTGTATATTCTATGTGACTGCTCTTGCTTACATTATGTTGTTGAAATTTATTCATATTGATGTATATAGCTATGGATTATACTTCGTGATTATAAGCTTCCATTACATGATAACACCAAAATTTTGTTTTCATAGTAGTAATGATGGACATTTGGCTATTTTCATACTTCTCATTATTATCAGAGATACTGCAGGAACATTCTTGTGCTTGCTTTCTAGAGCATGTTTTTAAGTGTCACCTTAGGAACAGAAAGGATGGGTCGCAGGGCGTGCTTGTGCTCCACTTTACGAGGCAACACCTAACATTTTCCTAACTGGTTAAGCAGATTTACAGTTCTATTAATTGCAATGAGCATTTCCACTGATTCACATTCTCTCCAGTACTTAGTATGATCAGACTTCATATTTTTGTCAATCTGGGAGATATGAAATGATAACTGAATACTTTTATTGACAATCTGCCCAACCTAGATATTTACTTTCTACTGTCTTCTGGATCCTGTTGATACTATCAACTCTTTTGTAGATTGCTGTTCTTTTGTAGTTGATCTATTTTACCTTTGAAAGTTAGTTACTCGGTCATGTCCAACTCTTTGCGAACCATGGTCTGTAGCCCATCAGGCTCCTCTGTCCATGGAATTCTCCAGGCAAAAATACTGGGGTGGGTAGCCATTCCTTTCTCCAGGGGATCTTCCCAACCCAGGGATCAAACATGAGTCTCCTGGACTGCAGATTCTTCACTGTCTGAGCCTCCAGAGAAGCCTGTTTTACCCTTAAGATGCTTTTAAATGTTTTCTTCTGGTGTGACACAGTGTCACTATGACATTTATGTGTGGGTAGGATGATTAAAAAGCTCATAATGGGAGTTCATTGAGTTCCCTGGATTTGAACGTTTTTAGTGTGTGTGTATGTATGTATTTGCTCAGTTGTGTCTGATTCTTTGCTACCCCATGGACTGTAGCCCCACAGACTTCTCTGTCCATGGAATTCTCCAGGCAAGAATACTGGAGTGGATTGCCATTCCCTACTCCAGCAGAACTTCCCAACCCAGGGATTGAACACTAGTCTCCTGCTTCGCAGGCAGATTCTTTACTGTTTGAGATACAGGGAACGTTTTTAGTAATCCCAGAAAATTCTCAGTAGCCACCTTTTAAAAAAATTTATTCTTCAGCAGTTGCAGTACATGGGCTCAGCTTCCCTGTGGCATGTGGGATCNTGGACACGACTGAAGCAACTTAGCACATAGCCAGTTAACAATGTTGTGACAGTTTCAGGTGGACTGCAGAGGGACTCAGCCATACACTATACATGTATCCAGTCTCCCCCAGACTCCCCTCCCAGTTACTGAATAGAAAGAATTTCCTTCCTATTACTTTATTACTCTTGCCACTGACACTCTGAAAACAGACAAGACAATCTGGCACACACTGGAATTTAATTATAGGCTAAATATGGTACTTGTGGGCTTCCCTGGTGGCTCAGAGGTTAAAGCGTCTGTCTGGAATGCAGGAGACCCAGGTTCGATCCCTGGGTCGGGAAGATCCCCTAGAGAAGATGAAATGGCAACCCGCTCCAGTACTCTTGCCTGGAGAATCCCATGGAGGGAGGAGCCTGGTGGGCTACAGTCCATGGGGTCGCAAAGAGTCGGACACGACTGAGCGATTCACTTCACTTCACTTCAAATATGGTACGGTGGCTAGCTACAAAGTCCTGAAAGGGATATGTTGAAACTTTATTGCTAAACTAGGAAAGATATGCAATATATATCAAAGCACGCACAGATCACTGTGCTCATGAAAGACACTATGCTGTCCCAGTCCCAGTTCTACGCCCAGGGAACTGACAATTTAGAATGGAAGTAATCTTATGGGGCTGTAATACAAGGTAACTTGGAGGAGGACCCAACTGACTAGTTTGGCCCCAGAGGCCAGAGAAGACTTCATGGCATTGCACCCAGATTGTTGGTTAGGAAACTGGCCCCTGGCACATGGAGGCTGAAGAAGAGACCAAAGAGGCAGACCACTGCAGGTTGGAAAGTGGCAGGTTCGATAAGTAAGGGAACTCACACCTGAAGCTTGTCTTGCACAGCTGTGCAAGATGAGCAGCTATCTGCACGCGCCCGCCAGAATCAAAAGTTTCCATAGCGGCCTTAACTGGGTTCAGTTACTATACTGTCCAGATGGTCTCAACACCACCTTGCTCTCTCAAGGCTGTGTCCTTGGAAACAGCTTCTACAGTGGGAACAGTGGGTAGAATGTACATTCCAAGACGGGGGAGGGGAGAGGAGCCTCCAGTTGGCTGGTCTGGGTCATAGGTCAACCAGTGGTCACATTCTCTCAACACCTCTTCCTCCAACAACCATGAGAATGAAGGAATGTTCTTTACGGGGGAAAGCAGTTGGATGAGAATTTTCAAAGGTAGCATCCATCGCTGGAGCAAGGGCACTGAGGGTGGAATTCCAACTCTGGGTAAAGGAATTGCTGGCTTTTTGCTTACTGATCACAATACACAATATTGAAAAAGCAATCTTTGTTTCCCTTTAACTCAGTTACTGGTGCATAGACCCCAGATGTTTTAATAGTTACAGTTATGGAGAGAAAAGGAGAGAGACAGTGTCAGGGAAAACCTGTGAAAGCTGTTAGTGAAACGAAGACTGGCAATGTGGAGCTTGGGACTTTGTTTCAGCTCTGATCCTCACCAACTCACCAGCCATTAGGACACAGGATTTCCAAGCCTCGGTTTCCTAGCTTCTAGAATGAGGGAACTAGACCATGGGGGCCTCCAAAACCCTTTCCAGCTTCAAACATTGACAACAGACTAATTACCTGGTTTCTTGCCTCTGTTTGCCTATCATTTACTAGCAGCTCTACAGGAGCAATAAAAGGAAGTGAAATTTAAACCACGCAATTTTGCTGCTCATCAGCTCTGGGAAAAGGTTTGATTAACCAGGAAGCTGAGGGCTCTGTATTGACTTCAATTATCAACACATTCCCTGCCCATCATTACACCACAGATAACCAAGATTATACCTTTTGCAAGCACACTTTAGTTTTGGTTGGACTGCCTTTCTTAGTATCTGTGAAACTACTTCATAATCCTATTTGATATTTCTATATAGGTCTGTGAGGTCCTAGAGGCCAGTGTATAATATTGATGAATATTCAACACTAGACACTGAATGATTTGCTAGAATTACCTCAATCAGTTTCAAACTTGTATTCTGCTCACAGGAAACATTATTTCCTACCCAAGCTCTTGAAATGTGGTTGTTAAAGTGGACAAACAATACTTTTGTAACATCAAGGTCACAGGTAACAACCACAGTTGTGTTATGTTCATAATCACACCAATAATCAATATTCATGTTGCATTTGTGTGTCAGGCACTCTGGTAAATACTTTATATACTATGGACTTTCTATTATTGTCCCTCTGATGCTGGAAAAGGAACTCCATGAGGGCAGGGCTTTCTGTTTTGTTCACAGCTGATCACCCCAGTGCTCTGCACTCTTTGGACGCTCAAATGAAGGCAGTTGTCTTGAGAGCCCACACCACTGAGCAGCACACCATGATATACGGGTGCTGTATCCTCTGTGAGAATCTGTGCTTTGAGGAAGGCTCTAGATTCTGCCCCCATTGTCTACACCGCAATGACCCTGACAAGTTACTTTATTGTTGGAGCCTCTATTTCCTTCTCTATAAAATAAGCATAATACTAGCATTACCTCATAAAGTGCTGAGGCTTGATATCTACTGCAGCGTCACAAACTACCAAAAACAAGGACTTCAAACAACAGCAACCAATCACTTTTACTCACAACTCTGCAATCTGGGTATGGCTCAGCAAGGAAAGGGCTTCCCTGATGGCTCAGAGGGTAAAGACTCTGCCTGCAACGCGAGACCTGGATTCCATCCCTGAGTCAAGAAGATCCCCTGGAGAAAGGAATGCCAACCCACTCCAGTATTCTTGCCTGGAGAAGTCCATGGACAGAGGAGCCTGATGGGCTACAGTCCACAGTGTCGCTCAGTCCAAAGAATCTACAGTCCAAAGAATCAGACACGACTGAGTGACTAACACTTTTCACTTTCAGCAGGGAAAGCTCCTTTCTGTTCCACAAAGCATCAAGAGTGGCAGTCCACGTGGCTTCCCTGGTGGCTCCGTGGTAAGGAAGCAGCCTGCCAATGCAGGGGGCACAGGTTAGCTCCCTCGTCTGGGAAGATCCCACATCCCTCAGAGCAACTAAACCTGTGAGCCACAGCTGCAACTCCTGAAGCCCACACGCCCCAGAGCCCTGCTCTGCAACAAGAGAAGCATCGCAATGAGAAGCCCGCACACCACATCTAGAGACTAGCCCCCACTTGCTCTAACTAGAGAAAAGCCCGCACAGCAACCGAGACCCAACTCAGCCAAAAATAAACACATTAACTGAAAAAAAAAAAAGAGTGGACAGTCCAGCTGAAGGCAGATTGATCCGCCTACAAGATGGCACACTCAACGCAGCTGGAAAGTTGGGACTGACTGTTGCCTGGGAGGAGCCTCGGTTCATTTCCATGTAGCCTACACCCCGACACAGCACACAAGCTGGGTTCTTATGGGGTACGTCTCCAGAGGGGGAAGCCGGGCAGAAAGGGTATCCTTTCTCATAACTTAAACTTTGAAATCTCATAGCATCATTTCTTCCGTACCCTCTCGGTTGGGAAATGGTCATAAAAGCCACCGAGCTTTGTGGGGCGGAGATGCGGGCTCTGCCTCTTGTTGAAGGAGTGGCGACATCCTGGAAGAGGGAGAGGAGGTATTGCTGTGGTCATTTGGGGAACGTCCAGTCTGCCACAACCTGCGCCCTTGAATCTGGTTTTCCTCAAAGGAAATTTGTACTTAACTGAGGAATGACTGGAATGTCCAGCTACTCTGCGATTGGGTTAAAGCTGCCCTATCTAAGAGCAGAGGACTGTTCATTCGTCAGCCACAACACCGTGTGAAGGTTGATAATGGGGTTTTCCCATGCCCCCGTGAGATAGGTAGGGAATTCCCAGGCACTGGGCCATGGATGCCAGAAGGAAACCAATCCATGTATCAGACTGAAAGGTGAAGGGGAGACAAAACCCGAGAACAGATCCTGATCGCCAATGAAGAAAGAAATCAGCTGCATTTACTGAGCCCTGCTGTATGCGCTGTTTTACTGAGATTGGAAAATCTTCATGCAGTGTTGCCCTTCCACGGACCAAAAAGGCTTTAAGCCATTATAAAGCTTGAAAATTTCACAGTGTACCTTCTCCCCATTTAACCCCCAAAGCGATCCTATCAGTATCATTATCCTAAGAGCATCCAGTAAGATATGCTAAAACTAGCACCCTTGGCATGGAAGGACAGCTTCAGCCACAGAGGAGGTGCAAATTTTCTCAGAGAAAGTGCTTCAAGTCTAGTATTCACATTACTCTGACTGCTGACTCCACTGACTCACGTCACATGCCGCCAGCCCATCAGCAACTGTGCAGATTGATTCAAGAATACAGCAGCACGGGGTTTGGGTATTTCTGTCCTTGCAGCTTCTCTAGGCAGTTTATGGAGAAGTTCTATGAAACAGGCTCTATGCAGCCCGTCCTGTACTTCTTTCATCCCAAGAAATGTTCATTTGTTTCTAATATTCGTTCTCTTCTCCAAATCAATTCCTTATCTGTAACAAAATGTCTCTTTTCATCCAATTCCGTGAAATCCTGAAGCATCAGAGGATGTTTGTACAAAATGGTTCCATTTACAAGTAATTCTATCGCAAAGCCCCCGAGGATCGTGCTGCAGCGAAGTTTCAGTGTAATATTCTCTTAGATGCAGTAATTCAGCCATTGTAGCTTATATCGCGGGATCCTTGGTTTAATGAGAGTTTTGCTGCAAGGCATCCAATATCCACCCAGTGCACTTAAGAAAATCAGGTAAAACAGGTGTTTCCTCAATTAACAATTTAGAGTTTTGTTACATGAAAAATAAGTGAACCGAAATAGAAGATAATATTCCTAGCAAAACATACCAGTATTCTATACTTCCTGTTTTCCCAAAGCCCTTGAATGTATCATTTCATGTATACATTTTAAAGTAATTAATTAACGCACATTTTGCTAAGAAAAATAGTCCCCCAAAATCATTCACAGCAACCTCACATGAACCAGCATGTGCTTAAACAAACAAACAAAAAATAAAATCTTCAAGGCAATGAAATATAATTTTTAACTTCTAGAGAATTAAACGTAAGTAAAATCATTTGTTTTAGTTTCAACTTTATGAAAGTTCAGTTCAGTCGCTCAGTTGTGTCTGACTCTTTGTGACCCCATGAATCGCAGCACACCAGGCCTCCCTGTCCATCACCAACACCTGGAGTTCATTCAGACTCACGTCCATAGAGTCAGTGATGCCATCCAGCCATCTCATCCTCTGTCGTCCCCTTCTCCTCCTGCCCCCAATCCCNTTCTTCTTGCTATTCTTTGTAACTCTGCATTCAAATGGATATATCTTTCCTTTTCTCCTTTGCTTTTCACCTCCCTTCCTTTCACAGCTATTTGTAAGGCATCCCCAGACAGCCATTTTGTTTTTTTGCATTTCTTTTTCTTGGGGATGGTCTTGATTTCTTGCCTTAATCCATTGCAAAGTCAGCACCTTACAACGTTCTGCATATGCTATGTTCTTTACCAAATATGTGTCCAAAAGTTGGGCCATAAACTTAGCTTAAAATGGGAATCTTTGACATGTCAACACATATTTCTTTTTAAATTTTGAATATTATTGATTTACTTATTTGGCAGTGCTGGGTTTTAGTTGTGGCATGTGAGACCCCACTGGACCCCCAGGGAAGTCCCACAACACACATTTCTGAAGTCCCTCTCTCAAAGTCCGAGGAATTGCACTTGGTGCCCTGCGGATTTTTAAAAGGTCAACTTTCACACTTCCTGTAAAATGGAGGTGGGATGGAGGGTTAGGTAATAAGCTGTCACTTTGAGGACAGGAAGTTGACTCCCGAGGTCACATGTCAGAGTCAAAGCTGGCAGAGACCCCAGATACAGGCTTTGTGGTCACCCGGCCAGTGATCTAGCTTTTCCTGCATCTTTGTTGTAACGTGGCTGTGATTGCCTGATCTTGGCACTGATATCCTCCATTAAAAAAAAAAAAACAAACCACTATGTGTTATAAGATCAACATTTAAAAAATATATGTGTCATTGGTTTAGAATTTTCTGTTCCACCCTTATGGCAGAAAGTGAAGAGGAACTAAAGAGCCTCTTGATGAAAGTGAGAGAGGAGAGTGAAAAAGTTGGCTTAAAGCTCAACATTCAGAAAACGAAGATCATGGCATCCAGTCCCATCACTTCAGGGGAAATAGAATGAGAAACAGTGGAAACAGTGTCAGACTTTATTTTTCTGGGCTCCAAAATCACTGCAGATGGTCATTGCAGCCATGAAATTAAAAGACACTTACTCCTTGGAAGAAAAGTTAAAAATATATGTGTCATTGGTTTAGAATTTTCTGTTCCACCCTTATGGCAGAAAGTGAAGAGGAACTAAAGAGCCTCTTGATGAAAGTGAGAGAGGAGAGTGAAAAAGTTGGCTTAAAGCTCAACATTCAGAAAACGAAGATCATGGCATCCAGTCCCATCACTTCAGGGGAAATAGAATGAGAAACAGTGGAAACAGTGTCAGACTTTATTTTTCTGGGCTCCAAAATCACTGCAGATGGTCATTGCAGCCATGAAATTAAAAGACACTTACTCCTTGGAAGAAAAGTTATGACCAACCTAGATAGCATATTCAAAAGCAGAGATATTACTTTGCCGACTAAGGTCCATCTAGTCAAGGCTATGGTTTTTCCAGTAGTCATGTATGGATGTGAGAGTTGGACTGTGAAGAAGGTTGAGTGCCGAAGAATTGATGCTTTTGAACTGTGGTGTTGGAGAAGACTCTTGAGAGTCCCTTGGACTGCAAGGAGATCCAACCAGTCCATCCTAAAGGAGATCAACCCTGGTATTTCTTTGGAAGGAATGATGCTAAAGCTGAAGCTCCAGTACTTTGGCCACTTCATGCGAAGAGTTGACTGATTGGAAAAGACTCTGATGCTGGGAGGGATTGGGGGCAGGAGGAGAAGGGGATGACAGGATGAGATGGCTGGATGGTGTCACTGACTCCATGGGTGTAGGTCTGGGTGAACTCTGGGAGATGGTGATAGACAGGGAGGCCTGGCGTGCTGCAATTCATGGGGTCGCCAAGAGTCAGACACAACTGAGCGACTGAACTGAACTGAAACTGTGCTGTCATGGAAAATACAGGTTTCAGAGTCAGATCGCCCTGTGTGACAGACCCAGCTCAGCCCCTTCTAACCATGTGCCTGGGAGAAGTCACCCAGCTCCTCCGAGCTGCTGCTGCTTTGTCTTTTGTCGTATTGGGGTATTTATTTATTTTTGTTTATTTTTGGCTGTGCTGGGTCTCCATTGCCGCCTGGGCTTTCTCTAGTTGCCTTGAGTAGGGGCTGCTCTCTAGTTGTGGTGCATGGGCTTCTCATTGCCGTGGCCTCTCTTATTGAGGAGCACAGGCTCTAGGGCGCACCAGCTTCAGGGTGCCTGGTCTTAGTTGCCCCCTCTGCATGTGGAATTGTCCTGGACCACAGGTCAAACCCATGTCCCCTGCGCTGGCAGGCGGATCCCTAACTACCAGGACCACCAAGGAAGTCCTCTTTGTCTTTTAATGCTGTTGTAAGTTATCAGAGACTGGCACTCGGCACAGTGTCTGATGTATGTTGGCAGCTCCACGATGGGGCCCAGTTTTATGGCTGGCTGAGTTCTTCCCGGAGGTGGGTGTCCATCCCTTCAGGCCAAGGTGAAGGCTCGGAACATCTGGGAGAAGTGACCCTGCGGAGCCAGAGTCAAAGCCCAACACAGACCTTGGCCTCTCAAAGAGCTTGAGAGGACAAGGTGCAGGAGAGAACTGGGGCACAGATAGGCCAGGCAGCATGAGGAAGAGTCCATCTGTGATCTAGACGCCACCTCCCGGCTTCCAGACAGCCCCGGCGCGCTGGGGCAGAGCGCATGGTGTGCCAGGGAAGCAGGATTCCAGACATTGCTTCCAGCCTGAAGACTCTCTGCTAGAAGCCTTTGTACAGTTCCATCGTCAGCAATAACAGCGATAGCACCTAATGCTTTGGCTCTTCCTACGTGACCATGGCCTTCGGTCAGGTCCTCAGTGTAAGTGCAAGAGTCAGTCATTCAGTCGTGTCTGACTCTTGGTGACCCCGTGGACTGTAGTCCACCAGGCTTCTCTCTCCATGGGAATCTCCAGGCAAGAATACTTGGGTGGGTTGCCATTCCCTTCTCCAGGAGATCTTCCCAACCCAGGGGATGAACTCGGGTCTCCTGCATTGTAGGCAGATGCTGTACCATCTGAACAATTTTCTTCTCTTTTCTTCTGACAGAACCTAGCTCGTTGCCTTCAATATTGGCATGTCTCCTTTTTGGTTTTAGAGTCACCTGCATTAACCCAAGTCTCATTTTGGCTCTTCCCCGACCTTGGCAGGTCACTTCCTCCCCCTAGGGCTCAGCTCTGTGTCTGTAGAACGAGGAGGTGGTCTAAGGCCCTTTCCAGCTCCTGTCTTCTGTGAAACACAGCTCCCACTCTCAAAGCTGTCGAAAATAAAAGCAAGGTCACCTCTGCAAAGCAATTTATGTTCACGGCTCTCCGGCTTAGCATCAGATGTGGATCATAAAAAGGCAAGTAGACAGAACACCAGATAAGAAGCAGCACATATTGAAATAAAGGACAAAGTAGCAATGGCAGCCCACTCCAGTACTCTTGCCTGGAAAAACCCATGGATGGAGGAGCCTGGTGGGCTGCAGTCCATGGGGTCGCTAAGAGTCGGACAGACTGAGCGACTTCACTTTCACTTTTCACTTTCATGCATTGGAGAAGGAAATGGCAACCCACTCCAGTGTTTTTGCCTGGAGAATCCCAGGGACGAGGGAGTATGGGGTCTCACAGAGTTGGACACGACTGAAGTGACTTAGCAGCAGCAGCAGCAGTAGAGAGTAAGGGTGTTTTCAGTGTAGCCAGAGCTGTTTGAGAGAATATGGACCCTCTTGCCAGATGACCTTTGAGAGTCTGGTCCGTTGTAGTAAGAGGAATGATAGCACCAAGGGTGTGCTCTGCTGTCATACAGGTTGTCTGCCCCCCACGGACTGGGAAGAACCCCACAGGGGATCTAGATGTTGAGGAATTTCCCCTAATGACTGAGGTCATGCAGGATAAGGTAGTTGGCACAACCCGGAGTCATCAATCCCCACCTAGAGCAGAGAGAATACGGTGGCTCCTAAGAGGCTGACTTCATGCCTTGGTCTTCTACATGAGAAAGCAAATTGCAGAGAAGTGGAAGCGGGGGTGTTCACCTCGAATCAACTCTGATGCACATGCAAAGTTAGATCACTCAAAAACAAATGCCCTTCATCATGATAACAATTTACACATCACAGCTATTTGGAATGTGCTAATCAAGGGGGAACCTCAGGACAGGAAAGCAGACACTTGCATTATTTAGTGTGTAGCCAGTGCCACAGGCGTATGGCTCATTTACCTGCCAGTGGCCCAGCCTGCACTTTGGAGCTCAGGGAAGGTAAAAACCTGTGCACTGTCTGGACTGATATGGCAGTGAAGAAGCTTCAGAAATAGACAGCAGTTTGAGGGGGTGGTTACTGCAGCAGCATTTTGGGCTTCCCTGGTGGCTCAGCTGGTAAAGAATTTGCCTGCAATGGGGGAGACCTGGGTTCAATCCCTGGGTTGAGAAGATCCCCTGGAGAAGGGAAAGGCTACCCACTCCAGTATTCTGGCCTGGAGAATTCCATGGACTGTGTAGTCCATGGGGTCGCAAAGACACAACTGAGTGACTTTCCCTTTGGCAAATCTGAATAAAATATTTGGGATGGAAATAATGAAACCAAATCCACCCACTCATTAGCCTTTAATTCACTTGCATATCCTAAAGAGAACTAAGGATATCCTAAAAGGAACTAAGAAGTTTTGGTAATATGAGGCTTCAGTTATTAAAACTATCAAATAAATGCCCCAAATTAGAAGCTGTTCATTGTTGCTTTAGTCATTAAACATCACAACAAAGTCCAACTGTCCAGCACAGAGAATTCTATTCCATGTCCTATGATAAACCATAATGGAAAAGAATATATGAAAAAAGACTGCTATATATGTATAGTTGAATCACTTTGTGTACAGTAATAATTAGCAAAACACTGTAAATCAACTATACTTCAATTAAAAAAAGAGAAAAAACCCATGGATTGACCATCCACTGCATGCCAGGGGATAGCCATTCACCTACCAGGCTGGTGCTAGGACCAACTTGAAAGATGAACAGTGTGTGGTCCTCACCTACTGAGGGCCTTGGTCAAGTGAAGAGACACGCAGGTCGACAAGTGAATGATAGCTCCATGTGATAAGTACTGATCAGAGAGATGAACTCACACGTCCTGGGATGTATAAGGGGTCAGACATGCCTGGAGAGCAGGTAGATTTAACTTGAGGGTAAGGCCACTTCCTACCTTCATCTTGTTGTTGTTCAGTTGCTCAGTTGTGTCCGGCTCTTTGCAGCCCCATGGACTGCAGCACGCCAGGCTTCTCTGTCCTTCAGTATTTCCTGAAGATTGTTCAAATTCATTTCCATTGAGTCAGTGATGCCATCCAACCATCTCATTCTCTGTCTCTTCCTTCTCCTCCTGCTTTCAGTCTTTCCCAGCATTAGGGTTTTTTCCAATGAAAAAGGATACACAGATGACAGAGTGAGAAACAGCAGTGCAATCCAGGCAGACATGAGCTTGGGTGAATGAATGGGGCTGGAAGGGACAGAGGCAGTCTATGTCTGAGGAGCAGTGTGC
The DNA here is from genome assembly GCA_006408695.1 of Aepyceros melampus. Taxonomy (NCBI): domain Eukaryota; kingdom Metazoa; phylum Chordata; class Mammalia; order Artiodactyla; family Bovidae; genus Aepyceros; species Aepyceros melampus. The sequence goes on from SJXQ01010609.1 coordinate 403,293, forward strand.
AGGCGTGGCAGCCACGTGTGGTTATTCAGGAAGCAGAGAGTGGAGCAGCTGAATCACAGGGATATGGCCAGAGAGAGGGTTCGGGCCAGGGTGGGAGGGGCTTCGTGTTCCAAGTGAAGGAGATTGGATTTTGTTTGGGAACCTGACCAAGGTTCTTAGGAAGCTGAGGCATGATCGGCAAGACTAGATAAATCGAGATGTTGTTGGTGGAGATCAAGAATACGGGGCACAGGGAATTCCCTGGAGGTCCAGTGATCAGGGCTCTACGCTCTCAATGCCAAGGTTCAAGAGCCCATGAGTCGCACATGCGGCCTAAGGAAAAGAGTACGGTGCACAGAACATCCTTGGAGAATGCAGCGGACGTCGGTGTTTTTACCTGGCGCAGCTCCGATCTCCTGGAACAGCAGACACACCTGAATGCACCTGTTCTCCCTTGCCCCAGCTTCAATATGTCAGCCTTCCCAAGAACTGCCTTTTAAATGTAAATTTAAAAATAGTAAAATATTTAATAAAAAGCCATCTCCTTAGCTCTATGATTGATCTAAGGGTGGATACCAGATACAACCTAGTTCAATCATAGTATCTTATTGTCTCCACCCTGTCTGGAGTGTTTGACCAACATACGGGTATGTGACCCCAATCGGAGACCTTCCCTGATAATTCTGAATTTTGAATTGTCACTAGGAGAAAGAGCGTTTTTTTTTTTTTTCTCATGGTGAATCTGTCAAGTTGCAAACTTAGCGATGCTAATGGTTATGTCCCTAATATTTGGAAAAAAAAACTAGCCTTCAGTAGAAAAAAGTTTAACCTTAGCAGAGACGCAGATGTGAGGCTCAGAAGGAAGTTAGTTCTGGTGGCCTTTTAGCCTCTGGTTCCAGGCATCCATGGAGTTAATTTCATCCCCTCCTGTCTTACAGTTTGGTTAACATGAACCATAAATTACCCTTTATACTGGAGGTAGTTCTTATTGGGTTTCTGACACTAGCAACCGAGAGTCCTAACTAATGAAGACAGGGAGATAATTAAGTCTGATCTTGATACAGTGCCTTTTAAAAGACTCTTCTCTGGGTGGTGGTGGAGCTTAAGGGGAAGAGCAGGACTAGAGATAGAGACTTGAAGGTCATGTTTGGTTTAGAGGTTGTCTGAGCCCTGGGAGTGAATAAGCTCACCTAAGGTAAGTATAGGAAGTGATCTGAGGCCTAGGAGGATGCCATCCTAGGAGGAGGCATTGTGAGGATGCCAGCATCCAAGGGGACAGAGGAGGAGGACCAGCTGTCTCACCCAGGCCATTTCTGATTTCACCCAGCTCTTCCACTCTTACGGTCCTCCTTGGGGAGAAGGCCACGTCTAAGTCCAGGAGGGGGTCGCTAGCTTCTCTTTTTTCTATCTTTCTTTTCTTTATTGGCCATGCAGCATGAGGGATCCTAGTTCCCTGACCAGGGACCAGAGATCAAACCTGAGCCCCCTGCGTGGGAAGCTCAGAGTCTCAACCACTGAACCACCAGGGAAGTCCCCTTTCTTTCTTTTTTATTTAACGCTCTAGGTCACATCTTTGAAATCTGCAACAGAGTAATTCTAGTTCTCCATCCCCCAAAACCTCGTCCTCTTATTTGAAACCTGTGATCTCATAAGTTAGGTCTTCAGGGTTAAATTTCCCGCTTCATTGAGCCATTGTTGTTGTTCAGTCACTCAGTTGTGTCTGACTCTTCTGTGACCCCATGAACTGCAGCACACCAGTCTCCCCTGCCCTCCACCGTCTCTCAGAGTTTGCTCAAACTCATGTCCATTGAGTCGGTGATGCCATCCAACTATCTCATCCTCTGTTGCCCCCTTCTCCTGCCCTCAGTCTTTCCCAGCATCAGGGTCTTTTCCAATGAATTGGTTCTTTGCATCACATGGCCAAAATATTGGAGCTTCAGTTTCAGCTTCTGTCCCTCCAATAGTATTCAGGGTTGATTTTCTTGAGGACTTACTGGTTTGATCTCCTTGCAGTCCAAGGAACTTCACTTGTCTGGTAATGATCAGATTTTGCTGAACCCTCTGGTCTTTCTCATCTGTGGCTGTTCTGCAGATAGTTGTGATTTTTGGTGTGCTTGTGAAAGGAAGTGAGCCCAGGGTGTTTCTACTCTACCATGTATACACATATCCTTCTGTACACTTTAAATCATCTCTAGATCACTTATAACACCTAAAAGAATGAGATGTAACAAGCTGTAAATACAATGTAAATTCCATTTAAATAATTGTCAGCATGTGGAGAATTCAGGTTTCACTTATTTGAGGTTTCTGGACTATCTTTTGCAAGTATTTTAAATCTACAGTTGGTTGAATCCATGAATGGGGAACCTGTGGATGCAGAGGGTGATGATTATCTGGGTGGATAGCAAACTTCCATTGCCCCCTAAACCGAGGTTTTAGAATGAACTTTTGTTTTGGGTTCACTCCTACACAATTGTCTGTGTGTGTGTGTGTGTGTGTGTGCGCATGCACACACACAATCATGTCTGACTCTTTGCAACCCCATGAATCGCAGCACGCCAGGCCTCCCTGTCCATCACCAACTCCCGGAGTTCACTCAAACTCACATCCATGGAGTCGGTGATGCCATCCAGCCATCTCATCCTTTGTCGTCCCCTTCTCCTCCTGCCCCCAATCCCTTCCAGCATCAGGGTCTTTTCCAATGAGTCAACTCTTCGCATGAGGTGGCCCAAGTACTGGATTTTCAGCTTTAGCATCATTCCTTCCAAAGAACACCCAGGACTGATCTCCTTTAGGATGGACTGGTTGGATCTCCTTGCAGTCCAAGGGACTCTCAAGAGTCTTCTTCAACATCATAGTTCAAAAGCATCAATTCTTCAGTGCTCAGCTTTCTTCACAGTCCAACTCTCACATCCATACATGACTACTGGAAAAACCATTGCCTTGACTAGATGGACCTTTGTTGGCAAAGTAATGTCTCTGCTTTTACGTGAGTCTGAGTGAACTCCGGGAGTTGGTGATGGACAGGGAGGCCTGGCGTGCTGTGATTCATGGCGTTGCAAAGAGTTGGACACGACTGAGTGATTGAACTGAACTGATTATATCAGTGTCAAGTGTACATTGTTCAGGTCCTCTTTATAGCACGGGCAGCTTTAAAAGAGTAAAGACTAAGTCTAGCAGTTAAGAATCCATCTGCCAACTCAGGGGACATGGATTCAATTCCTGGTCCAGGAAGATTCCATATGCAACTAACTCCGTTGCTACTTATGGAACAATCCTACTGAACGAGCATTCGAGAGCCCACAATCCACAACTACTGAGGTCACATGACATACCTACTGAAGCCCTCTCACCCTAGAGCCTGTGCTCTGCAACAAGAGAAGCCACCACAATGAGAAGCCCTCACACCACAATGAAGAGTAGCCCCCGCTCACCACAACTGGAGAAAGCCCATGCATGGCAAGGAACCAGATCGCAGTCAAAAATAAAAAGCAACCTTAAAACAAAAAAGACTAGACTTCCAAAACAAAACAGAAATGTCACACACTTTCTATTTCATTGTTGAGAATGTAACAAATAGTGGAGATGAGGGTCATATTTGTTGGTAAGAATCTGTTATGATTTACTGTCACCCAAAACGACAGTCAGTGATTCACATAGGATCAGAAAGCCCCCAATCCAGGTTTATCATCACTGACCTCTCCCATGTCATGAACCTTCGTCCATAGTTCATCAGGCACTCTATCTATCAGATCTAGGCCCTTAAATCTATTTCTTACTTCCACTGTATAATCAGAAGCGATTGGATTTAGGTCACACCTGAATGGTCTAGTGATTTTCCCTACTTTCTTCAATTTAAGTCTGAATTTGGCAATAAGGAGTTCATGATCTGAGCCACAGTCAGCTCCTGGTCTTGTTTTTGCTGACTGTATAGAGCTTCTCCATCTTTGGCTGCAAAGAATATAATCAATCTGATTTTGGTGTTGACCATCTGGTGATGTCCATGTGTAAGTCTTCTCTTGTGTTGTTGGAAGAGGGTGTTTGCTATGACCAGTGCATTTTCTTGGCAAAACTCTATTAGTCTTTGCCCTGCTTCATTCCGCATTCCAAGGCCAAATTTGCCTGTTACTCCAGGTGTTTCTTGACTTCCTACGTTTGCATTCCAGTCTCCTATAATGAAAAGGACATCTTTTTGGGATGTTAGTTCTAAAAGGTCTTGTAGGTCTTCATAGAACGGTTCAACTTCAGCTTCTTCAGCGTTACTGGTTGGGGCATAGACTTGGATTATTGTGGTATTGAATGCTTTGCTTCAGAAACGAATAGAGATCATTCTGTCATTTTTGAGATTGCATCCAAGTACTGCATTTTGGATTATTTTGTTGACCATCATGGCTACTCCATTTCTTCTGAGGGATTCCTGCCCGCAGTAGTAGATATAATGGGCATCTGAGTTAAATTCACCCATTCCAGTCCATTTTAGTTCGCTGATTCCTAGAATGTTGACGTTCGCTCTTGCCATCTCTTGTTTGACCGCTTCCAATTTGCCTTGATTCATGAACCTAACATCTCAGGTTCCTATGCATATTGCTCTTTACAGCATCGGACCATGCTTCTATCACCAGTCACATCCAAAACTGGGTACTGCTTTTGCTTTGGCTCCATCCCTTCATTCTTTCTTGAGTTATTTCTCCACTGATCTCCAGCAGCATATTGGGCACCTGTCGACCTGGGGAGTTCCTCTTTGAGTATCCTATCATTTTGCCTTTTCATACTGTTCATGGGGTTCTCAAGACAAGAATACTGAAGTGGTTTGCCATTCCCTTCTCCAGTGGACCACATTATGTTCTCAGTGATCAATGCAAAGAAATAGGGGAAAACAACAGAATGGAAAAGGCTAGAGATCTCTTCAAGAAAATTACAGATGCCCAGGGAACATTTCATGCAAAGATGGGTTCGATAACGGACAGAAAGGGTACAGACCTAACAGAAGCAGAAGATATTAAGAAGAGGTGGCAAGAATACACAGAAGAACTGTACAAAAAAGATCTTCACGACCCAGATAATCATGATGGTGTGATCACTCACGTAGAGCCAGNTGGGCTCGATAAAGGACAGAAATGGTCTGGACCTAACAGAAGCAGAAGATATTAAGAAGAGGTGGCAAGAATACACGGAAGAACTGTACAAAAAAGATCTTCACGACCCAGATAATCATGATGGTGTGATCACTCACGTAGAGCCAGACATCCTGGAAGGTGAAGTCAAGTGGGCCTTAGAAAGCATCACTACAAAGAAAGTTGGTGGAGATGACGGAATTCCAGTTGAGCTATTTCACATCCTGGAAGATGATGCTGTGAAAGTGCTGCACTCAATATGCCAGCAAATCTGGAAAACTCAGCAGTGGCCTCAGGACTGGAAAAGGTCAGTTTTCATTCTAATCCCAAAGAAAGGCAATGCCAAAGAATGCTCAAACTACTGCACAAGTCCACTCATCTCACACGCTAGTAAAATAATGCTCAAAATTCCCCAAGCCAGGCTTCAGCAATACGTGAACCGTGAACTTCCAGATGTTCAAGCTGGTTTTAGAAAAGGCAGAGGAACCAGAGATCAAATTGCCAACATCCACTGGATCATGGAAAAAGCAAGAGAGTTCCAGAAAAACATCTACTTCTGCTTTATTGACTATGCCAAAGCCTTTGACTGTGTGGATCACAATAAACTAGAAAATTCTGAAAGAGATGGGAATATCAAACCACCTGACCTGCCTCTTGAGAAATCTGTATGCAGGTCAGGAAGCAACAGTTAGAACTGGACATGGAACAACAGACTGGTTTCAAATAGGAAAAGGAGTACGTCAAGACTGTATATTGTCACCTTGCTTATTTAACTTATACGCAGAGTATATCATGAGAAACGATGGGCTGGAAGAAGCATAAGCTGCAATCAAGATTTCCATGAGAAATATCAATAACCTCAGATATGCAGATGACACCACCCTTATGGCAGAAAGTGAAGAGGAACTAAAAAGTCTCTTGAAAATGAAAGAGGAGAGTGAAAAAGTTGGTTTAAAGCTCAACATTCAGAAAACTAAGAGTCTTATCCTGGCATCTGGTCCCATCACTTCATGGGAAATAGATGGGGAAACAGTAGAAACAGTGTCAGACTTTATTTTGGGGGGCTCCAAAATCACTGCAGATGGTGACTACAGCCATGAAATTAAAAGACGCTTATTCCTTGGAAGGAAAGTTATGACCAACCTTGATAGCACATTCAAAAGCAAAGATATTACTTTGCCAACAAAGGCCCATCTAGTCAAGGCTATGGTTTTTCCAATGGTCGTGTATGGATGTGAGAGTTGGACTGTGAAGAGAGCTGAGCGCCAAAGAATTGAGGCTTTTGAACTGTGGTGTTGGAGAAGACTCTTGACAGTCCCTTGGACTGCAAGGAGATCCAACCAGCCATTCTAAAGGAGATCAGTCCTGGGTGTTTTTTGAAGGACTGATGCTAAAGATGAAACTCCAATACTTTGGCCACCTCTTGCGAAACGCTGACTCATTGGAAGACTCTGATGCTGGGAGGGATTGGGAGCAGGAGGAGAAGGGGACGACCGAGGATGAGATGGCTGGATGACATCACTGACTCGATGGACATAAGTTTGGGTGAACTCCAGGTGTTGGTGATGGATAGGGAGGCCTGGCATGCTGCAGTTCATGGGGTTGCAGAGTTGGACATGCCTGAGCGACTGAACTGAATTGAACTGACTGACCTCTACAAATGAAGGGAAAAACATACTGAACTCAGCTCTATCAGACACAAAGTTACAGTCTCCTAATCAAATATGAGTGATGCTACAAGACAACTGCTAATACAAACATGTACACATGAATCAGATCACCATCAGTCCAGTTCAGTTCA